>JAUPFV010000004.1:271805551-272248125 GCA_036936605.1 Limnanthes douglasii subsp. nivea
TTAATGGGCAAAACATTTAAAAGTTTGTCGATAAAATATGTAATTTGAATATGTGAGGTTCCTAAAATAAACTTGGATAATTTTAACAAAAAAATATATATTTGGTCACACACATGAATCATGGTATATAATCTATATCCAAGACGTGTCAACGTGTGATTTGGAATGGTAGATTATATTATTTCGACAAATATCGAAACCGATTCGTTGCCAATATGTTGTTATCCACACACTACCACTATATACATATTGAACCATCATTATTGACATCAAACCATATTTTTACAATATAATTTGACGCACCTACAAAGATGAATGCTTGACACATGTCTTTGACAAAGTGTTGATGATAATGAATGAATTTGGTTGGTAAAAAACAAATTAAGATGCTATGGTCTACAAAATGCACTACATTTATAGGAAAAATCAAGTAATCCCACCGCTTTCACCGTGTATTCATGAAGAATTCTGTATTATGTGAAAAGCAATGAAATTATACTAAAGCAATGTTCGTTGAGTAAAAATGAAAATATTACATACAAGCAGGTATAATATATTATGTACAACAATACCGAATAGAAACTTAAAGAATATAATAAAGCAAGTGTTAGCTGAAACAAGACTAGTATAGATAAAATTATCCCTTATGATAAGCACCCATAACATCGACGTTGTCAACGACTAATATATATTTTTTATATTTTTATTTCAATTAGAAATTCCGGTTGTATTCTTTTAAATATTTAGAGACTTTATAAAAGTTGTTTTGTTTCATAAATATTTTGGTTGGAAATAAAAACCCATAAGTATCAAGTTTACAACTTATTTAGACCAAATATATTGAAAATTAATGTTAATTGCATCATCTGATTTTAACCCACAAAGTTAAAATCAGATATTGTTAAATGACATCTAATTTATGCTGAAAGAATCAAACTTAGATATCATCAACCCATGTATTATTATTATTGGATAAAAAATAATATAGTTTTTTAGAATTTTAAAATTTCAACTTACATATTAATATATTTTTATCTTTTGTTTTTATGTTTTATAAAAATATATTTAATTTAGATATTATATATATATATATATATATATATATATATTATGTGTTTGCGTCCTGCAATAAATTTAATAGATTGAGTTAGATATTTTATATATTACATTAGCTATTAAAATTAGGATAATCCATCAATAACCACCAAACATCAAACTTATTAATCAATAGTCATCCAAGATTTGATAAAGTACGGATAACCACCTGACCATAAATGAGTATCTACAGATAACCACTTTGAATTTTTAAAATACTAAGCATACCTTTGTTTTAATGTCTATAATATTTTCTTCGACAAATTCTTTGTTTCAATCGTGGTTTCTAGGTTTTTTTAGTTGGATTCTAGGTTTCTGTTCTTACTTTGGAATGATTTCTTCAACAATTGACAATCATTTCTTTGTTATTCATCCGGTCAATTTTTTATGTTCTTATGTAATTAACGATCGTTTATCGATTTATGTGATTCTTATTTCTGATTTTGTTAGTTTTTGTGTGATTTCATTATTTATATGATTCTTTATTTATACTTATTCTTTGATTTCATACATTCACGTAAATGTTTGAAAATTACTAAAAAGAGTGATTTTAAGAAACATATTTTGAGATTTTTGGTAGTTTGTAGGTGCGGTTGCATATCACGTCTTGTTGTGTTTTGCAAATACAAAATTAGACTAGATGCATAATTACGGTTAATTTAGTTGTGTAATTAATCAGTCTGGTTGGGTCGTGAAATTACTTTCACTTTGGTTGCGTAATAACTATTTTTTGTATTATGGCTGTAGAAATATATGAAATTTGGGTGCAAAAATAGTCTCAACTTATATGGAGTAATGATATAGTTCAAGTTCTTATAATGAAACTTATTCTAGGAGCATACCAGCTTTAACTACTTTTGGTGAAACTTCTCGTTCAAAATAATTCTTTGTTGTTCTTCCACCTAGCTTGAAAAGAGAACTGGAGGACCTAAGAAGAAACATATATTATCCAAAATTGAAAATTTGTTTCATAATAAAAGATCATGTGAAAAAAATATAAAATAATATATTTTTGTTTTTTAAAAATTATATATATTATTTTATTTTTATTTTTATTATTTTTTCTTAAACAATTTGGAATTTGACATTTTTTAGTTATGTAAATAACCATTGTTAGTTGGGTGCAAAATTACGTCAATTTCGGTTGCGGAAAAAATAGATTTTGTGAAAAAATAAAAATTTAATTTTGATGCGAAACTATGTTGTTCTTGGTTGAAGGGTTACGTTATAATTTGTTGCACGATAACATTTGTTGTTGTGTAAAAAGACTTTTGTTATGAAAAAATAAAAGTTTAAATGGGACGTGAACTTATCCTTTAATTGGTTACGGAATTACCTTACAAATGGTTGCTGTTATGAGATAAAAATATATAAATAAACGATAAAATAAAGTTAACACTCCAAACAAAATATCGTGTAGTTCAGAGATATACAACTTTTATGGGGAAAAAATATTGTTGTGAATTTAACAGACAAAAATCTACCAATATACGTGTGAATGTTTATGGTTAATAAATAAAACAAACATTGCGGTTACGTTTATTGTCTTAATATTTGGTTCAAATATTTTTGGAATTTTTCAGTTTAAATGAAGCACCTCACATACTTGCACAAAAGAGCTCCACAATCAACATAGCGAAATTTATGTTATGGAATGTTTGACGGGCTTTGAAATTTTATTGGTGTGGTATCATGAGTTTCCTATCGATAAAGTATTTATATTGCGAAATCAAATTAGCACAATCATTTGTATATTGTTTAAGAATATATATATATATATATATATATATATATATATATATATATATATATATATATATATATATATCATATAATGTTATATTTTTTATAATCCTTACCAATTGTTTAGCCGATCGGTTTTACCAAGACAATGCAGGCTTGTAGTTAAATGCAAGGTTATCTTCAAAATCAAATATACAAAAATTCCAATTATTCGATCTACCTTTTGCTCTAGTCTTTTTTATAGATCGGAACGTTGATATCTCTTATTTCTCAGGGTCTTGCCTTGTAGATATTGTCAAGTATTAGGGTAACATCTCTTTGATCGTGGATTAATATCTATAATTGGATATATAAAATCAAATTAATAGTAAAGAATAAGGAATTTAAACTTTTATTTTGACATAATAAATTAACTTACCGATGCATGACTTGACATGCAACTTGCTTTTCCAAAACGTGACAGATTTAAGTCATAAGGTTATGAAAATATGATATTATGATTAGAATATTCCAATAAAGTGAATATATGAATCAAAGAACTAATTATGATAGAAGTTTTGGAAATAAGACAAAAATGTTTGTAAAAAACCAAAAAAATAAAAGGGTGTGGAATTAAGTGTTAACTCGTTGCAGAATTTTGAGTAAAATGGGTACAAAAATAGATTTTTCACTTGCGAAAAATAAACAATAATTATATACATAATTACAAGTAATATATGTGCATAATTATGAACAAATTGGGTGCGTAAATAAAAATTTGAGTACGGAATTACTTTGTAGTCGAGCTCATCTTCATTTGCAATCTTTAACATGTTTTCGAATTAAAAATAAAACTTATTTATAGATATGACTATAGATTTGTCAAAACTTAATGCTTCTTTTACTTTTTTCAAAGTGAAAAAATGTTTGACATCTTCGTGACATTAGTTTATTTGTTTTGTTGTCGATTGGCCAATCAAATATCACGTCTTCGATTTTATTATTATATGTTGTCGCATCATATTCTGGATAATAATTCCTTACATTTGTTACAATTTTATAAGGAGCTTATACAAATGCTTATACCTATTTTTCTTTTTCTTATGGAACTTGCTATGGTTTTTCTTGTCGAGGATAAGCTTTAACAATTGTAGGAACATATTTTTTTTTATTTTGTTATTTTTAGATCTTTCTTGTCGGGGATGAGCTTGTATACCCACTTGAACCTCTTTTCTTGAACTTGTTAACAATATTTTAGGGTTTTCTCGTAGATGAAGAGCTTATGTACGTGTTTGAACCTAATTTTTATTTTTCAATGTAGCAGGTGAAGCTTCTACAACTCTTAGAACCTTTTTTCTTTTTGTTTCTCTTTCTCTTTTTAGTCTTTTTTCACATTTATTCTTTTTGACGAAGTCTCTAGCAATATATTCTCTTTTTTTGAATTTTTTGTTGTATTAACCAATTTAGATGTTTGTTCAGCTACCCAAGAAAGTTGTAACATAAGGAGTACCAATGATCCTGATAGATAATAGTTATGCAGTTATGTTTCTTGTTTTTTCAAAATATCATCCTTATTTATGATTCGACGATCTTGTGAGATTTCTATGAGATTTTGAGTTTTCCATTCTTTATTTATATCTGAACAACGCATAAGATCTGTTTCTTCTTGTCAGTTGATAAAAAGACTTTGAACTCTTTATCATTTACTTTTCAATATGTTTAATTTTTCTGATTTGTTGAGATAGCCTTTGAGTGAGTGAAGTCATCAATATAGCACAATTAAATTGAATAGAAATCTAATTTCTTTGAATTCTAATTTTAGTATAAGTGAGCATATCCTCATTCTATTATGAGCTATTCATTTTTCAATTTGGAGAAGGATATTCCAGACTGGAGCCCTTGAAGTCTTTTGTTGATTATTGATTGATACTGTGTTTTGTCTGCAAAATACTAAGGATTAACAAGAGTAAAACAAATTAGGTATCTTTTCCATTCATTGTTACTATATTATATTTCCCTTAATTTATCCCATAGATCTAGTCTTTCAATTATAGTACGTTTAACATATATAGTAGTAATCAAGAATTCTTTGTTAAGAGGAGAGTGTTTAAATGCAATGTGAATTAATTAATGATTGTTGAAAAGAATATAAACCTAAAAAAGTATCTTTCTAAATTATCCAAACATTACTACTAACATTGGCATAACTAAAATATAATCTAATCTTTTTGGTAAGCTTGTCCAGTTTGTCAGTGCAGATCATTGGCTCCCGAAGAGCAATGAAATTTACTTCTTATGTTTTAATTATAGATTTTAATCTGTTTGTTGTGTCTTTGTTACTAAAAATACAACATTCTAATTTAATATTATCATTGTCATTTATAATTTATGATTTTGGGCTAAATAATCATTTAGGTTGAATTACTTTGGTGAAAAGAGGTCCATTAATTGGTTTTATTTTAGTTTTTTCACACTTTTATTAATTCATATCTGGTTGTTTTTCTTTCTTTTAGTTTATTCAGTAGAGGAGGGACATGGAGGCTTCCGGTTGTTATTGGTTTGGGAGAGTTGGATTCTGAATCCATATTTTCAAATTTCATTATATGAGCTGAAAATATGTCATAACTCTATTGTTTGTAGGGAATCTATAATTACTTGATTAAGAAACTCTAAAGATACTTAGTCTAAACGTGAAACATTCTGAATAGTTTCAGTACTTTTAATATTAGATCTTTCATTTTTTTATATTGCCCTTAGAGTTACCTATACTATTTTGCTTGTAATTTAGGGTGAGAGAAAGGGACCAGTCATTATTTGATAAAGTTTTAGGAGAGTTCTCTTGTACTAATATTCTAATGTTATGTGATGTTTTAATGTTTTCAGAGATGATATGAGTTCTTTTTGTTTGTTGTTCATTAACTATTAATGACTTAATTTATGAAACCCATGTTCTTTTCTGAGAATGTGGGTTCGAGTTTTGCCTTCTAGTTAGTTATGAATTGGTTGAGTATGGTTAATAGGATACCGGTCTTTGTCTAACATAGATTTTTTTACATTCTATTGTATTGTGTCCTAAATGCTTATAGTCTCGAAAATATGAAGGCATTATCATACCTGAATTCTTAGTAGTAGCCTTTCATATCACCAAATTCAACCCAAATTTTGTGAGTGGGTTAAATTAAGACATTTATCTCAATCCAAGCGTTACACTAATTGAATTTGGTCTTAATTTTAGGGGGTATCCAAATTGTAAGGGATTTTCTAGGACTTTGGCAATATTATGTATTGTATCTTGATTATACATGTATTCAGACAGATAAGGAAAAGTTACCCACACCAAAGTAATTGGGGATTCAGCCTTATATTAAACCTAGGGCACCACTTTAATAGTGTGAATGAGTGTTGACCAATAGTCCACACATTTCACTTCCAAAATTTCTTGAGATCATCTGTTTGTTCTAATGATATAAGAACATGTCAATGATCCCATAAATAGATACAAAATATACCTATAAACTTAAAATTATCGAGCAAACTTTGAATTATCTTTAGTTTAGGTCTTCCATAAGAAAACTTAGCAGTAATTGTCAAGTTAGATATATAGATTAGGTTGTTCTTATCGCCTTTATTGTGGATGTATATTTTATCATGGAAGATTTCCTCATTCTTGTTTCTTGTTACATCAATGTATTATTTGTGGAGGTTCTAAGTTGGGTTCTCATATATATATTTTGATTTAAATTTGAATCAAATAGAGGATTGTTTCGAATTGTTCGATTATTTGTAACAACATTTTGACTCCATGACATCATTTGGGTAGGTAGTAAAATGAATTTTTCTTCATACTTTTTGTGGATTATGTTTAGGTATTCTCGAACTTGTTTCAAGCCTTTAATTTGTGAAACAAAATTCGGTTAAACTTATTTATTTTGTTGATATGTGGTTGTTTCTTGTGTATGAATATTAAAAAAATGTTGAAAATTAGGTATTCTTTCAGACATTACAGCTTCAGCCCAGATCATAGTGAAATTATCGGAAAGAATGATGGAAGAGATGTTATGTTCTTATAACATTTTTGAAATATTTTTGAAGTCATTTTTATAACATTTTGAAATGTACACTTTTTTCAATACCTTTTAGTTATTATTTTTAATCAAAAACAATTTTTATTAGAAATAAAGGAACATTATTAGTATAAGATACATAGAAAATACGCCAAAACCAAATTTGAGCGTTAGAATGAAAATTAAATTTTTCAGAACAACTCTAATAAGGCTCTTCTCTTACGCTTTCCCTCGCTTGATATCTTTGCTAAGAAACTATGCCTTTTTTATTTTTCCTGACATCTTCTTCTTAAAAAACAACTGGAATTTCAGTTCTCTCAAAACGAAGCCAACCCACCTAGAGGCTTATGTTGAAAGGCTATCTAATTGATTATCGCTTCCATCTTATCCCCTTGTAAATCAAAGAATCAACCAGTATTCCACCATGCTTATGTAGCCTGAAGCCAAGTTCCAAACTATTTAATTCTCACAAGAACATCAAAATTTACCATCTTCTTCTAGAAAGCCTTTTTAATGTTATTCTGGATAAATTGATTGCGGGATCGATGAAATCCCAAATTCTAGTAATCTGAATACCTCAACTGCGAGGAATCGTTATTCATTCTAAACAATGAACAGAGGCAACACAAGATTCTTGGATAATCTTAATTTGTTGCTACACAAGTTAATCATCTCCATTCATTCAGCCATCCTTCATCTTTACCTGTGTCTAAAGATAGTCAGAGAAAATCTATGTTAATTCGACGAAATTTCATTAGTGATCATCGGAACAGATAAGCTCTATATGAGCTACATATAATTATTAATATAACCTAATCCAAGGCTTTGTAACAGAAATATCGCACTTAATTGATTTGGGGCTTAAAGATGATTGAATTCCAATTCCATCTTGCATTTCAGAGTCCATTTTGCGAGTCAATCTGCTACATAATTTTGGTCTCTCTAAATGTGAGATATATTCATAGTGGGGTATATTAACTTCCTACAACACTCTATTAAATGACTAAATTACCATGGATATTTCCTATAATAAACAAGTTTACTAGAGCTTACGAAATTGTTTTTATATCGATATTTACCCAATTGTTTTTATTACAGATTATGAGACCATCAAGTAATGCTCTTGATTCGGCCATTAAATGAGATAACTTACTGTAACGGTTGCTAGATCCTATAACAATATCATTTGAGTTGTTTTGAATGATTATTTCACCAATCAAGTCTTTCTTTTTATGGCTAGCACCATCAGAATTTATTTTGAGTCTGCTAGCAGCTGGAGCGATCCATTTTAGGTAAGTTGGTCTTATTTCTAGTTATTGTAAGATATGCATCCAATCTCTTGAGTTGTATTGATTTTATTGAACCATTGTTTTAGCATGAACATATTAGCATTATCTATAACACATAATATGATTTTGACATGCTTAATAGCAGTTATAGAAGAAATTTTTTTCTCTTTAAATTTTACTATGTTTCGATTGTGCCAAATCACCCATAATATTATATGAGGCACAATAGATGTTATATGGATCTTCTTTTTAGTATACCAAAACCAGTTTCTAGTTAAATGAGTAATAGTCATTAATGTATCAATTCTGATTTTGAAAATGTTAGAAAATTATGATCAAATTTGCCAAGCAAAAAGACATAATATAAAGAGATGATTTGGGTTTTCCTTAGCATTACAAAACTGACACTTTAAAGTTAAGCTAAAGTGTCTTTTATGAAGAATTGAATCAATATGGATATAGTTGTGAATGATTTTCCAAAGTATGAAAGAATACTTCATGGGAGTCACTGAGTTCCATATTCTGTTAAGAAGATTTGATTGATTGTGCCGCTTTCTAATGTTGTTCCATGTTTCTATCATGTTTAAATTGTTATTTTTTATAGATTCCACATCATCTTGTCTTTTTTGTTGTCGTTTATGTTTTGATCCTTAATACACTTCAATCTATTATCATTAAGGAAACTTTGTAAACTAGTTATATCCCACTGTATATCTTTCCAGTAGAAGTTAACCTTGTTAGTTTGAAGCGGGCTATTATCTAGATTAATATTTAGGACAATAATAGGTGAAAAATTATGACACGAATCAATCCAGAAATCAACTTCACATTTACGTATTTCCCAACTGATGTGTAATATCTTTAATACATGCCAACTTTTTCCAAGTCATGGATCCATAGTTATTGTAGCATGCTTTGAGAGGACGGCCAGACTTACAGTATATATTGTGCATGATATTAGCCCAGAGAGAGTTTTTTCCTGAAATTATTCCACAACTTACAAGATAGAATGTTCTGAATATCAAAGAGCTTTCTGATATTCAATCTACCCTCAGCAAAATGTTTAAATAAAGAAGGCCATGATGACCAATGAATTTTTTCTTATTAGAGTTAGAACCCCATAAAAATTGTTTAGAATCTTTTCAATTTTGTTTATTATATTTTTAGGAATAACACAGTTGTTCATCCAATATATAGGGATGGTCATTAAGACAGAGTTTATAAGGACCAATCTACCTCCATAAGATAAGTGTGCATCTTCCCATTCTTGGATTTTCTTATTTATTTTGTTAAGATAGGTAAGTAGTTACTTTCCGTGTTGTGTTGTTTAAAATAATATCAAGGTTATCAGTAGGTAAATTGCAAGTGCTAAAACCAGTATTTTCACTTAGAGCGTTGATCTTTGCTTGTTGCATTCTGTTAGAGACAATAATTTGAGTTTTGTCCTTGTTGATTGATTGACCTGATAATTCTTGTTAACCCTACAAAAAATACTAAGCTTCTTTATAGTAGAAGAAGTACCATTAGTAAATATTAAAATGTCATCCGCAAATGCTAGACATGAAACTAAGATATCAGTCCTAAATGCAAATTGCATGTTTTTGTTTGATAAGAAAAGCTTATTGAGGCCTCTAATGAATACTTCTTCACCAAGGATAAATATATTAGGAGATACTGGGTCTCATTGTCTCAGTCCTCTTTTTTTGTTGAAATATCCATTAGCTCTGACATTCACCAAGAGAGTTATATAAACAGATCTTATTAAATCGTTTATGAGCTTAACAAATTTACTAGAAAAACCAAATGATTTCAGAAATTTGATTATGAATTAGTGAGCCATGTTATCAAAATCCTTTGACATGTCAAGTTGAATCATGATCTTACCTAATTTAGGTTTTCGATTTAAATCAAAAATCATTTATTTGCATATCTGAATATTTTCGTGAATCGATTTATCTTTTACAAAGCCACTCTGTTCTTTTGAAATGATTTTAGGAAGTAGATTAGATAGCCTATTATTTATTATCTTAGACATGATCCTATTGATAATAGTGCAAAGGCTTATAGGCCTATAGTTTTTCCAGCATGCGAGATTGTTTGGCTTAGGTATTAGGCACATACTTGTAGCTAAATTACCTTTAGGAATTCTTTGCCCCAATATAAATGAAGTCGTTACATTTATAAGGTCTGTTTTTATAATACTCTAGCAGGTTTTAAAGAAAACTCCATTGAATCCATCTACACCTGAAGCACTTGATGGATTTATATTATTGATGATCTCTAGAATCTCTTCTTCTGTTGGAGGTAACATCACTAAGTCATTCTCCTCATTTATGATTATTTTTGGAATATTGTTGAATATACTGTCCTACAACTTTAATTTTCATCATCACTGTTAGTATATGATTAGACAACCAGAATGTTTTTAAAATAGTTCTTAGCAGACGTGCCAATATCTTCAGAGTTACTAATTCATTTGTCGCATTCTTTGATGCTTTTTATGATGTTCTTTTTTCGCTTTTTTTTGCATAAGCATGGTAGACTTTAGTATTCATGTCTCATTATTTTAACCATGAGTTATATCATTTTTATGCCAATATTCCTCCTCCATTCTCAAAGCTTAAAGAATATTTCCATTTTCTTAAGAAAGTTTATCCCTTATTTCCTCATTGTTAATGCTAGTATTTGGAATCTCTAGCCTTTTAACCTCTTCTTCATAGACATGTACCTTTTCAAAAATATTACCAAAGCTTTTAAAATTCCACTATTTAAGACCTTTTTAAGTCTTTTTAATTTATGCCACAAGATGTAAAGATGGTTTTCTTCCATTTTACGGTTCCAGTTACTTTCTACAAATCTAAGGAAGGTATCATCCATAGCCTACATATTTAAGAACTTGAAACTGTATTTAAAATTTCTTTTCTCAGAAGTAATTGTGATACAAAGAGGAGCATGGTCTTAACATGTTCTGCCATGTGGAAAACCTGAGTATTAGTGAATAAGCTTGACCAATAGGAGTTATATAATGCTTTATCAAGTCTCTTCCATTTAGAGTTCTTGTTCAAAGTGTATTTAGAACCAACAAAGCTTGCATCTTCTAATCAGAAATCCTTTATTGCATCATTGAAGTCTTCTATACTATTTAAGTAAATATTTGAGCATCCTAGTTGTTCATTAGGATCAATGATGACATTGAAATCACCATAAACCATTTGTTCCTATATTATTGTAGATATAATCCTTAGCTGATTCCATATGTCCCTTCTGTTATTCCTCTGGTATTTAGCATAAACACGTGTTAGTAAGATAGTATTAGATAAACTTGAAAAATAAACTTCCAGGTGAAGACATTGTTAGTGGTTTAAAACAGTTTTGATAGTTAAATCATCATTCTACATCATATTTTGTTTGAAATATTTGTAGTAAATTTTTTTATGTTAATATTTTTTGCAATTCTTTCGATTTTATCATTATTTGCTAAAGGATCTTGAACAAAAATCAAATTGTTTTTCTCTTTCATCATTATAGATTTCAGCCTTCTTATAGATAAATTGTTGTTGATGCCCCTGATCTCTCAGCTAAGAATAATTATTATCTTGATTTTGTTGAGAGATAGATTTGTTGATCTTTGAGAAAGTCAAAGATATTATTTGCCTTCTTCCTCTTACTAGCTTCCTTTAGTTTTCTGTTTAGAACTTCATGGAAACCTTCTTCAGTGTCAACAATGTTTGAGTTTGGAGATATATGAAGCTTTTAAGTTCATTTCTGATTTGGTGTCACATTGCCATATATTAGATTCTCATAATCTTCATTTTTAGATAGATTATAACCTTTTTATAATGTCTGAATTGCTTCAATAAGCTCTTCTTCTTTAGGTGTCTTGTAGTTTTCTTTTGGATTTCCTTTCTCATTGTTCTCTTCAGGTATGTCTTGGCTTTATTTGTACCTTTTGTTGTTTGTTTCCTTCTTTGTAGTTTCATATTCTTCATACTTGTTGCTGAATCTTTTTTTATTTGCTTTTTGATCTGGCTTTATAATCATAAATTTGATTTTTGGCTTTTCATTTCTATCTTTGAATGTTCTGTGTGTTTCTGGTTTATGCTATTATTCGTAAAATCATTTTATGAATTTTCTGCATCGATTTTGTTTGTATTTTTCAGCTTTCTTACATTTGTCTGAGTTGTGGCCTAGATGAAAGCAAGAAATGCAGTAGCTTGGTAAATCTTTGTAACTAATTAGATATCCAGCACCCCTGATTATCTCTGAAACTCACCCACACTTTATTTTGAATGATTTGCGATACATCCATCACAGATCTTGCATAACATGCATTTTGGAATGCTCTATTTTTTCCTGGGACTATGATCTTCATTGGTTCCCCAATAAATGGTGTTATGTCTCTGATTATATCTTCATTGTAAAGATATTCTGGTAATCTTTCTAGCTAATCCATACTGGTGAGCAAAGATTTTCATACTTTGGATTAACGTTTTCTGTCCACCTAAGTAATCGCATTTTTGAATCCCCTATAGTCCAAACACTCCTGGACCAGAGTTTATTAAAATCATCATTTATGCCAAATTACAAAAACACATGTCTGGAGTCCCGTATAGTGACTGAACATTCACATTTGAATTTCATATAATAAAGAAACCATTTAGAAGTTATCTTTTTGGTAAACTTAGGGAGAATTTACCAACCGGTGTGTATTTTGTGTCATGTGTGAGTTTGTTTTTGACGTTTTGTGTGCATTGAATGGTGATGTGATCATTTTTCTGCTTGATAAAGATTGGTTTGAATTTCATATAATAAAGAAACTATTTAAAAGTTATTTTTCTTCTGGTTTGTCCTTGCTTTTTGGTTACTTTATGTAGGATTTAGCGAAGAGATGACTGATGATTAAAGATTGGGAAAATCTTTTTTTTTTCAAAAACGACATGTTGGTCATATTCATAGCTATAGAAGATCTCAAACATGAAATCACGGAGAATAAACTCAAAAAGATCAAAGTCTCGAAAACAGAATAATGGCAAAAACTTCTTCTTCTTTTTTTGAAAATTTCATCTCAAGCTTATTTTATGCATCATTATTCCCCATATCATTTAGTTAGCAATTTAATATTTTATTTATTTTCTTCAAATATCGGTGGATATGAATTTTTAAATTTATATAATCAAAATACAAAACATACAACTCATTTTTAAAGTTTAGAGCAAAATATTAAAGAAACAGCAACTCTATAAACCTAACGGTAATGGTTTATATTCATCTTTTTGGATCGAAAGCTAATCCATCCCTGGTATAATTTCAAAGTCAAAATCCCTCGATAAAAATGCTATCAATAACAGACCGGTCAAGAATCTTGTTTAAATATTAAAAGAAAGATAAGAGTATTCAAAATGGAGTACTATATATTAATATTAATATGATTATTAATAATAATGGCTACAAATACAACCTGACAATCATGCAGGAGAATATAGCCGTTACATATTTTAAAACAAACTCTAATCAACACTTACAAAAATCTTAACAGAGACAAAAGAATCGGAATTAAGTGGGCCCTAGAGAAACACACATCTTATACACTCATCTAACGGTCATCTTTCATCTTCACATGCTCTGAAAATTTCAAAAACATGTTCTCTCTCTCTCTTATTAATAAAAGAGAGCAAGAATCATTAACATCCCCACCACACCACTATTTAAAATTTAAAAACAGCCACTATAGTTTTTATTTTATTTTACACACATAAAAATACACCCATAAATTTAAGAGAAAAATACCCTAAATACCTTCTCAAGTATCAAATACCAAGATGGTATCCGTTTTTGGACTAGTTTCATAAACTACTTAAAGCCACATTTTGGACAATTATACCCTCTAGGGTATAAAAGGGGTTTTTTCCTTGAAACCCACTTATTTTCACCTTCTAATCTGACTTTTAGGTTCCAATTTCCCCCCACTTTCACATTTCCAAATTTGAGGAGAGAGAAACACGTTTTACGAGAGCGAAACCAAAAGCCATTTTTGGAAGGTTACGTACCGGCGAACCACGACTGAACCTGTTTCTCTTCCGATTTTGTTGCCCCCTACCGGAGAACCACCGGCGACTAGTAAGCAGCATCTAGGTATGCCTCCTCCGATAATTCTGACATCGACCGGCAAAAAACCGGCGACAACTAACCAGTTTTTTTGTCTCTGTTCCTTGTATCAGGCACCTACAGGCGCACCAGAACTGTCTCTGTCTCTGGTTCGATATTTGGAAACACAACCGGCGAGAATCCAACTGCGACGAAGTGTCCGTCGAACCGAACAGTCGCCTTCAAACGAAATCAGGTATGTGTTCGATTCTTATGCGTTTCTGTTGAGGTTTTCGAACACAAGGATAGTCCATGCTGTATTATGTGTAACACTCCGGTAGAATCGTAAGGTCATTTGTTGCTGTTGCTGGACTGGAAAACGTTACGTGATAGTTGTATTGGTAGTGAGGATGGTTTGTTGTAATCATTGTGAGGCTGGGGTTTTAAGCATTGTCATGCTGATGTTTTTAGCATTGTTAGGCTGATGTTTTAAGCACTGTGAGTTTGCGAAGTGTTGGTCCATGTCTAGCAATATGGGCTCTATTATCTATCAGTACAACTATCAGGTTTATGAGGCTGATCGTTAACGTGTTAGATCTTGTGTAACAGCTATAGGGATGCTGTTCCAAATGTTGTTAGTGTATGCAGGTATCGTCATACAGGTAGCAATGTATATTGTATTATATATCAGGGTGTGGTAGTAGTTTACATGTAAGACAGCAGGTCTAGGGGATAAGTATAAGTTTCAGGTCACTTATACGAATCTCCATAATGTAGTGGCTGCTTAGTATTATTGTTTTAGTTACCATGTTAATTACTAACTACCTTATTATGTGAACGTTGACAGGTTAAAATGACAGGAGTATTCTACCGCTCTGGATTGGTTGGCATAATCAACGTCCTCAGACGAGATATTATCAAAGCAGAACACATCGAGGCTGCTCGCGGAACACCTTTTTACACATTCCTCAAAACCTCGTACGACTTGAGGAACGAAACTCTGAAGCTGAAAAAGTTCCACCACCTTATAGAGGCGATCTGTGGTTTATACGACGTCAGATGGAAGGCTTTCAAGATTGGACAAAAGCGTGTAAGGCTGACGAAGAAAGACGTTCAGGCAATCTTTGGCCTGAGACACGGTAACGAAGAGATGCCGATGAGCAAATCAGGTGGATTTATCGCTCGTTACGCCGAGGGAGCAGAATTAGATTCGACTTTGATGAAGAAATATTTCTTGAGTCCAAGGACGAGGAGAAGCGGGCCAACGAACGACAAATCAGTGTCAAACGCGTTAATAAAGGTAAATACAGTATGTTTGAATGTAGTTGTTTTGTACTGCAGCCTGTGCTGGTTCACGAAATCCAGGGACATTTTCACATAACTATAAATAGATTGCTGTTAATAGCAAGGTATGAACACTAACATATCACAGATAGTGTAACATTTAAAGGAACTGTCCAGTTAGACCTAATTTATATGATGTTAACATACATAGCAATTTGGAATGTAATAAATATCAGAGGCTAGCAGTATAGATAGCAATGTAAACGTGTATAGATATCAGAGTATGTTTACAAACAACTATGGTATGTATGCAATCATATATCTAATGTCTTATTAGTTGTGGATGCCTTTAATTGTTCTGTCTATATTGTTGTTATGATTTTGGATGTTTTTGTAGGAAGCAATCGAGAAAGCAGTTAGAGAAGGAGGGGAGGATGAAGCGAGCGATGTGGCTAGGCTACTGATACTTTTCATATGCTCGACACTTTTCTTTTCAGTGTCGGGCGATGTAATCGGTTGGACAGCAATCTTCTACGTGGAGAATCTTGACAAGATAAACGACTATGACTGGTCTGGAGCAATCTTGGATAAGCTTCACAAATCGCTGGACAAATGTATTAAGGCCGGGCATCCTTCAAGAGTTATCGGATGCGTTGCTTTGCTTTTTGTAAGTATAGCTAGTTATGATCAGCCTGTCTGTTAGGAAAATGTTTTTTTTAATAGTTAGTTATGTTCTGTGCAGCCGTTTCTTATGGAGCATATTTCTATAAATGTCGACATACAAAGGCCTTACATAATACCTAGATGTTACAAGTGGTGGGGGCTAGAGGGCAAAGAGTCCACATTCGAAATGATCCAGATGGTCGGTGAGCTCAGGGACGACGAGGTATGTTGTGGTATAGTAGATATATCGTAGTAGTATGATACATATATCAGTGATGATTATAATATTTTGCTGCTAAATGAACATTATAATGTATCTCCTAGGTTGTCGGCGGGGAGTTGGTGTTTACAGCATCAGAATGTTTTGTTTATGGAGTAAATGATTCGCGGATAAGGTGGGAAGGGGCTGGGGAACCAAGCGAAGAGAGGAGTAGGAAAAGAAAGAAATCTGTTGTGAACAGAAGTTTGATAAGCAAGGAAGATGACGGAGCTGGTAGTAAGAAGACAAGACATTCAATGATTGAGGTTGAAGATGATGTTACGTTGGGGGAGTTCATTGTGGAGAGGAAGGCAAGAGTTAGTAAAAACAAATGGGAGAGGTTGAGGAACCGGAAAAAACGTAGGTCTAGTATGATTCCTAGTTTTGGAGTGCTGTCGCAGTCGGTACTGCGCGACAGCAAAAAACTGAAAAAAAGGAGCCGGTTGCGGCGGTTGAAAGTTGAGAACAAGAGGCTTAAAACATGCCTTGATGAAAGAAACGAAGAGGTTAGTGCTAGCATGCCTTCTAAGTACTACTAACATCTGTATGGTTGTTGAAATGAACTTGTCTATCAATAAAGTATTCTGTAACTATCAGTGCTGTAAATAATGTAACAATTTCGTATGGTCGTTTGAATCAGGTTGAAAGATTGAAGAAAGATTTGGAGCACCTTAAAGAAAAGCTGGAGATGGTCGACTCAAGAGAGGATGGCGAGGATCAACAACTGCTGTTGACCTTATCATCGCCATTTTGCCGCTATGATGAGGATGCTACTGAAACCTTAGATGCACGGGCTGCTGAGAAGGTGGTTAAGGAAACACTGGTTTACAAAAGAACTCGGAGGCATGTAGTAACTGAAACAGACAAAGCAACGGAAGAAGACGGCGTTGATGGGGAGGATAAAACAGAAGAACAAGAGGAGATTGACAAAGCAAAGCAAAAAGAAAAACATTGCTCGGAGGAGGACAAAGAAGAAGTTGATGGAGGGGGTGTTCAATCCGAAAACCGTGTTGAACCAATGGAAGAGAGTACTACACATGATGCTGTTGCTGTAGATGTGTTTAGGAAGCCAAAAAGGACTATCACAAGTGTTTGTGACGCTGGTAATGGGGAAGGGGATGTGGCAGAAGGAATACCACCCCTAACTCATGCTGCCGGTGCGCAGAATATAGTTTTGGTACCTGCACAGGGACCTGGAGTCGGAAACGACGAGGTTGAACAACAGCAGCTGGTGGTGGATAGAAATGATTTGTTGGACGAAGAATCCAACGATATAACGAAAACAATGGAACGACAGTTGAAGGAGTCGCAAAAAGCCGTCGATGAAGGAAAGAAGGCAGCGATCATCGGTGAGGACAAAGGAGAAGATGACATAGTAGTAGCAACTACATTGTTGGAGATAGCAGCAACCGAACCAGTGGTTTCGGAACATGTCTCTCACAATGTAAGTGGATGTTAACGTTGTATTTGAATATCATACATGATTGATAGTTAATCTCGCAATGAATGGTTTTCAATCGTATGTTTTTAGGAAGTCGAAACAGCGGAGCCTGAAGACACACGAAACTCTAGCTTAGTTCTATTCACTGGTACCGGAACAGCTGCAAAGTGCGAACAGCTATCGCAAGCTCTGTCTCCATTAAAGGTGATAGAAATTTCCAACAGAGTAGATCATTCCGCAGAGAAGATCGAGAAAGTGTCACAGGTTGAGCCATCTTCGTACGCAACACCAGAACAACAGAAAGCAGCATCGAAGGGTCTTATTGTCAAGTCGGTTACACCGTTGGTTGACGATAGCTTCATAGACTGCACCCAATCATTTTACGCTGAAGTTGACAAGGCTGTTGAAACTTCAAACGAGAAGAGACGTACACTCGAATCCATCGAGGAAGAACAAATGGACGTTGAGGTAAGTAGATATTTGGTATTCTCCATAAACTTTTAAACTGTATTGTTAACAGTTTACCACCATGCTGCTTTTTTTTAGGTACCCATTGATGACATGCCTGGGTTCAACTTACTTACTCCGACGCAGTTTCAACAACAGCAAACTGAAGTTGTAGCTTGGCCGTTCCAGACACAGACAACAGAACTTATCGATCTAAGTGAGTACGAGAAAGTGCTGAAACTGAAACAGGTAGAGACCCAGGAAGATCCAGAAGTGTGGTACTTGCCAACATCAGATTTCTCTTACAGGCTTTCCGTAAGTGTGACAGAGTTAATGGAACTTCCTAACGAAACTCAACTGGACTTCAAGGTAAAAATATATTAGGATCTATCTATCGTATTGTACTTGTACGTCTACCAACGTGTCTGTATACGTCTATCATTAGTAATTGAAGCAACTATCATTGTGTCAACCAATAAGCTGTTGGTTGCTCAACTGACTTGGGATTGTAATTGTGTTCTGATAGGTAATAGATGCTTGGATATATAAGCTGTTAAAGGATTCAGATCTCAAAGTCCATGTGAAAGGGTTTGATAATAAGTATTCATTTCCTGCCAACGCCATTCAAATATCTGGGATTGCAACTGTAAGTTCCCATGGGATTATTGGTTTTATATTAGGTACATCTACTTCCTGTATTAATGTCTTAAATTTACAGGGGACACTGGCTAACAAGGGAGATATGTCTGCCATTGTGGACAATGTTTTTGAGACAATGCCCAGCGACACATATGTTGCATTCGTCCCCCTCTGTACTGTAAACACGGATGGCGTGAACCACTGGACGCTCCTGGTCATAGACATGGAGAATGGGGCTGCAAGAAGCTACAACCCAATGCTGCCGTGGAGCAAATTCATTCCCGATAAGACAAGAAACACAGCCGATGGTCTGGTAAGGAATCTAAATTCCAAGTAAACTATGTTGATTGCAGATCTAGCTATTTCGAACATTATATCTAGCAAACAGTATAGTAATGCATATCAATGACTGCTACTGTATCTATCAATGCAGCTGGCCTATTGCATGAAGAAGAAATATATACCGCATGTTAAAGGTGGATACAAAATTAAGACCATGTTAAACATCCCACAGCAAAAGAGGGGCAGCTACGACTGCGGTGTTTTCGTTTGCAAATACGTAGAAGATATAATTACAAAAGGGTTGGTTGGACGGCAATATGGTGATGAAATGCCGGCAGTAGCAAGAGCTAAAATATTCAAACATTTTTTGAATGATTGTAACACAAACAGACGTTGGTAGTATGTTACTGGCATTTTGGTACCAATTTGTATATTTCGCATAGATTAGCATCTATGATTTATGTTTGTAGACTGAAATTTACATGTAAAAGCACTTTTTACTTGATGCAGTAGGCCGTGAAAAAGTTATCAAAGAAAAGTTTGTTTAAATTAAGCTATCTGAAATAGCCTCCAAAGCTAGCAATCAGGAATACCTGAAATACCATAGTATATAATACAAAATATCAGACAGTCTGATTTTATCGAAAAATATGTAAACATATTAGTCAGGCCAATATGTATATTGAAACGTATTAGCAATGACAGTTGCTTCAATCTATAGCCACTCCAGAAAGCACCACGCCACCATCTTTACACAAAATCAACATTAATAATGATCCACTGTTCGAAAATATCAATATTGCATATATAAGATAAACTATCAATGTTCACCAAAATGTCTATCTGGGGTTAAGGAAAGATCTATCTGGGGTTAAACAATAAAATATCGCAGTGCGAAACATATCATAATTTATGAAATTTTTTGTTACGAACCATAAAGTATAGTTTTAGATATCGTTCAGAAAAAATAGATAGACCATTAAGGTTTTAAATTTTTAATATCATTTATCCACCATTCAGAATTACTCGCAAATATCATATAACAGGTTGGTGATGCACAAAATTAAAATATATGGACTGCACAACATGGTTATTGGTAGATAAATGCAATTAATTTGTTGAAAGGACTGTTAACCACACACATTACTCAGTACTACATTAATGTGTTAAAACCATTGGTTAGTTTGAACTTGAAAAGACAATGGGTAGATGAAGTAGAATGATTACATTCATTTAATGAACGTGTGCCATTAAAGTTGTGAAAGAAAATATGGTTGCTTAAGGGGACTCAGCATTGGAAGCTGGGTTTTGCTATAAATAGAGGGGCATATGACAACCTATTACTCACAAACTCACAAGCAAAGGAAAAAAAAACCCAGAAACTATACCCTAAGTTGAAACCCCTGCTCCTCCAACCATGGCTCCTTCATCACCCTTCTCCCCACACCACAGCAGCGATGACGCCTGGTCCTCTGACTACTACTCATGCGAGAAGGCCTACAAGCACACGACGACGTCGGAGTACTCCTCTGACGAAGAAGATGCATGGTCGGTCTGGTCTGAGGAACAAGAAGACCCTTATGGTTCATGGGATTCTTGGTCCATGGACGACTGTTATCTTTCTGACGATGAGAAGGTGCCAAAAAGAAAGAGGTGTAAGAGCATTAACCCATTTTGGGATGAGGAAGACGATGATGAAGATGAAGAGGCAGACGATGAGGCCTCTGACGATGATGATGAAGTTGAAGATGAAGAAGAAGAAGAAGAAGACGAAGAAGAAGAAGAGGACGAGGGCTCTAATGGAGACGACTCCGATTAGGTTATAAGGTTTCTAGATGTAGTTTCATGGCCCTGTTTGTTTCTATTTTGGTGTTTTTAACGTATGTTTATCTTTTTTTGTGGACTGTAACTTGCACCAACCCTGTGCAGAAGTGTTATTTTTTGGGGGGGCTGGTGTATTTGGACTATATGTAGCAGTCATTGTTTTTAATGTTAGCGTTTGAATGAATTTTCAGTTCTATGGCTTTTCTCAGTATGATATAATAAGATATGTTGCAGTTGAGGAAAGCAGTTTTAACTGCAGTTATATAACAAAATCGCAATGTATGACTAGTAACATATCGGAGGTATGAAAACATAAAATTATGTATCCGTCAGATGTAGAATCGACGATCTATCAATGTTTCATAGTTTGTCTATCATAGTACAACAGCGTGTATAGCAATGTAGCCGTTAATAGATATCAGAGTCTGAACCAAACAGACAGGTTACATGTCAATATTAAAAGTGTAAAAAAACATAAGTCGAAAGGTACCGTTAGATGGATGTACACCGAAATAAATGTAAGTAACATACTTTGATGTATCTGTTAGATGTAAAGGCATGTTAGATGGATTTATCTTTGAGATGAACATGGCAATTCTTTTAGGGGACTAAACATAAGTGGAAATAGAAGAAGTGCTTATCTTTGAGATGAACATGGCATGAATAATTTGAAGTACAAGTATAACTAATGTGAGCAAAGCATCAGATGGATGTAAACCGAAACAAAAAACATAGGTTTGATGTATCTGTCAGATGCAATATCTAGAATCTATCAATGGTTATAAGAGTCGCTATCGTAGTATATCACCAAAGATAGCAATGTACATGTGAATAGATATCATAGGGGATAAGAAACAGAAATGGAACATGTAAATGTTAAAATTGTACAAAACAGACGTCAAAAGATAAGGAGTGCTTATCTTTGATATGTAAAATGTTACGAAAAAGTAGGTTAATAATGTTTAGAACGGAGCATCACATGACCTCCTATTATGGCCAGATTTGAAACATCGACCACAACGGGACTGGCTGCTGGAAATTTCGCCTCTTGATGGAATACGCTTCTTCCTCGGACGACCGAGTCGTCTTTTAACGTTAGGGGGCAGCACCAAGGGCTCTCCATCACAATCTGCGCAACTGGATTCACCAAACTCTGTTATAGCGGGTATGTTAAATGAATAGCTGGACAGGAAATTTTGTGTAGTGAGAAACGGCTCGACCAACGTCATAGGATCCTCGTTTATAGATGCAATTACAGCCAACGCATGAGCGCAAGGGAAACATTCTTGCTGCCAAGAGCCGCATGTGCATTTGAAATCCAGTATGTTGACAACCATGACTGGGTCCGATAAAACCTCAAAATAAGCCGCAGAAGACTTGCGAACTAACCATGTCCGACCGGATTGTACATTATCTTTGAACATCTTGTCAAACTCGGGGCACAAATGGGTGTTCCAACTTTGGCCTTCTCCTAAACGTCGAGACATTTGAGTCATCAGAAGAGCTCTAATCCGGTCGATTAATTCGACTATAGGCAGATGGCACAACTTCTTAATCTGGACATTGAATGATTCAACAGCTGTTGATGCCATCGCCCCATACCGTTTGCCTTTCACATATGCCTGAGCCCATTTTTCTGGGGCAAGATTCCTGACGAAGTTTTCAATACGATTACCGCCTTGGCGCAACCACTGACCATAACGTTCATTAAAAAGATCGACCGTAGGGGCATAAGCACAGCTCTTAAACATCGCTAGCATGTCTTGTTTGTAGACTCTGTTAGTGTGTTCAAGAGCTTTATTCAAGTTCTGAACAAGATGGAAGATGCAATAAGCGTGGTAGTCAGTAGGATAAAGAATTGCGACAGCGCTAATAATACCAGCATGGCGGTCTGAAATGAAAGTTATCTGGCGCCCTAGCAGATGAGGTTTTAAAGTTTCCAGAAACCAGAACCAGTTGTCCGAGTCTTCACTACCACATATACCAAAAGCAACGGGGAAAAGACCTGGGATGGAAAAGAAGATTAAAAACAGAACTACATTAACAGAACGATGTTTTGTTCGATTGTGGAATAGTTAACAAATCGCAGTCTGTGTAACCAAATCTAGCAAACAAAGCCTACCAAGCTAGCAATCAGTAGTAACTAAAATATCAGAGCATGTAATACAAACTATCAGACAGTCTTATTAAATCGCAAACTATGTATGCTTATTTATCAGATCAAATGTATATTGAGACGTATTTTTACTGACCGTTGTTTCCATCTTTTGCCACTGCTGAAAGCAACACGCCCCCGTGCTTCCCTGTCAGGTGGGTTCCGTCAACGTACAGCAGAGGGCGGCACGAACGGAAACCCTGAAGACACGCCCCAAATGCTATACAACAGCGACGGAAAACATTGCCGGGAGCCAAATCCAGACGACAGTCCGTAGTGATGTCACGACTCTGTAGCCTCTTGAAGTATGGTTTTAGCAATCCGAAAGAGGTATTGCTATCTCCAAATACAGCGCGACGGGCCTTCTCCAACGCATTCCAAGATAGACGATATGAAACGTCTAAACCGTAGTCTTGCTTGATGGTGGACTGTATAGTCTTAGCTGTTAAAGAATGGCTGTTTCGTAGAGAATCGTGAATTTCATCAGCAATCAAATCGGAGGACAGATGCCGGCTTTTCTTCTTAGTGAATACGGGACTGCACGTGTGGGTACTGAAAAATCTTTTAATTGTCATCAAACCGGTCTTACAATCGACAGAAGCGTAAAGCCTCCATTTGCAGCCATCCAAATCTTTGTTTACACAATAAACGATGATCTTGTTAAAGGTATTGTTCATGTACCTAAACGCAAAACCGTTCTCTAATGCATAACGGGATAAGGATAACCTCAGACCTTGAGCACCGTCTGGAAATGACTGTCCAACACCGATGATAGCTTCAGCCCATCCCGCTGTAGCTAGATGTCTTTTTTTCGGGGTTGTAATGGCCAAACAGGTACTGCTTTCACCGCTGGTTCGTTGTATGTGAGAGGATTCTTCGAACAGTTGAACGGGTTGTTTACGTTTAACGGCGGAGCCTTTATCAGCAACATGTTCTTGGATAAGAAATGACACACTCTTCAAACGCTCAACATCGAGGTAACATTCCAACCCGATGAAATCGGTCTCCTTATTAAAAATATAATTACTCTGAGCACCGCAAGAGTACGTTATGCTGTAGTTGCCTCTAACAAGCCCTTGCCATGTTTGCTCAACGTACTGTTGAAATGACTCGAAGTCTACGAATTCGGACAGCGGAACAATACTTGTCTCCGTACCAAGTTTGAAAATGCAAACTTTTGGTTTAGACATTGTGTACCCTGAATTATAGGACTTTTCGTTAGTTTGTTTAATGTTGGTGTAGAACTACTGAATCTGTTACTGATAGTATAACATATATAGCAATATCCTATGTCTAACATATCATGGAATATCGGTGGTGGTCAATTTTCAGGACAAATAGCAAACTGGCATACCTAAACTATCAGGGTATGTCGGTCGTGGTCACTTTTCAGCACAAATAGCAATCTGGCATATCTAAACTATCAGGGTATATGGACTAATAATCTGTTTTCAAACACATATATGAACATGTTATATATAACATAGCAGCAAGAGGAAATGGTTGGAAACATATAGCAATATCAAGTACCTAAACTATAAGGGTATATGGAGCCATGGTTTATTTATCAACACATATAGCAACCTGACAAAACTAAGATAGCATGGTGTATGCAGTCAAGTTTAATGTACAAACAAATCTAACATATCAGGGTGTATGTAGTAATCTAGCAACCTGTAGCATAGAATTGCAGGCGTAAAATCGCAAGGAGCAACCATATAAATATCAGGGTTCAAACAGAGGTGTGGGAATGAAAAATCTCACCGGAATGTGATCGGAGCCGGTTTGGATACTTTGGATTGAGCAGAAGCAGATGGAAATAAGTTTCCTAGCATTAACGCACGTTATATTAGAGGTTATAATCGATTTCGAAAAGGGAAAACGATTTCCCTACTGAAAACTCGACTCTGTTACTCACCTGTAAAATGTAACGACAGGCTACGAGTTCGAAACTATCAACCGGAGCTAGGAGGCTGTGTACGGTGGTCTAGGAGGCTGAGACACGGTGCAAGATCGGAGCTAGGAGGATATAACGGTGCAAAACAGTACTCAGGAGGCTGACGACGTTAAACTTGTTTTCTGAAAGTCGCCGGTGATCGGAACACTCCGATAAGGCTCCTAGATGGGTCGCCGGTGGTAACGTAAGGTAAATGGTGGTTCTAGTGTGTCGCCGGAGGTGGTGTGATCAGCCGTAGTTTTTAGAATATGAAGAAACGTTCTTGAAAAATGGGTTGTTTGAAAGGTTAGGAGAGAGGAGAGAGAAAGGAGGCTAATAAATTCAAAATTCAAAATTCAAAAGTGATTAAGAAGATGGTGGAGCTAAAAGGGGTCCTTTTTTCACAAATCAACCTTATATACTAGGTTGAGGGTAATCTTGGTATTAAAAAAAGAAAAGGTATTAGAAGTGGATATGTTTAATGAGATGGGTATTTAGTAAGCATTAATCCATTAAAGGGCACTAGGTTGTAATAGGTTTGGCAAAAGGGTACTTAGTGTAACCTCATCATATTATTTTATTAAAAGTTACGAAATCTACTACCGTTACTAAAAAGTCTGCTAAAATTTATTTGGCGACATTTTGGATATACTATTAACATTAATTGACAAATAAATTTAATTATCATAATATATTTTGGTTATATTATTAATTATGTTAGTTGGTCGCTACAAAATATTTATCATGAGATAACAAATATATATAATTATCAAAATGCTGAATGAGTCGGTAGAAAACAAAGTTACTAATTATAATTATCATTTTAGATAAAAATATTCTAAAAAATTATCATATAAATTAAATTATTAAATCTAATTATAATAATTCAAAAAACAAAAAATATATTTTCACATTAGAATTAAACTTATCTCGGTCCAATATTCAGTTTTAAATTATCTATGAACAATTTTTTTTAGATATAAAAAAAATTGTAATTTAATATTTAGTTCGTTTCTTATTTAAGTTTTAAGAAGTTAATGTTATTTGTCGTAAAATCGAGGTTTAAAATTCAAGTATGAGTGATTCTAGTCATGGAATGAGATTAAAATTGGATAAAAATACAAATTGCTGCTTAATTTTCCACATGAAAACTTGGGTTAAAAATGATAAAACTTATCCGATATAATCAAATTTCATCATTAAATTTGATGTGTTGGTACAAGAACATCAACGAGTTCGCCAAAGTCTAGTGTATAATTAAATTATAAAATATGGTATAATAAAGTTATGAAACACTTTGTATCAACGTATTGCGCTTGCGAAACATAAAAAATTGGATCTTAATCTATTTAGATTTGCGAATCAACAATCTTCAAAATTATAAAACAAATAAACTTAAAAAATAAGTATGCAGGAAATGATATCCTAAGATACTTTTAAATTGATTTGAACATGTTTTATGTGTTTTATAAACATGATATAATTAAGTTCAGAGTATGGATCAGGTCAATCAATTGCATACTAAACGGTTTAAGCAAAGAAACTTGATCGAGTTAAAGGCTTAAGAAGTTGGTTCTTCCACAATCCAAAAAATATATTACTTTTTATATGAATATGAGAACATCTCATGTGCCATTTCAAGAAATAATAACTCCATATCTTTATCGGGTATTTAAGTTATTTCTAAGTTAAAAAATATACATATTCTGTTAAGTATGAAAATGAGAAGTAATATAAAGCTATATTTTTTTATTTGATAATTATGAATACCAATTTTTATTTATATAGATGTGGGTAAATAAGAGTTAGAGCAGCAAAAAATATTATATTAAACTTGTAAAATTTTAACTATTTTTAATGATAAATTGAAAATTGTATATTAAACTTGCGAAATATGGTGTACAAAAATTACGAAACATATTATTATATATTCATGAGAAATATAAAATTGCAAAATATAATTTGTTAAAATTACAAAACACACTATATTTTTTGTTCTTACAAAAAGCTAAGTTGCAAAAATGGAATATTAAACTTGTGAAACGTAGCAAAAGAGATTTTGAACCGATAATTTACAAAACATGGTATATTGAACTTGAAAAAAATCGTATGTTAAATTGTGAAGAAAACAATAATTATTTTTGAAAAACATGGTGTATTAAACTTGCAAAACATGATATATTAAAATTGCACAACATGATACTAAACTTTCAAAATATGTATTGTCTTTATTTTTTTAGACTTGATTACTATATCCAAAGAACAAACTTCGAATCGGAAAAAAATAATAAATTTAAACATAGTTCTCGTAAAAAGAATAATAACATCTTATTGTTTACAATGTATTAAAATATAGAATATTATAAAATTTCCAATTATTCATAACAATTAAAGTTGCTATACCATGTGTAAAAAATTACAAAACAAAACTCTTATATTATTTGCGACATGTAAAATTATAAAACTTTGCAAATATTAAACAAACTCAACTTGCAAAATATAAAATTTTAATAAAATGAACCTTAAATTTGCAAATTATTAGTGAATATTAAGATATAAACATCAAACTTATGAAATGGTAGTCAAATAAGCTTGTGAAACTATTAATGAAACTAAATGGTAAACGCCACATATATGCGTAAATGACTGGAAATATGATATATTTGCAAAAAAAACTCAGACAATCAAAATCTTAAACATCAACATTCAATTTAAAAAATTGAATACAAGAATTGTCATTTGCAAAACTAGCAGCTTGTATGCATTAAAGCTAGAAAAAGATATACATTTTAGTTTTTAAAAACATGATCGGTTTAAAAAATAGTATCACCAGACTACCTAAGTAAATTCATTTTTAATAGATGAGGGTTTGCATAACACGCAAAACAACTATAAATTTATTATAAATCGGGATATGGAGGGAGTGAGAGAGAGAGGGGTTAACAATTTCTACAAGTTTTTATATTTTTTTAATTAAAGGAATTGACCAAGCCCTAGAATATTCAGGCTTGATAATCAAACAATTTCACCACCACTTAGGCTATATATTTCAAGACTGAATTTGCTAGGTTGCGGTAAAATAATGTTTTACATATAAAGATTAGTTTCACAACGTAAAACAATAATACATTTTATAACAAGATACAATATGGGTTTCATAAATTACATACACTATATTTTACAAACCTCGAGTAAAATCTATTCCAAAATTACACACATTATTACACAACTATATATTACGATTCATATGTAATAACTAATAAGGTATACAAGATTTTAAAAATTCCGAGTAAAACATGTTTTACAAAGTTACTTATGTCCACTAGATTTTAGAAATTATTAGTACACCATGTTATGTAAATTAATATGTAGTACACCACAATGTAAAGTGAAGTATGTAGTGCAAGTCAAACATCAACACATGATTATTAAATAAAAAAATGACTACATTTTTGTATATGAAAACACTTAAGTTTTGTGAAACACGATGTACTAAAATTATGAAACTTGATATTAATAAATATTTCGATACATGCAAAATTAAAGGTGTAAACCATTGTAAACATTAATTTTTGAATATGAAGATTTTAGGACCCTTTATACAAAGGGTGATTACAACTGATCTATATAAAGCGGTTCACAAAGGTTATATTAATATTTTTTATATGAACTCAAGAGAAGAATTGCATATGTGGGTGACTGTTTGAATTGTCGAGAGAGAACCCTAATATAAAGAGAAAATATTGAGGCAAAACTCTAATATTGAGCAAACATATTTAATACTTTTTGTATATTAAAAAACACACTAGCACCTAATACATTTATGCTCTACTTTTAAAGACTTATTTCAATAGGAAGTGGTGAAATCAAACTTTACATATAAAAGCTGATTTCGTGAGACAATGTCAAAATTATGGTTTATATTCAAAGTATGATTTTATAATATAAAACAATAGTATATTTACAATTAAGACACAATATGGAGTCTGCAAATTACGTACAACATGTTTTACAAACGTAAAAAAAATCGGTTCCAAATTACATACATCATGTTTCACAACGTATACTAGATACTTTAGGTTTTGTAACTTTTGGCTTAAAATCATAGATTGTCCATCGACTATCAACTTTCGATACCTATAGTCTATTGACTAAAATCATTTGGTAGGGGTCCATTGACTATCTATTTCACTAAAATTAGTCCATGATGTGTGTTAATTAATGAGATGCACTCACGCTTCACCGAAGTCAGCTACCAAAATCGTCAGATATAGTCCATCAACTTTTATACCAATATCGCTCTTTGAGTGAAACCACGTTGACTTCTAGATGAGATATTCTCTCCCATACATGTAATTTTTTTATTATGTCGCACCACTAACCATTAATTCATTCTCTCTTAATTGTTTCTTTAGTTACTAAAATGTTTAGAAGTTTATGAACCGATACCAAGAGGAAGATAAAGCTAATTAATTGTACATATAAAAGTGTATATAATACACAAATACTTTCCTTAAAATTATAATTCACCGAAATTAGCAACAATTTGCTTCGACTGAATAAATATAGGTAACAATAAATCATAAATTTTAACTTCCATCTTCAAGAATGACTAAAGAAGCTACATAGAAGTTAAAAGAAAAATAAATAAATGAAATCATTAAAAAGGAAAATCATATTCATTCCCTTATTATTTATTAAAAACTAAAAAAGCTAATGGAATACTTATGCTAATACGATCAGCGAAAATCAGAAAACAAATAAGTAAATGAAACCGAATAAAAAACAAGTGAAATGAAAGAAAAACAAACAAAATTGAATGAGAAATAAAAACTTCACAAGGCAATAATAGAACCTTCAACATTGAATAAAGAAGTCATTAAAGCATCGTCAACAATAAGTTGAAACTTTTAAAGCAATTACAAATTCAAATGCCATACGTCGTTCAAACAAGCAAAACAACCAAACAGATAAAAAGATGTTTCGACAAAGATAGAAGATGTTGTGTATAAGCGATAGGTGTCTCAGCAAAGACCAAAAATTTATTCAACCAGTAAAAAAAAAACTTCAGGCAACACTAGGCTAATCTTCATCCATTACTCTCACAAATATTAAAGAGGCTACTGCTAATGATGTAATTGATTCAGTCCGAACCAATTAGTCCACCAACTTATCTATACGAGTAAATATCTACACATAATTAACCAAAAATACATTCAATTGTATATCTTAGTAGCTAAAAAAATATCATTCATTCTCTATCTATCTGATTTTTTTGTTGTACTTGTAACACAACCTATACATAAAAATCCAACTTCAAAAAATAATTATCTTTTCATTTTCATTGTTGCTTCTGTTCTTTATTTCCAATTATTTATTTCTATTTATGTTACGAACTTGACTCCATCCATTTTCAAATACACTTCCGTCTATTCGCTAAACATATTAATTTAAATTTATGGACATCATTGAGTTTATCTTACGAACAAATAGTAATTAGAAGTATAGTTGAAATTCAATCTCATCTAGTTTACATATATGGATAAATAAATATAAAGTTTTTACAAAAATAAAAAAATTAAGAAGGTGATTAAGAAAAAGTCCAAATAGTCAAGGGCAGATGTGAGTCATGACTGATTCTTACTACCAAATAAAGGTAGGACCAAAAAGTTTAAAATTTTGAAAATGTTTTCTCGAACAACGATAACGCATCCCTTCTTCCTTTATCTACAAAACGCACTCGCTCTTTCTCTCTCTAAATCTAACCACCACTTTCTATTTCTCCCTCTCTTCTCTCTCTAGATTCAAATTTTTCAAAATGGGTTGCTGTTTTAGCAAGAAGCTCGACAAACCAAACCCACTTCCAAATCGATCTACTCCATTACAACAAATCGATCCGACCAAAACAAAAACCACAACCCAGAAACTAGAAACCACTAACAAACTGGTGATCGAAGAGAAGAAGCTCGAAGAAGAAGTAGAAGAAGAACCAAAAAAGATAAAAGAGAAAGAAGAAGAACTCGCAGTACCGAAGAAAGAAATCTTCGTAATCAGACACAGAAAGAGTCACGAAAGAGACCGAACACAACAGCACGAAAACGACACCGTAGCTGTTCAAACTAGAGCACCACCGCCACCAACACCACCACCTCAGTGTTCTTCTTCCTCGACTTCCTCTGCCGAAGAAAAACTAACCCACAACAATGGCGTCGTTAGAACATCGAGCTGCACCAAAGAAGAAGTCGATGCTATTCTGATTCAATGTGGGAGACTAAGCCGCAGTAACTCGGGTGTAAAACCCGGAAAGAAGTATTCCGGGTCGAAACGAAGCTTCGATTTTGATAACCCAGAAGAAAACAACACACCGGAAGCTGATTTCGACGATGAAGACGATGAAAACGAGACACGTCAGCACAGACACAGACACCGTAATAGAGTTTCGGTTTCTCCTCAAGGGAGAAGACGAACACCGAGTCGAGAAAGAGATCAGCAGAGATCAGGAAGTAGGGAGAGAACCGGCAGCAACAGAAGGATTAGTAGATCGCCGGGTAGAAGATCGGAGAACTCGAGTAATGCAAACGGTGGTGGTTCAAGTAATCATAGTAAACCAGGGAAAATGGTTTCTGTACCAGCAACTGATAAGACCAATGGAGAACAGTCGAGTGGTAATAATGTGAAGAGGGTTTCGAAAAGAGCTGCTTCTCCAAGTAATGGAAGTGGAAATGGAAAAGTGAGCGAGAATCTGCAGGTGGTGGGTTCACTTAGTCGTAGTTCTTCGAGGAAAGGTGAGCAGTCTCCTTATAGGAGGAATCCTTTGAGTGAGATCGATTCAAACAAGGGGGTGGCTTCTAACAATGGGACAAGAGTGCTTAAAAAAGGGAAAGAAACTGAAGAACATTGCACTGTTCTTGTTCAGGTAATGTTTCTAATTTGTTAAAAAAGGAATTTGTATAGTGATGTTGGGGTATTGATTAAGACATTACTATATGATGCTTTGCTACATTAGTTTTAGTGTTAGGGTATGTCTTTGAATGATGGTTAATTTTCAAGTTTAGGACATTGTAGTCCTGAATAGTACTTGGGAGTACCGGAGTAGGGTCCTGAGTAGCTTGTTATCCTCCACCCGATTTGAACACCTGTAGAATTTGAGCTTAATATGGATTTTGAGTTTATAGAGCTTGTTATAGATTTCGAGCACTGTAGAATTCGAGCATATATTGAAGTTTGAGCTTGAACTGGTATAAGTTGAACCTTCTAACCGACTAGTTGGTGTTAGTTGAACGATTCAGACTGGTATAATGGCCGATTTGAATTTCAGGAGCAGTTTCTAGAAAGTCTGATTACCGGAGGACTAGTGATGATTTCAAGCCATTAGGCTATTACTAGTCCTTTTCTGAATTTTAAAATCACTGTCATTGTCTGCTTAATAATGCAGAGCATGTAACAGTTAGTAGAAGCTTGAAGAGACCAAATTTTTCTACCGCGTCAAATGCTAGCTGTTTATGTTTTGATCGTATCTATTCGGTATTTGGTTAAGTTGGGCACTTGTTGTGTCAAAACTTGAACAAATTGCTGTCACTTGTTTTCTCTTAAAATTGCAGTTTTTAGATGCGCTTCTGTTTCTTTATGTTGAGGTGTATATATGCAGAAGCCTAATCCTGAGACGAGTGGAAACAGCAAAGTGACAAACAGCAAGACAGCAATCAAAGAGCAACGGCAAGAAACTAAATCACACCAACCAATCATCAACAACAACAACAACATTACTATCACTACGGTGGCTGCTGAGGCAGTAAAACCTCCAACATTAACCAGAAGCCGGTCTTCAAGAAAGTCACGAGACTTTGATGCCACAACCAACACTGAATCTCTGCCGAACCCATCAAACTCATATACTGCTCTACTACTCGAAGACATTCAAAACTTCCACCAGAAAAACGCCCCCTCGTTTTCACTCCCATCCTGCGTGGCCAAGGCCTGCTCCATCATGGATGCGGTTGCCGATCTCAATTCCACTACAAGCTCAAACACGCACGAAAACCAATACCAGAACACCAATCTCGGTGTCAAGAAAATAGCCAAAGACCCTTTTGTTGAATCAGAGGTACAAGTTACTAATGATTTGACGGAACCAAGTTTCCATAAGTATGTAACTGTAAGAAGAGGTGGTGAAATCGAAGAAGAAACAGAAGAACAAGAATCATCAGGCAGTAACAGCTTTGCAGGTAGTGCTGCTTCTCACCATCAGCATTGGGGTAATTCTTCGACTTCACGGGAACCTAACACAGCTGACTCAACTGATCGTTGGAGTTCGAGATCAAACACCAAAGAACCGAACCAGGCACCTCTAGGAATCCCAAGGCTTGACGATTCAAACCAGACTAGAAGAGCTAAAAAGAGAGATTCCGATAACCAAAAGTCAAATGGCATTGGTCGCGGTAGAGTTGGTGGCTCTACTACTTCTAGCAAAGGTCTTAATGCAACTTCTGTTGTTGCTCCTTCATAAATTTAGCCATGTTACAATTTCGTTTATCTTTGGCTTTAGTACACTTAAATTTGTTGTTTGATGCTTATTTTGTGATCTTCTTGATCAGTTTTTATAAACTTTGTGTTGATTATCTATTGTATTGTTATGTGGAGTTTTCAACTATAATATTATGCACTTGGTAATTAATATTTAATTGTTTCTGTAGATATATTTCTTGTCTAATATGAAATATTTTTTTGTCTAGTTTTATCTACAGACAAAAAATAACATATTTGTAATGGGCTATAAAGAAAGCCTTAACGCTGGGCTTGATATTTGGGACTAAAAGTTCTTAAAGTGTAGTGTTTGCTAGTTTGGTTTACACATTTGTACAATAATACTTGGCTGCGGCTAAATCTATACTTATTTAATAGACAGCGGCTTCCCCCTTAAAATTACTGTCAGTTTATAAATAAAATTACTCTTCAATTTATCACCGTATGAAAACTATATTTTTCGAATTTCTTTAGCTACAAGTACTACAACCATTCCATTTTATAGTCGTAGACTCGTATCCTATCGGATTTCAAGTCATTTCTAAGGTTTAAGAGCATTTATAGTCGAATTAAGTGGCTGAAATTCAAATGATAAAAAGAGCGAAATAAATAAATAAATAAATAAATAAATAAATAAATAAATAAATAAATAAATAAATAAATAAATAAATAAATAAAACTGTCGTAAACTTGAACATCCTTGTAAACATATTATTTGTCCGATTAAATAAAAATAATCATTCGATTTTAGTATTTTTAGTTATATACATTAGACCAACCGATAATAATCAATATCATAAGACATATAGTATATATATTGATTAGTTAGGTTTATTGTGGGTAGGTATGGGTATTTTAATCGGAACAGAAAGATTTGGTTTTTTTATAATATCCGAATGGTTCCAGTTTTCAATTACTCACGGTTCTTGAACCAAACCGAACCGAACCGAAGAACTATGGTACCCGTTAGGAACCGAACCTATATATTAACCTTTAATTTTAATTTTAAAAAAATATATATTTTCTTTTTCAAAATTAGATTCCCCTAATATATCTTTTAATATTGACTTCTAATTATGTTATCTTTAATAAATGACAACATAATTTATTTACAAACTATTATACGTATAAATAAAATAACAAAAAATATGAACGTTTATATAATCTAATAAACCCGATATCATCTCTCAATTTTTTTTTTATATTACTAATATTATTCTTTAATATATTGATTTTTAATATTTTTGAGTATTTTTTTCCTTACAATCTAACATAATTTTATTGTTTTAAAGTGTAAGTAGAGTTTTATGTATGTTGATATTATAGAACCGAGTTAAGTATCCATACCGAACCGAACTAAAAAGAACCGAACCGAAACGAACCGAAATTTATTCGGTTCCTAAATGGATACTAGTTCTGAATAACCAAAAGAACCGAGAATTGACCGAACCAAACCGAACCAAAGAGCCGAATAATCGTACCTAATTGTGGAGAAGATCTTTCAACGCAACACTTTAGTTATTGAGTTTTTAAAAACTCAATAAATATTATTGTTTTTAATGGAGAGTATATCCATAACAACTTAAAAGTTAAATAAAATTTTGAATGAATAAAAAATAAAAATTGCTATATGAAATAAAAACAATTAATCAAATTAATGACGATTAAGTAATTTAAAATTTAAAATTTCTAAATATAAATAACATTCTAATGAACATAATTCAGTAGGCAGAGAAATTAAATCGACCCTTTTCAGTATTGATAGCGATAAGTCTTCTGGCCCGGACGGTTATAATTCCAGCTTCTTCAAATCCACGTGGAACATCGTGGGTTCGGACATATGTAAGGGAGTCCAAGAGTTCTTCCTCTCCGGAACCTTGTCCGATTCTTGGAATGCAACCTCCATCGCCCTAATTTCTAAAATTGATTCTCCTTCTGCGCCATCGGATTACAGACCCATCGATCTTTGCAACGTGGTCTATAAAATTATCTCTAAAATTCTGGCCAATAGAATCAAAGTATCTTTTCCCTACCTGGTCGATCCCTCTCAGTCGGCTTTCGTTCCGGGAAGAAGCATATCCGATAACATCCTTCTCTCTCAGGAGCTTCTTAAAGGATATAACAAAAATGGTAGAGGAAAAAGGGCTGCCCTTAAAATTGATATAATGAAAGCCTTTGACAATGTTCGATGGCACCTCATTCTAGACATCTTAGTGGCAATGCAATTTCCCGAGAAGATGATCACTTGGATTATCAAATGCATCTCTTCCCCGTCTTACTCTATAATTATTAATGGTGACCTTCAAGGAAATTTCAAAGGGAAAAAAGGTCTCAGACAGGGGGATCCTCTCTCCCCTTTCCTCTTTGTACTTGTTATGAGAGTACTCTCAGGCATTCTCAAAGAGAAAAATAAAGACGGAAATTTCCTTTTTCACTGGAAATGCCACAGGCAGGAAATTATTAACCTCTGCTTTGCAGATGATCTAATGATTTTCTGTCATGGTGACCCTCTTTCCCTCAATCTCATTAAAGATGCTCTGGAAGAGTTCTATTTCCTCTATGGTCTCAAAGTTAATCCTTTGAAAAGTCACATTTTTTTCTCTGGAATTGACCAATCCCTCCGGTCAAACCTTCTTCCTATCATGAATTTCCCTGAAGGTACCCTTCCTGTAAAGTATCTCGGGGTTCCTCTCATAACGGGTAGACTTTCTCACTCGGACTGTCGTCCCCTCCTGCACAGAATCACTTCCCGAATTGATTCTTGGACTACTAAGCACCTCTCCTATGCAGGTAGACTCCAACTAATCAAATCGGTCTTGTTCGCGGGTCAGGTGTACTGGTCTTTGATTTTTATCCTCCCCTCTAGGATGATTAAGGAGTTAACCCAATATCTTCGACGATTCCTATGGTCTGGTTCGTCAATGAAGATTCATGGGGAAAAAGTCGTCTGGTCTACCGTTTCCACTCCCTATAAAGAGGGCGGCCTTGGGATCCTAGACTTAAAAATCTGGAATCAGGCGGCCGTCCTAAAACATCTCTGGTCTATTGTTAGTAATAATAATCACTCAATTTGGTGTGATTGGATTAAAATAGAAAAGATAAAAAATAAAAGTTTTTGGGAAGTTAATATAGCCTCCTCTTCTTCATGGATTTGGAGGAAAATTCTCCGGCTTCGGCTTGTGGCCCGTAATCTGTACAGGGTAGCTATCGGGAATGGTTTGAACACTTCTTTCTGGCATGACCCTTGGATTCTCTCCTTACCGCTCTCAATTCACTATGGAGAGGACATAATCAGAGACTCCAGATTAGGAAACAACCTAAAAGTCTCCGACATTATCTGCAATGGTGAATGGAAATGGCCTGCTAACCTGCGATCTGCGAGTGCCAGAAGTCGACAACATCTGATCGAAATCCACAAAATTATTCTTGTCCTTCCCCATCCTAACACCCTAGTGAGGGATGCTCCTTATTGGACGACAAAAGTAGGATGCAACAACTTCACAATTAAGGATACGTACAACGCACTTCGTAAGCCTGTCCCTGCAAAGGGCTGGGCGGGGTTAGTTTGGAATAAATTCAGTATTCCGCGCCATTCCTTTATCTCTTGGTTGGCAATAAAGGGCAAGCTTGTCACCAAAGATAAGCTTTGAAGTTGGGGTTATAATATCCCAGCCGAGTGCCCTCTTTGTCTTTCTGAGCCCGAAACTATATCTCATATCCTCTTTGAATGTAGTTTCTCTCAGAGCATCTGGTCATTTTCCAGTAACAAATTTGGATTTCCTTATCACTCTTCGTGTTGGCAAACTTGGATTGATGAGGCTTCAAATTGGTCAAATTCTCAAAACCACTGTATTTGGCGTACCTGCTTCAATGCAGTTATTTACCACATTTGGAAAGAGAGGAATTCAAGAATTTTTGGATCCTCTCCAGCCCAAGCCTCGTCAATATTTTACCAGATCATATCGGATCTCCGATTTAGATTTCATGGATCCAAGATTAGCTGGCCAACTTAAAGGCTCATGTAATCTAACTTACTGTTTGTTATTGTCTCAGGTATTCTATGTCTGGATTGGAGCGTGGTTACCGGACAGGATGATTATGGAGTCTCCTCTCAACTACCCCAGTCGCCTAGTCGGGTTGCGTTTATTAGCCTCGATTTCAGTTTGGGAATCTTTCTAACTGGATCTCCCTATGTGGACTTCCTTTTTAGCTATATGTCCTAATGTTTTTTGTTGTATTACTATGGGTTCTATTCTAAGATTATGTATGAACCTTTCTAATTAATTTAAGCTTTCATTCACCAAAAAAAATGAAGGAGAGAAAAAAAACGCGACCTCTTCCCTTTTAATCTATCTTCAACGAAAATTAAGTTCATCTTTACTTTAATTCAGAATAATTATGGTTGCTGTTTTTTTTAAAAAAAAACTAACAACGCCATAAAACTCTTTACCGAAGTATTTCAATCAAACAATTTTTTCAGTGCAACCGGTTACTATAAACAAAAACAAATTACAAATCGGTAAATATTTACTTTTATCTTTATTTACTGTTTATTTTAGAAACGGAGTTTCGGATTTACATCACGTTTTATATAACCATTGTTTAAACATAAAATATTTTTATATTTATCTTTTTAGAAATTATAATTTTTTAAAATAAATATATTTTAATAGTATGAAACCAATAAAAAATAAAATATAAATAGATCTTCAAATAAATAAAGAAAAAAAAGGCCATAAAGAGAAAATAATGATAAATAATATAAATAGACAACGACTTATTGATTGAGCGGTAAAATTTATTGGTTATATAATTATTTTTAATAATTCTAATTAATTAAATGATATTTTTTTGTAAGATGATTTCTAACGAATATTTATTTTGTTGATAAAAAGTTATATGTAGGAAATTCTATTGCAGTAACCATTGGGCAACCAATCAAAGCATGAATTTCAAGGAACAATCGTGCTCTATACAATGTTTGTTATGTTTGGGTTGAGATGGATATCCCAAGCAAATTACAAAGCCATATTTAGGTTTGTTTCGACGAAAATCTACCTCATTACTGCCGTTTATGCAAGAACATTGGTCACAGTCATGATTCTTGCAAGAAGCGACACACATCATCTCAGAATGTGGAAAATGTTCAGTTACCTGTAAATCAGCAACCCATAGGGCCAAATCCTTCAGAAAAAGTGAACCACAAAATCAAATCCATCATCATTAAGCCTCAGCAAGACTACAATATCCATAGTCCAGTTGATAACAACCTGCATCGGAAACAGAAAGAAGATAAACAAATTATCTCTCATAAATCTAATCAACTTGAGAACTCAAAGAAAGTTGTTAAAGGAAAGAACAGTGATGCTAGCTCAAAAAAACTCAAGCAAACTGTGACAAAAATGACTTCACAAGAAATGATGATGAAGTAATAGAAGCGATCAAATCGTTAGATTTAGGACACAACTTTGATAAATGCAATAAACACTCTACTAACTCCCAATATCCGAATGACGGAAAGATAATTGATGATCAGATTAAAGCTATGGCTTCTTCAACAACTAGAACACCCAAAGTCAAATTTATAATTATTGTGCCACAACAAGAAAACAATGGCAAGAGATATAAAGGAACTAACGTAAAACAGAAAAAACATCAGATTAGAAAAGCCTCTCTCTCTCTCCCACCTCTGCTTATGCAGATACTTACAAGGACAAATATACCCAAAACATTAAAATTTCCAAGGAACCTGTAACAGAGAAAAAATATCTCATTACCAATGAAGAAGACGCTATCGAAGCTATAAAATCCCTAAATTATGACTATAATATCTCCCCTTCTAAACTCTGAAAACTTTTCATCAGGAAACCACACACCCAACCAAATCAATATAGGCATCTTCCCGTTACTCTAATTTCAAGAAAAGTAAATTGATACAAGTTTTCAAAATTTGCTCGACAAAAAACTTAAACAAGTCAGAAACAAAAAGAAGAAAAACTCTTTAACCATTAAGTCCATACACTTTTGATTAAAGTATTGGTTGATCATGATCAGTGTATCCACATTGAAATAAAGCACTATTACATTGATAATCTATTCAATATTACCTATGTCTATGCTAAATGTTAGGTTGTCAAAGGAATCAGTCCTCCAGTTATACTCCTTGCTCTTGTTCATCCTGGAATGATTTAAAGTAAAAGGCGAGGATTGTAATCTATAGCGCTCTAGCAACATAAATCTATCCTTGTACAGTCTCATTTTGGAAGATACTTTTCCATGTTTAAGAAGACAACATGTATACTCGTGAAACTGTTTGGTAACAGGGTTATTCTCATAAAATCGATGTACCAAAAAGGCATCAGTAACCTGAAAAGTAGCGCCACCGGAGATACAATCATAGGAAAAAGTTCTTGTTTCCTCAACAATATTATTAACTTCCCATAAACTACCAATTACCTTCTGAATAGACTCATTGTCAACAATTGAAGATTTCAGGGACTCTTTTTGGAGGTTGTTGAGGAATAAATAGATGGTGTCATCTTCGGTGTCGGATTGAACGGAGAAAGAAAGATCTATTCAAGAGCGTCGATTCTGAGAGTGTATCCTCTTATTAGGACGGCTTTTTTTCTTTTGGTATAAGGTTTTTTCAGATTTAATTTAATTGGGTTTTGATGTAATTGTTTGATACATTCCTTGTCTTTTGGGCCTTCTTTTTTATCTGTAGCACTATGTTTTGTTTCTTCGATAAAATTTATTTTGGCTTAAAAAAGTTATATGTAGGGAACTAAGATATAATATTTATTTCAAATAGTGTATAAAACACACGATTTAACGATAATGATGTCTATGTCTACGGAATCCGCCTAAATAAATAATTTTATAATGATAGAAGTAGATTACATATTATAGTGTTATATTTTTTTAAACTTTAGGAGTCTATTTATTGGGAATTAAACAAACACCATGTAATGACTTTCACGATATTAGATCTAATGGGGCATATAAACCAATTATTAAATAATAATAAGGGTACACACACGAGATGTACTTAGAACATAAGAATCATTATGAGTATAATGTACATTTTAAACACAATAATTATTATAGAAATAGAAGAAACTTTTATATAAAAAATCATTATAGCCTCAAGACTAATCAACTCATTCTCAAAAAATCTTCCCCTTGAGACGAATATCATTTTTTCACTATCAACAAAAAAACTTATCTTCGTTGGACTCACCAAATTCTTCTTGGACATTCACTTGATTCATGAATACCAATTTGGAATACAAACTTCATACACTTTCGAACTAATAATGCATTGGTTATTATATATGTTGATTTATCGTGTGATGACACTTTCTTTGGATCAACAATTCCCTTTGATATTATATCATAAATAAAGTGATACTGTACATTTATGTGCTTTGTGTGCTCGTAGTGCATATGGTATCCTAAATAGTGTATGTCACTTTGACTATCACAAAATACTTTTTTAGTAGTTCGATCTAAGCCCAATTCTGCCACCAAACCTTACAACCATATTACCTCATTAACTATATATGTTACAATAATGTATTTGACACATATTGTATAAAAATCTATAGTAGCTTGCAATTATGTTTTCCAACACTTCTAGTTATAGTAAACATATATCATGTCTGGTGTGGTTTATTTTTGTCTGAGGGTAAGTTTGTAACTTTAGTCTAGAGTTTTGTGGAATTTTGAGAGTATTTAATGTTTGGGTAGAATGTAGAGGGAGAATTGAGCTGCATGGTTGTATTTAATTTTCCTTACCCTCATTTAATGTTGGTGGTTGGGTATTTATACCTTTATATTTAGGCCATATGGGCTTTCGGGCCGTGTTTAATGGATTCAGGTCGAGTTTAAAGACCCATTAGTTCTAAGTAAGTAAATAGGCAGCTTAGTCAAAAAGTGATTATGTATTAAGTACTTTAGTTCTGTTCGGATAGTTCAGTGGATGATAGTTGTCCGAACTACCCCTGTCCGGTGAAATGGACATTGTCTGAATTGACCCTGTCCGGTTCCCATAAAGTGTGGTGACAGAATCCAGACTCATCAGTAGCCCATTTTTTAGGTGGTGTTCAAAAAACCTTTGGCAAGACCTAAAAAACAGCCTGTTGCTGGTGACAGTTATATCCGGACAGGTCCTTCGAACTGTGTTATAGCTTTATCCGAACTGAAAAAGTTCTTGAAAACTAAACGGTTTCTTGCCAGAATTTGTGGGACACACGTCTTTCTCTGGTTCGTCAAATCAACCGTTTTTTCACCTAGAATGGCGCTCCCACCTTCTCCAAAAAGTAACCTTTTCATTTAATGAAGATGACATCAGCGTCGTTCTTTAATCATTGCAACCCTTTCGAATTCTCCTAGGTATCAAAGCATCTTTTGCATATTTACTATAAATTAGTTACTCCTTTACTGTTTTACTATCTTCTTCATTCTTACTTTGCTAAATTTCAGAGCTTTCTCTCTAAAAAACAAACACTTCTTTTCAGTGTGAGTTTATGTTCACAGCTAGGAACGCTTTAATCAAAGGTGGGTGGATTAATCTATCAGAGTTAGAAAAGGCACAAAAAGTTGAACGAGAAAGGCGCATTGCTGGAGGCCTTCCTACTTCCCCTGTCGACAAACCAGAAATTCCAAACACAGAGCCTGACCAGGGCTCTTCTTCAACCAGAAGCGTTAAACCGAGGAGATTGTTTCAAACCAACCTTTCACCAATTGTTTCGGGCTCGTCGGTTCAGGAATCAGAGCCCACTATTGAACCAGGACAAGCAGTTACGAGTTTTAAGAGGCCTTCCCCATTTATCGCCATGAGATCAGATGCAGATGTCTCTCCAAATAAGTTAGTTGATCGGAGAAGAGGTCGTCTGGTAAAAGGGCAGGCTAAAAAAGGTACACCTTCCAAATCAGGGGCCAAGGATAGCAACACAGGGTCAGAGGCACCCGTGAAAATTCCTAAGGACAAGCTGTCCGGACCGGAGGCATCTAGCTCAAGTCTCCGAAAAAAAACTACTGCATCTGAGCCCCAACCGAAGGCCAGAGTACAAGAAACCAAAGAAACCCAACAATCCGGGGTGCATACTGAGCCAATCTCTAACTCTCCTCACCAAAAAACAACTGAAAACCTCTCTTTGGTTATGGAAGAAGTGATGGAAGATTCAGTCGAAGAAGCTCCCTTTTAGTCTGAAGTCTCCGGGCAGACAAGTGAGGCTGCTGCTGGCAAGAAGGATAAAGGCAAAGAAAAACTATGCCTAAGGCATCCAGACTTGCCGGAGGTCCTTGTGGGAAAAGTGGGACCTTTCTTTCACAAGGTTAGTGTTAAGTATTTAATTGCTTTGTAAAAAATTAATTATGCCTTCATCCACACAGCCGAACTGGGTCGGATGCGCGAACAAAGTGGGGGATTCCGGAGAATGTAAAAATAAGGATCCCGATAGACCCTGAAACACCGATGGGCTGCAAGCTTAGTGAAATAGTTATCTTCACAGAACTCTTTAACTGGGGACTAAGGTTTCCCTTAGATCCGGAGATAGTCAAATACTTCCATCTCATCAAGCTTTGCCCAAGTCAACTGAGCCCTAATTCCTGGTACACTCTCATGGCCTGTATCATGGCCTCCAGGCTCTCCGGAATTCCTCTTCCAATGGAGGAATTCGCAGCTGTGGCCAGCCTCTGCAGAAACCACCATATTCCCTTCTATCACTTCAACATGGGTGATAACTATAAAGCAGTGGATGACCTGCTTGAGTCGGAGAGAAATTAGAGGACTCACTTTTTGTTTGTGAGTGGTGCTTGGGAGAATGGGAGGAAGATCAAAGCTGGAGTCAACCTGAGTCTCCTCACCAGCAGACGGCGAAGCGATGGTAAGAATCCTACCTCACATTATCATTTTTATTTTTATCAAACTTGTTTAACTGACTTGTCTTGTCTCTTTTCTCTTTTTTTTACAGTGCTACCTAAAGACTTCAATGACCACTTGAAGGTCGGGCAGATTACCTGTACCAAGATAAACACTTGGGCTGCCGAAAAGTGGGAAAATCGCTTCAACAACGCCTTTACCGGAGGCAGTCTTGCAAGGTCCTATCTGTGGAACACCACTGACCGGAGGGACTTATCATGGGAGGAACTTACCACTCCACCCCCTCCGGAAGTAGTCCTCAAGAGAACACATGCACCGGACGGGGCATTGTATCTTCCTGGTCAAGCCAATGCCCCAAGTAAGATGAAAGGCAAAAATGGTTAGGGCAAGAAGAGTGCGGTTGAAGCTAACCCCACTGAAGCGGAGGAAGCTGCTCCAACAAACCAAGAGGAGTCAGTTCCAAGTCAGATTGATGCTACTCTTCTAGAAGTAATGGAGCATGAGAGTACTAGGGAAGAGGCAGGATCTCCAAAACCTCCAAGGGTTCCTAAGAGAGACATGAAACGGGGAGCAGAGAGAAAGGATAGGAAGGCCAAGAAAAAAAGACCTCAAAGGGTGATGAGATTTCTCTCCGACTCCCGGAGCCCCTACCTGCTGTTGACCCTACTGATCCAACAAGAGCAGAAGAGATCCCTGGTGACTTTCGAACTGATGAGGTTGGAGGAGGAGACATCAGTATTGACGGTGTTGACATTACTAGGCTTGAGGGGCTTGGTGACTATTTTGAAAACCTCCCCAGAGATGATTTTGCTGGACCCTACCTCCCTCCAAGCACTTCGAACATTGTTACCTTCAATGGTAAGTCTTTCACTGTTTCAAGTGAAATGGATGTTATAACTCACTCTATTTTGAGTAATATTCAGCCAGTGCTTGGTCTGGAGAAACAAGTGTGAGGTCAGTCAGCAATCATTACTGCCCTTAATTCTGACAATAAGAGATTGTCCGGAGACCTCCTCATTGCCAACCAAAATGCTGATATTCTGAAGAGGGAAAATGAGGAGTTAAAGAAGAATCAGGAGGGTTGGGCCATAAAAGTAGCTACCTTAGAAGATACTATCAAAGAGCTCCGGTCAAAGTAGTCTGAGTTGGAGAAAGATCTCTCCTCTTCGAAAGAGGAGGTGAAGGCTAAGGATATGGTCATTCATACTTTGACCAATGACAAGATTTCGCTCGAGGATTCGGTGTTCCAGACTGCACAGGAAAAAGCTGATCTGCTAAGGGAGCAAGAGGCAAAAATTCAAGCCAAAATTGATGCTTACGCCAACAATGTGATAGATACTCAAGAATAAATGTATGCCAAAGTGAAGTCGGACATGGTCTTGCTCTTTCACGAGAAGTTCCCGAAGAGGAATCTGGGAGATTTATGGACTTATGTAGAGTATGAAGACCTTCCCTTCCACACTATGGCTGATGAAGACTTGCATGATTATTCTAGTGCTGACTCATCCGATGAGGAAGAGAACACCGGGGAGAGTCCAAATGAGGAGAAGGATGACCTCAAGAAGAAGAAAGCGAGTGAGGCTGAGCCATCTTCAAAGGCTCAATCTTAGAGTAATTATCTTTTTAATTTTGTTTTAATTAAACCAAAGTCCTTGGATGGCCAAGGTGTTTTGTAACTGTGTCCGGTCCTTGATCGGATAGACCTTTTTGTTTTGACAACTTAAAGTCCTTGGATGGCCAAGGCACTTCGGTTACTTTAATGGATATCTTTATTCTGCACAGCTCTTGCATTCTTTCATAGTTTTTTCAATTTTGGTGGCTAATGCTTAAACAGCCCTTAGTTATTTCATAAATATTCTAAAGCGAGAGTGTTTAAATTCTCCGATGACAAATATTTAAGTAGTCATCACTCCTTCAATTCAATCCGGCTGGTGTTTAAACAAAAAATTGACAAGAAACAAAGTACGAACACTCCGAATTTTTAAGAAGGCATCAAATTTTATAAAAGAGCACGGACACCTCATTAAAACCTCCCCGCGCCACCAGGGTAGGGAAGAGTATGCCCCCAAATATTTACATAGTTTTTACTCCAAGTACATCCGGAGGTGCTCAATATTCCAAGGGTGATTCAAAACCCTTCCATCTTTGTCTTGGAGCCGGTATGTTCCAGGCTTAAGCTTTTCAATGACCACATAGGGTCCTTCCCAAGTTGGAGCCAATTTACCGAACTGCCTCTCTTTAGTGTGTAGGAAAACTTTTCTCAACACCTTATCCCCCGGTTGAAAATCCCTTCTCTTGATTTTAGAAGCAAACCTGCTTCTCATCAAACCTTGATAATGCACAGCTCTAAGGTGAGCCTTAACTCTTCTTTCCTCTATCAAATCAAGTTGACCTCGGATAGCCCCTTCGTTAGCGTGTTCGGAGAAATTATGAACTCGAAATGAAGGGAGAGTTTCTTCCATGGGAGCTATGGCATCCATCCCATAGACCAAAGCAAAAGGTGACTCTTGTGTTGCAGCCCCATGTGTAGTCCGGTAAGCCCACAGAACTTCTTGCAAATAACTAGGCCATTTTCCAGCAGCCCCTTCTAAATTTTTCTTCAAACCGGAAAGTATAGTTCTGTTAGCCACCTCAACTTGACCATTTGCTTGTGGGTGGAAAGGTGAAGAGAAACAATGTTGTATACCTCTTGAGGCACAAAAACTCTCTATTTCCTTGTTGTCGAACTGTGGCCCATTTTCCGTTGTTATCTTCTATGGAATTCCAAATCTGTAACAGATATTGGATACAATGAATTTTATGACAGCTTTTGATGTTGTTCCTGCTAATGGAGCTGCTTCGACCCACTTTAAAAAATAATCAATAGCAACAATTATTGTCATGCGTCCTCCGGATTCCATAGGTAGAGGTCCCACCAAATCCAACCCCCATCGAGCAAAAGGTATAGGCTCAGAAATTGACTCTAAAGGGATGGCTGGGTTATGAATTTCATTGCTATATCTCTGGCATGGGTCGCACCTCCTCACCAGCTCTTTAGCATCTTGCATTATAGAGGGCCAATAATAATCAGCCAACAAAACTCTCCTTGTTAGAGCCCTGAATCCACAGTGAGCTGATCCCTCACCATCATGTAATTCAGAGAGCACTATTTGAGATTCATCAACCCTCAAACATCGTAAGAGGGGTTTACTGTAAGACTTCTTATAAAGAACATCTCTTAGTATGATAAAACCACAAGTCTTGTACTTTACTTTTCTTGCTATTGACTTATCCGGAGGCAAGATGCCATCAGAGAGATATTGAAGGAGAGGAAACGTCCAATCTTGGGGCTGTTTCATCTGTATGTCGAAGGTTTCTTCCTACTTAACCATATTGAGTTGAATGGAAGGGTACTCCAACACATGGATCCAAGGGTATGATTCAGTATATGCTATGGTTGCCAAGGAGTCTGCTAGTTCATTTTCTGTTTGGGGTATGTGCTCATAAACAATGCTCTTGAACTTAAGTGCCACATCTTTGAGAAGAAGTAAGTATTTTATTAGCTGCTCCTTTTTGGCTTCAGATTGACCTTGCGCATGATGGATAAGAAGCTGAGAATCACTCATCAACTTGACCCTTTTGGCTCCACAAATAAGAGAAAACTTTAAACCAGCTATAGCAGCTTCATATTCAGACTCATTATTAGAAGCCCTAAAAGTAAAACATATAGCTTGGTACATTTTGTCACCATATGGAGAGGTCAAACATACCCCTGCACCACATCCCATATTACTTGATCCACCATCAGTCCGGATGACCCATACCTTTTTATCTTTCACATCAGTTGTTTGCTCTGTATCCCTATGTGAATGGAATTCAACTAAGAAATCAGCCACAGCTTGGGCTTTGATTGCTGTCCGAGGAGCAAAGTCAATATCGAAGTCCCCCAGTTCTACTGAACACTTAGTCATTCTACTCGAAATATCTGCCTTTTGAAGAACGTTTTTCAGGGGATAGGATGTCCGGAAAATAATAAGATGAGCCTGAAAATAAGGCCTCATCTTCCTCGCAGCGATTACCAGGGCTAATGCTAACTTTTCAAGCTTTAGATAACGTTTTTCTACATCTATCAAGCTCTTGCTGATGTAATACACTGGACGGGGATAATTATCCACCTCCCTCACCAACACAGCACTTATGGCACAACTCGAAACTGCCAAGTTTATGAAAAGAGTCTCTCCATCAACAGGTTTATATAAAGTCTTGGGGGAGGACAGATGTTTTTTAATTTCATTAAAAGCCTCATCACACTGTGAAGTCTAGTCGAATCCCTTTGCACCTTTTAAAGTTTGAAAGAACGGGGAACACCTGTCCGAAGACCTTGAAATGAATCGATTTAACACAGCCAACCTCCCAGTCAACCTTTGTACTTCTTTAATATTCCGAGGAGGCTCTATTTGGAATAAAGCATTAAGCTGGTCCTGATCAGGTTGTATCCCTTACTCACTTATTATATACCCTAGGAATTTTCCGGACTGTACTCCGAACACACACTTCTCTGGATTTAGTTTCAAATTTACTTTTACTAAGTTAGTAAAAGTTTCTTGGAGATCTGTCAAGTGCAGCTCTTCGTCCATACTTTTTACCATCATGTCATCGATGTATACTTCCATGTTTCTTCCAATTTGATCAGCAAAAGCTTTGTTTACCAACCTCTGATAAGTAGCCCCATCATTTTTTAACCCAAACGACATCATCTTGTAACAATGAAGGCCCCTATCAGTAACAAACGTAGTATGCTCCTGATCCTTCGGATCAACTTGAATCTGATTGTATCCGGAGAAAGCATCCATGAAAGACAACAACTTGTTCTCAGATATGGAATCTACAAACTGATCAATCCGGGGGACTGGGTACAAATCCTTTGGGCAAGCTCTGTTGAGATCTGTGAAATCGATACACATGCGCCACTTGCCATTTTTCTTTTTCACCAAGACCGGATTGGCTGTCCATAAAGGATATTGAGACTTCTTTATGTGCCCCATTTTGGTAAGTCTGTCGACTTCTTGAACTATGAAATCGGCCTTTTCCTTGGAAAAAGATCTCCTCTTTTGTACCACAGGTGCTATGTCTCTTCGGATGGAAAGTTGGTGTGAAATAATAGTTCCTGGTACTCCGGTAACATCAACATTGCACCAAGCAAAAACATGCTCCGGTAATATATATATATATATATATATTAATAAACAATTAAATAAAAGTGTCGTAAACTTGAACATTGTGTCATATCACTTGTAACTTCAAATATGTAAACATATTACTTTTCCAATTAAATAAAAATAATCACGAAATAAATATAAAAAAAAGTGTCGTAAACTTGAACATCGTGTCATATGATATGTAACTTCAAATATGTAAACATATTATTTGTCCAATTAAACAAAAATAATCGTTCGTTTTAGTATTTTTAGTTATATACATTAGACCGACCGATAATAATTAAATGCTACATATATTAATTAGTTAGGGGTAGGAACTTTCAATACACCACTTTAGTTATTGGGTTTTTAAAAACTCAATAAATTTTATTGTTGTAAGTGGGGAGCGTATCCATAACAATTTAAAAGTTGAATAAAAAATTGAATGAATAAAAAATAAAAATTGTTATATTAAATAAAAACAATTAATCAAATTGATAGACGGATATGTAATTTAAAAATATAATCTCTAAAATATAAATAATATTTCTTTTTAATCGATTTTTTTATTAATCAAAGGTACGTGACAATATATTATAGGATCCAGACAGAGACCGTATGATTTAAAGTATAAGCGAGTACAGGGGATTATATCCTAGTATAAAAAAGCTAGGCTTCACCATTGAGTTGCTTCTTGTCTTCTCGATTTCAAATTTCTCTATAAATAAAAAAACCAATCTCTTTACATCAAGCTTCTCTGTAACATGGAAGGAGATTTTTGGATGAAATGGTCTCAAATCTTCATCTTCGAGCTTCATGCAAACTGTATTCCGACAAGAACGGTCCATCAGTCTTCAAAGAATCTCTGTTCGCGATGAGTTGCAGAGATTGCCCATCCTTTCTAACACGAGGAAAAGTCCTCAATGCTCAAAGCTTCCAATCGAACGCCCAGAAGGCTTTAGAGTACCTGAAACATTGAAAATTCAAAGAGGTAATTTTGATTTTTTACACAAATTTGCATCATTTAATTGAAATATCCGAGCCCCAAACTTTGAAGCAAGATTATTGCTTGTAAGAGGGAAGGGATGCTAAATCCATTGAGATTATTTTTTTTCTTGCATCTCAGAGTCTACTTAGCTAGCCAATCGGCAGCTTGGTTTTGGACTCGAGAGATGTGTTTAATGGTCATCTCAGGATAGATTAGCTTCCTACAAATGGATAGAATAGGATCCAGGAACCAAAGAGTGTTTCCTTAATCTAAATAGTCAATTAGGAGACTCAAGTCAGATTCAGTGTCAATTCTAACCCAATTGTTTCTTTTACAGATAATTAAACCGTCAAGCAGAGCTTTTGTCTCTGCCATTAAAAGGTTCAACTTTCCATAGTTGTTGCAAGACCCTTGGACCATCTCTCCGAAGTTTTTCTTGAAGATTACTCCACCACTTGACTCACTACTTGAGGAGCACGCAACATAAGAATTCATTTTCAGTCTACCACATTGAGGAGCAATCCACTTCAGGTAAGCAGTATTATCTTTTTTCATAGTGTGCGTAGTGCATTATAATTAAGTTCATCTTTACTAATTCAGTAGACAGACAAAATAAACTACGCAGGAAAAAAAATTGCAACCCTTCTCTTTTAATTTATCTCCAACTATAATTAAGTTCTTCTTTACTTTAGTTGAGAACAATTATGGTTGTTGTTTTTATCTTTAGGTAAACTAACAAATTGCATAAAACTCTTCACCGAAGTATTTGAATCAAACAATTTTTTAACTGCAGCCAGTTACTATAAACAAATACAAATTACAAATCTGTAAATATTTATTTTTATCTTTATTTTAAAACGGAAAAATTATCATTTGATCGTTGTTTTTGGACTTACATCACGTTTCATATAATAATTGTTTAAACATAAAATGTGTTTATATTTATTTTTTAAAAAATTATAATTTTTAAAATAAATGTATTTTTAATAAGATGTAATCAATAAAAATTAAAATATAAATAGATCTTCAAATAAATAAAGAATAAAAATAGTTTATAAGGAGAAAACAATAAGAAATAGTATAGGTTGAAGATCTGTTATTGATTGAGTTGTAACTGGTACATTAATTATGATTAATTAATTGATATTTTTTATTAGGTAATTTCTAACGGGTATGTATTTTGTTGATAATAGTAATCAATTTCTACATCAAGTTATATGTAGGAAATATATTGCAACAACCATTGGGCAACCAATCAAAACATGAATTTCATAGAAAAATCGTGTTCTATACAATGCTTGTTATGTTTGGGTTGAGATGGATATCGCAAGAAAATTACAAAGCCATATTTAGGTTAGTTTCTACAAAAATCTAGCTCATTACTGCCATCTATGCAAGCACATTGGTCACAGTCATGATTATTGCAAGAAGCAACACACATCATCTCATAATATGGAAAATGTTCAATTACCTGTAAATCAGCAACCCATAGAGCCAAATCCTCCAAAAAGAGTGAACCACAAAATCAAATCCATCATCATTAAGCCTCAGCAAAACTCCAATGTCTATAGTCCAGTTGATAGCAACCTGCATCGGAAACAGAAACAAGATAAGAAAATTGTCTCTCATAAATCTACTCAACTTGAGAACTCAAAGAAAATTGTTAAAGGAAAGAACAGTGATGCTAGCTCTAAAAAAACTCAAGCAAACTGTGACAAAAATGGCTTCACAAGAAATGATGATGAAGTAACGGAAGCGATCAAATCGTTAAATTTAGGACACAACTTTGATAAATGCAATAAACACTCTACTAAATCCCAATATCTGGATGAAGAAAAGATAACTGATGATCAGAATAAAGTTATAGCTTCTTCAACAACTAGAACACCCAAAGTTACATTATAATTATTGTGCCACAATAAGAAAACAATGGTAATAGATATGAAGGAACTAACGTAAACCAGAAACAACATCAGATTAGAAGGCCTCTCTCTCTCACACCTCTGCTTAAACAGATACTTACAAGGATAAAGATACCCAAAGCATTAAAATTTCCAAGGAACCTGCAACAGAGAAAAAATATCTCATTACCAATGAAGAAGACGTTATCGAAGCTATAAAATCCCTAAATTATGACTATAATAGCTCCCCTTCTAAACTCTGAAAACCTTTCTTCAGGAAACCAGACACCCAACCAAATAAATATAGGCAGTCTTCCTGTTACTCTAATTTTCAAGAAAAAGTAAATTGATACAAGTTTTCAAAATCTGCTCAACAAAAAACTTAACCAAGTCAGAAACAAAAAGAAGAAAAACTCTTCAACCATTAAGTCCATACAATTTTGATTAAAGTATTGGTTGATCATGATCAGTGTATCCACGTTGAATTAAAGCAATGTTACATTGATAATCTATTTTATATTACCTATGTCTATGCTAAATGTTAGGTTGTCAAAGGAATCAGTCCTCCAATTATACTCATTGCTCTTCTTCATCTTGGAATTATTTAAAGTAAAAGGAGAGGATTGTAATCTATAGCGCTCTAGCAACATAAATTTATCATTGTACAGTCCTATTTTAGCAGATACTTCTCCATGTTTAAGAAGACAGCATGTATACTCGTGAAACTGTTTGGTAACAGGGTTATTCTCATAAAATCGATGTACCAAAAAGGCATCAGTAACCTGAAAAGTAGCACCACCGGAGATAGAAGCATAGGCGAAAGTTCTTGGAGGTTGTTGAGGAATAAATAGATGGCGTCGTCTTCAGCGTCAGGAAATTGAACGGAGAAAGAAAGATCTCTTCAAGAGTGTCGATTCTGAGAGTGTATCCTCTTATTAGGACGACTTTTTTGTTTTGGTTTAAGGTTTTTTCAGATTTAATTTAATTGGGTTTTGATGTAATTGCTTGATACCTTCCTTGTATTTTGGGCATTCTTTTTTATCAGTAGCACTATGTTTTGTTTCTTCAATAAAAATTTATTTTGGCTTAAAAATTTATATGTAGGGAATTAAAATATAATATTTATTGCAAATAGTGTATAAAACACACGATTTAACGATAATGATGTCTATGTCTACGGAAGCCGCCTAAATAAATAATTTCCTAATGATAGAAGTAGATTACATTTTATAGTGTTATATTTTTTTTAACTTTAGGAGTCTATTTATTGGAAATCAAACAAACACCATGTAATGACTTTCACGATATTAGATCTAATGGGGCCTATAAACCAATTATTAAATAATAATAAAGGTACACACACGAGATGTACTTAGAACATAAAAATCATTATGAGGATAATATACATTTTGAACACAATAATTACTATAGAAATAGAAGAAACTTTTATATAAACAATCATTATAGCCTCAAGACTATTCACTTGATTCTATGAATACCAATCTGAAATATAAACTTCATAAACTTTCGAACTGGTAATGCATTGGTTATTATATATGTTGATTTATCGTGTGATGGCACTTTCTTCGCATTAACAATTCCCTTTGATATTATATCATAAATAAAGTGATACCGTACATTTATGTGCTTTATGTGCTCGTGGTGCATCTGGTTTCCTAAATAGTGTATGTCACTTTAACTATCACAAAATAATTTTTTAGTAGTTCAATCTAAGCCCAATTCTGCCACAAAACCTTACAACTATATTACCTCATTAACAATATATGTTACAATAATGTATTTGACATATATTGTATAAAAATCTACAGTAGCTTGCAATTATGTTTTCCAACTAATCACACTTCTAGTTATAGTAAACACATATCATGCCAAAGATCTATTTTTATCCATGTCTCTTGAAAAGCATAATCAACAAAACCAACTGATGATCGTGCAAGATTGTTCAACGATCCACCAACATCGGTCTTGCTGAAGATCAAACCAACATTCGCAGTATCTTTAAGATACCATATGATCACGAATCACGTGTTATATATAAAAATAAAAATAAGAAGGCATGAAGCTTACCATTGTTACCATCTTTGGATATGGTAGAGAGAAATACTCTCCTATACTTGATGGTTAAAACATTCCATCGACAAATAAAAGCAGACGAAAAGAATGAAAACCTTAAATATATGAACCAAATGCTATTAAACATCGCCTAAAGTTGTTTCCCATAGTATATTCCAAATGGTAGTCGGTCGTATTATCACGACTCTTCAATCTTTTGAAGTATCCCATAAGTAAATTAAAGAAACTAGAGTCATCTCTGAAAAATATTTTCCTTTGTTGTCTCTAAAGAATTCCATGAGAGACGGTAATAAATACCTAAACTGTAGTCATGTTTAACAGATGATTTTACACTTTTCAGTGTCACTGAATTGCATATCCTGATAGAATCAAAAATTTATGTAACAATCCACTCGAATGTCAAATGTTATTAGGTTGTTTGGAAATACCGGGGCTACAAGTATGTCGTTGAACAAACCGCTTAATGATAATGAAGCCTATGGTGGAATTAAGTGATGCATAAAGTCTCCATTTACATCAAGTTGAGAAATTATTTTCACAATAAGCGATTATCTTACATCTCGTATTATGCATATATTTGAAACAAAACCATGCTCTAAGACATAACGACATAAAGATAATCTTAGAGATGCAACACTTGATAAAAAACTTGACCAACACCTATAATTGCATCAACCCAACAGTAGAAAGTTATTTTTTTAATGATAGCCATTACTATTCTCTCACTAATTAATTGATTATTTGAGGCTTTAAACAAGCTTATGCTAGACTCTTTAAGTATTTCTTCAGCAACCTTATCAACCACATATCGTTATATGAAAAGTTAACACTTTTTAAACTCTCAACATCAAGATATACTACCAAATCCACAAAATCCATCTAATTTGTAAATAAACAATTTCTATTATCACCGCAACAATAGGTAATACTGTACTTACCTCTAACCAACACATCTTATCTACTTTCAAAATGAATACTTTAAAAATTTTCAAACTTGCTAAGTGGAACAATTGCATTTTGACCATCATGTTTGAAAATTCACACTCAAGCTTTAAACATTGCTTACCTGCATTGAACAATTCAAAAACAGTTAGTATCAAGAAAAAGAATCGCATAATAGTCATGCATAATCTCACATGGATAACACGTTAACGTCTCACATATGCGAGATGTCTAATATTTCCAAACATCTCGAATGTTATATACTAAACGACTCACATGCCACAACAATATGCTTTCCTAATAGGATTGTATGTTCACATGCACATATATCACATCTTCTTCCATGGTCAACTCACATCTTCAACAAAACATACCTGCAAACTCTAAAATCGACTCTCAAAATATTTTCCAACCTAAATACAATTACTAACTAAAAGAAATACGTTGTATAATCACGTTATAACTTGTTATAAAAGGAAAACAAATGAAAACATGCTATTATAAAATCAGTTTTTAAAAACAGATGAAGACATGTGAATACTCCGATGACGAAAATAACAAACAGTGAAACAATTTAGATACACCAATGACGAACATAATATGTTATAACAACAATACATAACAAACACCTTACTTGTAAAAACTATTTTGATACTCCGAATGAAACAGATCGATACTTCAATGAAAGCAGTATTTTAGGTATTATCTAAATCTTGATAGAATACTCTGAAAAACGTTTCATATCGATTATACTTGTTTAAAGCTGCGTAGGTAAAATCCGAATCCGAACGTGGAAAAAAAGAAAGAGACGGTTTCTTAATTTTAAACTTTTAATAAATCAAATAGGAAGAAAATAACTTCTAAAAATAAAAATAAAATCTATAAAAAATGATAAAAAATATTATTATAATTAAAAATTAAATCAAAATTAAATATACAAAATAACAATATTGAATAAAACGGTAACGTATACACACACAACTTTTGTATATATATTTGTTGGTTGGTAGAGATTTTGTTTTTAGTATTTTAATATATATATTCTCGATGTTAGAATATTGATAATATTTTAGTAAATTTAGTTGTCTGTGATATTCACTCTCCAATTATGAATTCTAAGATGCTAATTGGTAATGATTTTTTCTCTGTTTATAGTCAGGCGAATTTCAAATAAATTTGCGAAGGAATATGTAATAAATAATATTTCAAATGCCAAAATAAGAGTAAAGCACGCGTTTCAGGCTCTTGAAAGTAAACGAAAAGGTCCTCAAACGTACTTTTCAAAGACGGAAAAGAAATAAAGACAAATAAAAGCACTTCAAAAATCAACACAAGTACCAAATCACTTTTCTTTTTCCAATCCGTCTCTAAGTATATAACCTGTTCGAGTTTAGGATGATACAATTGTAAATTTTACACTTGGAATCCATAATCTCTTTAAATTGTTTTTTATTCGTATGATATATTTATTATTTATATTTGTTAAAACATGAACAATTAGTCTCTCAACTATATTTTATATTATAATATTATTTTTAAATTTATATTATAAATATAATATAATTTAATGATAGTTTAGTCAATTAAGTGGATATATATATATATTATTGTTTTACAATAAAATAAATATCATACATAAGAATTTGTTTGGTTTTGTAAAAGATCCCATGAAATTTTCACTTTGATAATCGTAAAAACGTTATATTTTTTCGTTCATAAAGTTATAGCTTGATTACTTCTAAAAATATTCTAAAGATAAATATGTTCTGATTATTTGAGACTCACATAAAAGTTTAGAGAAAGATTTAAAATGAGAATTTTAGGGAGGAAAACGCAAAAATAGCAATAAAATAATAGTTAGTCACTTTTTAAAAGAAAAAATACACCCTTTTTTATAGTAATGATTCTCAGCCTTTGTGCACATCATTAACCCATTTCTGACTAAGTCATCTCATCTCATGAGCTTACTAAATTAATACATATCTAGAACTTATTATATAAAAAACCATAAACATCACATATTTGTTGTGTTTATATTACAAAGTGAATAATGGTCAAATATTTTACCGGCTTGACTTACAAGTCACATAAATCTTACCCTTATCAGTAGCCCTCTCCTAGTCCTTGCGAATGAATATGAAAGATGACTAGTTTTGATGTTACTTCGATTTTACATATACTCTGGTCACTTACTATAATTGGCCATGTGGTCCAAAGCAACAAGGGTTTTAGAAAATTTACCTTCGATTATTTTTGTTAGGGGGTAACAGTTTTGAGAACTTTCTACATTACACGTGTTTTGCTTATGCACACGTGTCATGATGACACATGAATATTAGGTGAGAAGAAAGGCTTTTACACTCCCCAACACAAGTGTTTGTAGGGCTTTTGAAGCCCATTCTACAAATTTGTTATTGTTCTCTCATTCTCACTTTTAAGTGATTCTAGAGATATATATACCGATAAAGTTGAGTCATTTTCTTCGACCATCGTATACTCTAATTTTACGAAGATCACAGCTTAGAAATTTATGGCAAAAAACCCTTACATTCTATTTTCATCAATTACAAATCTTCGTTGTCACACACCTGCCCTCAGAGTTCTCCAGACTACTTGTTCAAGATAACTTCTTTATTTTTCAACTTATATCTTTTTTGTTTGTCTCTTCTTGACAACGTCTTTTCAGACTAGTTCTTAAGAGCTGAAGAAGACGAGCAAAAGAGAGTCGGCTGGATTGTAGACGAATGACCTAGCTTTACCAAGGTATTTAATTTTGGCACACTAGGGAAAGAACAAGTCGAACAGGTTGAGCTTTCACTTTCTTCAACCCCTCATACTCATTCTACTTTAATAAAGATCAATTATCATCCCAGAACATCTCTTACCCAGAGAAAAAAAACCGATCTGATTAATTCTGATGGTCGGATCTAATACCGACAAAATTCTCTAGCAAAAACCCTCGTCACCATTAGAGAAAATAAAATTCTCTCCCTATTGTAAGGGAAAAAATCTAAGAGACCTAAGATGATTTATCTCAACCATGGTACCTTTCTAGAGAAATCGACGGGGTCTAGAGAAAAGGTTCCTAAAAGACCCAAGGGGATTCCTAAAATTCAAGTTAAACCCCCAGATGAAGTTGTTGAAAATACGATACAATTAGTTGATAAAAGTTCTCTATATATCAAGGTTGTGGTAGAGATTCAGTGGAAAGTAGAAAAAATACTACCGAAAACTTTAATGCCTTTGGTCACCAGATTAGTAGTTCGGGATGGTGCTGATGATGAAGTCAAGACTCCAAGAGAGAATAGAAATAAGACTTTAATGCTAGAGAAAGAAAACAAAAGCAGTTGAAGTTGAAATCCTTTTACATGTATCGAAATACTTAAAAAAGATCTTCGCGAGGTCAACAACCTATACCTTATATCTCTCTATAAAGGCGAGTACAATTACTACTCTGAGACCAAAGAATCAGGTCTGCGAAGAAGATATGGAATTCTAGAGTCGGTTCATATACACTTTCTTGAAGCTGGATAACCACTATTGTATGCAAAGATCCGCGGACTCGTGGTTATCCGAACGTCTTGAATTAAGGACTTCGGTTTCCTTTAAACCATATCATTATTCAATACTAAACTAGTGTACCTCTTTCTTATTTGGACCAGTCATAATACATGTTTCATGTTGATGTCATGTATCATTCCTTCAAGGATTTTCAGAATCAAACTTCCTATAGAGTAGTTCGTGGCCATCACCTCTATTTTGAGGAAACCCTGTTGTACCTTTTTATTTCATTATCTTTGGGAATGAGTATAAGATGGTACATGATCTCTTTGAGTCGGAAAATAATTAGAAGAAACAATTGTTTTTTGTCAGTGAGTGTTAGGAGAATGAGATATTTAATTAAAGAGATCAAACCCTTGTCGACTATCATCATTTAGTTTTTTGTTAATAATTTTCCTATACAATATTATTTTGTAGTAATCTCCAAATCCTAATAAGAGCATCTAAAAGTTATTGAGAATACTTTCAGGAAACTAAGTAAGTGTTCCAAATAAAATTGGTCGAACGAGTTCCACAACTGCTTCACTAATGTTAACTTGATTTGGTGCTATCTCTCGAGAATGAGCAAAACAATTACCCTTTCACCGGAACAGTTGATGATTTCTTTGAATTTAGACGAGATTGTAGCCCGATTTGCTGCACCTGATGCTGGGGTGTATCTTCAAACTAGGTAGATCGCTCCTCCACAAAAAGCTTAAGGAGGAAACCGTGAGTGTTCCAGAGAAAAAAAAAACCTAAGAAAGAATTCAAAGAGAAAAAGTAAGCTACCACAGTTGTTTTTAAATGTGACAACGAAGATAACCATTTTATTTTACACCTCTTATGTCGATGAATGAGCGGACGAGATTTCTGAGATAATACTACTGGGCCAAAGGAAAAGACCCCTTCCCTGAAAAATAAAAAAATTGAAACATACCTCGAAAGGTAAGAAGGGTGTCAAAAGAAGAAAAGGGAAATATAAGTCTTTGGTTCAGAATAGTGTATATTATAGAAATAAAGTTTTCATATCATCGATCACGAAGACTAAAGGATTTTATCTAGGTCAAAACTATAAAGCTGTCAATTTGGGGTTTCCGGCGCTGGTTGACCATCCAGACACTCAGTTTTGAATGACTCACTCACTAGTTCCTCTGATGGGAAATTAACATAGGTGAGACTCTAACAATGCGGGGTATTTTCAACTACTCAAAACATATTGATTTACCGTAGCTCTGCAGGTTCTCGTTGTCCTTATTACAAAGTTTTATAGACGGATGGTAGAGGAAAAAAAATAAATTTAGATAAAGAAAATGAGTCACGTGCGCGTCTTGAGAATGACACATCATAATTAGTAGATGATGCTAAGTTTGTTCATAAAATGTTTGGTAATTTGCGACAGAGTTCTTCAGATCAACAATGTAAAGCAATTAGGAATAATTTTTAGGCGCGCTCTGTTAAAAAACAGCTCGTGGGACAAACTCTGCGTTCCAAATTGATATGATCGAGCTTACGACTGCCATGCTGAAATAGGATCGATGCATAACGCAACCTTGAAGAAAGATAAAGACGGAACTACTAGTGGTGGATCACAAGAGAATCAGTCTGAAAAAGAGCCATAGGATGTTAAATAACTTTATTTTTGTGTTTCTGATGTTATTTCTCTTTTGGTATGTTTCTTTTTGCATTAAAGGTTCCTGTACGACCATAACATTTTATGTTCCTGTGTCGGATTTTATAAATGCAAATATTTTTGTTCATCGTATAAATTTGCATATAAATTTATGTCTTTGGATTCTACCTAGTCTAAGGTGATCAATCCCCAACTGCTTACCAAAGCTCTTTATTAAACAGTACTAAGTTTCAAATATTGACCAACTAACCTTTTAAACGTTACCAACTAGTGTAGAGCTTTTTAAACATGACCAATTAGTGTTTGAACCTTTTCAACAGGACCAACTAGTGTTGGAACCTTTTAAAGTAAGATTTAAGGTCATGAATTTATGGACATTTCGAAAATAAAATTTGGAAAATATAAATGGTGAACAATTGTATTTACCAACTCACTATGTAATAACCTCTCCAAAAACCTTCGTGCGCCACCAGAGTATGAAAGAGCATGACACTAGTCATTATATGGTCAATTGAAATGTTTACAATTTTACAAATTCATTTCAAATTTAATTTCAATTTCTCAATGTTCCAGTGATGTCGAAATGGTCTTCCTTCTTAATCTATCGTCCGATAAATTCATAGCTTTACCCTTTCAATCACCGAATAAGGTCCCTTTTAGTTTGGCCCCAACTTTCAAAGCCTTTTATCTTTAGTATGCAAGAACACCTTCCTTAAAACATTCTCCCTAACTCTAATTTCCTTTCAATGAACTCTATATGCATATTTATTTCTCATCAAATTTTGATAATAAAAGGTACGAAGATTTTTTTTTTGTTTTTTTTTCTTCAATCAAGTCAAGTTCAGACCTTTTGCCTTCATTATTTCTAGCTTCATAATAAATTTTCACCATAAAGGAAGCGCAACTTCGGTAGGGGTCATATTATCCATATTTTAAATCAAAGTGAAAGGAACCTCTTGGGTCGCTGCGCGGGGGGGGGGGGGGGTGTCATTCAGTAAGCCCATAACACTTCTTGAAGGTAATTTTCTCATTTTCTAACAACCCTCCAAGTTCTTTCTTAAACCATCAATGATAATTATGTTCATGACTTCACTTGTATATTGGCTTGAGGATGGAAATCTACCGAAAAGCAATGACAGAGGCCTTTGGAAGAGCAGAAAGCTTGTATGTACTTCTTATAATAAGGGTCTTTATATGTGATGATTGTTGTTTTCACTCTGAACCTACGACATATGTTAGATATAATAAATTTGATAATATCCTTTGCTTTTGTTCGAGCCAGAGGTTCGACCTCCTCCCTTTTAGAGTAATAATCAATGGACACTAATAAGGATATAAAATGTTGAAGGCTTAAATGTATTATATGATCAATTGTAAAGTGTAAGATAGATTTTAGACTATTTGTAAAGATGGGGGGCTAAAGTTCAATTAACCTATTTGTGTAACTAATTCTGTTACACTAAGTCTGGACGTCTATAAATAATGGTTGAGGCTCTTAATACAAGGGACGATACTTTCTTAAGCTGAGACTACTTTGTTACTTTTACTTTCTCTCTCTAAAATGAAACTCTTTATTTCTAACTGCCAAGAACTAAATTCACACACATCAGCCACTATGATAGTTTGACGTCCCTTGGAAGCCATATGTAACAACCCAACTGAATCAAGTCTCATTCTATCTAATGGTAATGATTCAGAGATTGATTCGAGTGGTAATATTAGCATATGTATAGTGTTGACAAGTTTTTGGCAGATATCACATTTTTTACTAACTCTTTAGAATAAGCCATGATGGAGGGTCAATAATATCTACCTAATAGAACCTCTATTGTCAATGTTTTAAACCCACATTGAGTCGATCCCTCTCTGTCATGTAGTTTGGATAATACCATTTGTGATTCATCCGTACCGAGGCACCACAAAAGAGGTCAGCTTAAAGATTTCTTTTGTAGAGAACATATCCAAAGACAACAAAACAATGTGCTTTAAATCCAAACTTTTTAACCAATACTTTATCTTTTGGGAAAATTCCTATAACCATAAATTCTCTAAGATTATGCCTCCAATACTTATTGAAATATGAAAATCTTCTTCATTATCTAGTTCAAAATTTATTGTTATCAAATGATGTTCCTGTTTGAGTATCCAAGGATACCCTTCGGATTATGTTATAGTTACCAAAGAATCAACAATGAAATTTTCAGCCTCAATAACGTGTTCGTATTGAATGCTCTCAAAAAAAGTTGTCAATTCTTCTAAAGCCTTTAAAATTTTTCCAAATTTTATTTCTTTGCCTCAGCCCACCCTGATGCATGGTTGATTAGGAGTTGTGAATTACTTACAAAGAAAACTTTGTTGGTAGCACAAATTTGTGCAAGTTGCAACCCTTCCAAGGATGTCACGTACTCTGCTTCGTTATTAGATACCTTCAACCCAAAAAGTATCATTTGATACATTGCTTCTCGAAATAGAGCTACAAACTAAACTCATACTCCACAACTTGAGATGCGTGAACCCTCATCAGTTTGAATAACCCACTCTTTCTTACAGGTACCAATATTTGGTTCCGAGTATGCTCGTTCAGAGTGAAATTCGACTGAATAATATAACAAAGCATGTACTTTGATTTATGTTCAAGGTTCGAACTTGATATCTAATTTTCTCAGTTCGACTGACCATGTGTCGGGCTTTTGTAGTACATTTTTAGTGGTATAGAACACTTCTTGAAGGTAATTTTCTCATTTTCTAACAACCCTCCAAGTTCTTTCTTAAACCATCAATCATAATTATGTTCATGACTTCACTTGTATATTGGCTTGAGGATGGAAATGTACCGAAAAGCAATGACAGAGGCCTTTGGAAGAGCAGAAAGCTTGTATGTACTTCTTATAATAAGGGTCTTTATATGTGATGATTGTTGTTTTCACTCTGAACCTACGACATATGTTAGATATAATAAATTTGATAATATCCTTTGCTTTTGTTCGAGCCAGAGGTTCGGCCTCCTCCCTTTTAGAGTAATAATCAATGGACACTAATAAGGATATAAAATGTTGAAGGCTTAAATGTATTATATGATCAATTGTAAAGTGTAAGATAGATTTTAGACTATTTGTAAAGATGAGGGGCTAAATTTCAATTAACCTATTTGTGTAACTAATTCTGTTACACTAAGTCTGGACGTCTATAAAGAATGGTTGAGGCTCTTAATACAAGGGACGATACTTTCTTAAGCTGAGACTACTTTGTTACTTTTACTTTCTCTCTCTAAAATGAAACTCTTTATTTCTAACTGCCAAGAACTAAATTCACACACATCAGCCACTATGATAGTTTGACGTCCCTTGGAAGCCATATGTAACAACCCAACTGAATCAAGTCTCATTCTATCTAATGGTAATGATTCAGAGATTGATTCGAGAGGTAATATTAGCATATGTATAATATTGACAAGTTTTTGGCAGATATCACATTTTTTACTAACTCTTTAGAATAAGCCATGATGGAGGGTCAATAATATCTACCTAATAGAACCTCTATTATCAATGTTTTAAACCCACATTGAGTCGATCCCTCTCTGTCATGTAGTTTGGATAATGTCATTTGTGATTCATCCGTACCGAGGCACCACAAAAGAGGCCAGCTTAAAGATTTCTTTTGTAGAGAACATATCCAAAGACAACAAAACAATGTGCTTTAAATCCAAACTTTTTAACCAATACTTTATCTTTTGGGAAAATTCCTATAACCATAAATTCTCTAAGATTATGCCTCCAATACTTATTGAAATATGAAAAGCTTCTTCATTATCTAGTTCAAAATTTATTGTTATCAAATGATGTTCCTATTTGAGTATCCAAGGATACCCTTCGGATTATGTTATAGTTACCAAAGAATCAACAATGAATTTTTCAGCCTCAATAACGTGTTCGTATTGAATGCTCTCAAAAAAAGTTGTCAATTCTTCTAAAGCCTTTAAAATTTTTCCAAATTTTATTTCTTTGCCTCAGCCTACCCTGATGCATGGTTGATTAGGAGTTGTGAATTACTTACCAAGAAAACTTTGTTGGTAGCACAAATTTGTGCAAGTTGCAACCCTTCCAAGGATGTCACGTACTCTGCTTCGTTATTAGATATCTTCAACCCAAAAAGTATCATTTGATACATTGCTTCTCGAAATAGAGCTACAAACTAAACTCATACTCCACAACTTGAGATGCTTGAACCCTCATCAGTTTGAATAACCCACTCTTTCTTACAGGTACCAATATTTGGTTCCAAGTATGCTCGTTCAGAGTGAAATTTGACTGAATAATATAACAAAGCATGTACTTTGATTTATGTTCAAGGTTCGAACTTGATATCTAATTTTCTCAGTTCCATTGACCATGTGTCGGGCTTTTGTAGTACATTTTTAGTGGTATAGAAGTTAATACCACAACCAAATGTATATGAAGCCAAAACTAGATTCTCTATCTTCAAGTATCTCTTTTCTGCATCTAGCAAGCTATTGCTTACATAATATACCAGACGAGGATAATTTTCAACTTATTTGACCAATACTGCGCTTACTTCATAGTCTGATACTGCGATATAAATGAATAATTTTTCTCCCACACTTGGCTTAGTTAAAATTTCCAGAGAAGTTATGTGATTTTTATCATGATAAAAGTATCGACACACTCCGGTTTTCAAGTGAAGGTTTTTTTTTTCAGAACTTAAAAAAATAGTGCACACTTGCCCGATTACCTTGATATGAATCTGTTTAGAGCAGTCAAACTTCCATTTAATATTTGTACTTCCTTGATAGAATTCAAAGGATATATAGTAGTTAAATCATTCAACTGTACTGGGTTGGATTCAATTTACTTTTTGCTCACGACATACCCGAAGAACTTTCTGAATTGAGCCATAAATGTATTTTTTTTGATTCAACTTTAAGTTTATTGCTTTCAAGTTAAGAGACATTTCTTCGAGATTGAGAAAATGATCATCGTCTTTAGTACTCTTTACCAACATTTCGTTGGCATAAACTTTAACATTTCTTCCAATGTGACTAGCAAAAGCTTTTTTCACTAGTTTTTAAAAGTTACCCTAACAATTTTCAAACAAAAACCATTACCTTGTAGCAATGTAACCCTTTGTCAGTTATGAACATAATGCTATCTTGGTCCCTCATATCCGTCTGTATCTGATTATACCCAAAATATGCTTCCATAAACGATAAAATCTTATTACCCGAAGTATAATCCACAAACTGATCAAATCTTGGAATGAATGCTTCCATAAACGATAAAATCTTATTACCCGAAGTATAATCCACAAACTGATCAAATCTTGGAATGAAATATAGGTCTGTTAGACAATCTATATTCATATCTGTAAAATCAACGTACATCATTCATTTTCAATTATTATTTCACAAGTAATGGATTCTTTGTCCACAACGGTTCCTAAGATTCTCTTATATGACCTATATTTGACAACTGATCTACTTCATCCACTATCACTTCAGATTTCTCAACAGATAACGCTATTCTCTTCTAGATTATCAAACACGTATTAGACCATATCGCAAATTTATGCCAAATAATATTATGAGGTACTCATGTGATATCTTCTGAACACCAAGTGAGCACGTGTCGGTAGTAAAGTGCCAATCTTCAAACTTATATCGTCGAGACAAGTATGAGCTTTAACATTTTCATCAAGTGTTACCGAGTTGGGGGTCTTCATCATATTGTCTAGAGTGTCTGACCCCAAACTTGGCCCCTATAATTGTTATTTCGATGTTTGTGCTAATGATGCAACATAACTTTCTCTTGTTACTTTTTGGTTGTTTCAGACAACTAACCACTTGATTCCCAATAACTTTCCCTATTTTTGATATGTCAAATCGTTTTTCGTAGTATTATGGATAAAATTTCTACTAATAGAAGAGATTATCTCCACTTATGCTCCCGACTATATTGATGGTACCCCAGACCTTCATCTATCATTTCATAAAGACCATGCTCGGAAGGACTCACAAATCGTCTAGTGACATGGTAATCAAAACTTTGGTTACTCGAACCCCCATGTTGATACTGCTAGTTGATCAATGATATTGTATGTAATAATGCAGGTGACCATCTGGGCCTTACCCTCAGTGGCGGGTACCTGCTTATCCAACAACTCATGTTGTTTTTTCAAATCTCGTTTTTGTATAGAATTTCTATAACGATTAGAATATCTTTTCGAATAACATTTCTTTTTGTTGGGTTGACCCCGTTATGAGGAATGAGAAAAAATATTTTAATTAGATACAAAATAGTTGCTAGACTCTAAAGGAATGTACCAATTTTTGGTTTTGCGCTCTTTTTTCAAGAAATGCTAACCTGAGTCTGATTGAAACTGTTTCCGTGAGTATCTTTCTTGATCTCGCAGAGATTCGAACTCGACATCATCATCGTTATAATAATTTTCTTTATTTCCATCATTTCAAATTTGTGATTGAACCCTTCTTGATAGTGTAACCATTATCTCTCTCTAAGCATTTAGTCCTGCAATTTCGTTCAAAAATTGATTTTGATGTCCCTTGAGGCCCAATTAATTTTGTTGCTCTTCGAGTTGTTGTTGCGTTTGAGAATCCTCTCATAACTAATCATAGCTCTTTCCAATTTCCATTCTATTTGTAAGCGCCAAAAAATCTGCATGCGTTCAAGTGTCCATCTCTCACAATAATCTGAAGCATAGCTTAACATCTTGGTGGTTTTGGATACTATATACTGGTACTAATATAAACTCCCACCATGGTTGCCACTAATGACTCCTAAAAATATTCGAGAGGCAAGTAATTCTCATTATTTTGAGAGTCATACAAAAGTTTAGAGAGAAACTTCCAAAATTAGTAATAAATTACTAATTATTCACAATTTCTACAAAATACATCGAGTTTTATAGTAATGATGGTGGACCTTTGAACCTACCTCTAAAATCCATAACTGACTTATCCACTCTATTAACTTACTAAATTAAAATATATTTAAATTTTATTACATAAAACATTCTATAACCCATAACTAACTTATCCACGCCATTAATTTACTAAACTAAAACATATTTAAATTTTATTACATATAACAAATAACATATTTTTTTTAAGTTTATAAATATCGTTCCAATATTTTATCCATTCACCTAATCACATCAAATAAAATTATTATCACATTTATTTATATATATATAGTATTTATTATTAACCATCGTATTTATTAATTTAAAGTTTTATTAGTCTTCCTTGACTTATTTTGTAAGTTGTTATTTTTCATAAAGTATAAGTTTGTTGGTGTTTTCATAGAGAATAAACACAAAATCCAAGGGGGTCGGGATGAAAAAAGCGTAAGCAAACGCGTAGGTAAACCAAATAAACTAAAAAGTCACTAGTCCATATGTCACGTTGCTACTCGGAAAAGGACACCTCCATACAAGTCAACAAAAGCGTGGGTTTTTAAATTCAAGAGAATTCTATATAAGACTTGGTTTATACAACCATTACAAACAACAACTATTTAAACACAAAATAAAAACAATATCGATTTCATCTTGTAAGTCTCCGAATTCTATTTATTATCGTATTCCGATGGCCGACCACCAAAAAATTCATCCCATCCACGACGTCGAATCCCAAAAAACGAAACAAACAGCTCCATTAGTTCCGCCTGGAACTATAAAATCAGACGGACGACATCCATACGACCAAAACAGCCCTTATGTTCGTCAAGGAGCCCCTCTTAGACCACCCAAAATGCGAAGAAATTGTTGCTGTCGATTTTTATGTTGGACCATATGTCTTATTTTTCTCCTTATAATCGCGGTGGCCGCGACAATCGGTATACTCTACTTAGTTTTCCAGCCCAAGTTACCAAACTATTCGGTCGACCACCTTAAAATAACCGAGTTCACGATCAACCCCGATTCGAGCTTAACCACAACATTTACCGTGACAATAACAGCCATCAACCCGAACACGAAGATCGGGATATACTACGAAGGAGGGAGCCATATAAGGGTTTCGTACGAAGAGATACAACTTTGCGAAGGGCCGACGCCGAAATTCTACCAAGGGCACGAAAATACAACGGTGCTTAATTTTGCCGTGACGGGACAAACACAAGATGCTAATGGTTTATTGACACGGATTAACGAGCAGCATCAACGGACCGGGAATGTGCCGTTGGATTTAAGTGTGAAACAGCCGGTTCGAATTAGATTTGGTGCGTTGAAGGTTTTTGAGGTCAATTTTTCGGGCAGGTGTTTGTTGAAGGTTGATAGCATGAGTGCTAATAATGATATAAGAGTTCAAAGTAGTAGTTGTAAGTTTAAGTTTAGTTTGTAAGCTAATACTTTTTACTTGGCTTAGTTTTGATTTCTTGTTGCGATCTTTATTGTATTGTATTGTTTCATTGTTTGTACAATAAAATTAGAGGTCTGTTTAAGACCATCTGATCGATAGTATATATATGACGTATCTATATCGCATTTATATTTTGTTGTATTTAGTTTGTCGATGTCTCTGTTTTAACTTTTACTCACAAGGGTCAAAGTCAAACTATGATGAATCGAAGACAATATAATAATATGGAAAGATTAGAGTTAAAATCCGATTAAATGTCTCAACTATTCAACTTTGTATGTTGACCAATTATTTAGATTAAGAAAAATTAAGTTTTTTGAGGGAGTAAAAAGAGAATATGATAGATGTTTTAGTTTTCCGAACATAAGGTGGGGAAGTAAAAAGCCATGCCTCACAGTTCATGTAATAGCAAATTATTGTCTTCTAGACCCTGTTGTATAAATGTAGTTATCTTTTGTTGTAGGTCGAAATATATTTTGTCTTCTTTTAATCTAATGAATTTAGTTTGGGATTAATGACAATGAATGATTTATTTTATGGGGTTCAGTGTAAAAGAGCATGATTTATAAGTTTGACGATTTATAAGTTTGGAGTCGTCAAACCTGGATAATTAATTTTGTGAGTTAGTGATTTTGGATGGATATTTGTGGGTTGTTGTTTATGAAGTTCGATTTTTTTAGTTTCGATAACGGATTTTTAAACTTTGATTTGGATGGATAATTGTGGGTTGTCGTTAGATTTGGATGATTACGTAGAGTTTGGTTCGATACTATTTATATTAATATGAATATTTTATTAAAAATAAACCGTCCATCAAAAGTTTGTCAAAAGTTTCATGGAAGAAGAAATATGTTTTTATTGGAAAAAGTATAATATTAAATAAGGAGATGTTAGTGTAACTTTTGTGTTTTTAGAAGTGAAAAAATTTGTTGTTGATCATTTTATCTAACGAGATAACCTTTTGGTGTTTGATAATAATAACATATAGATTACTCTTAGTTTTAAACAAATTTTTAAAAAGTAAAAAGATCACACTAGTATTTTGAGATTTATTTAAGTTGGACCGGAAAACAAAAATTGATGGGCGAAAGAGGTTTGTAATACACTACACATGAAGATTGTACCCACCAAATAAAAACGGTTGTAATTTTGAATGGTCGCTAATTATAACATATTGTGACACATGTGCAATAATTGCTTTAGCTTTCCGTTAGGCCAATTTTGCCAATCGCGAATCAGAAACAACTCGATGGCAAAGACAAGATATGTTTCTTTTATACTATTTTTTGTGTTTTTTTTTATTTTGATTTTTCACAGGATCCTCATTTATAAGAATTTTTAGTCACATGTACTTCTATTTGTAGAGAAATGACCAAAAACAAGAAGTACGAGCGGATTTTGAGCAATCAGAAGATAATATATCAATACGTATATCTTCGAGGGCGTTGGTATTTCAGGATGAAATACAATAGGAGGTGCAATCCCAAATTTGTATGGTGGAGGTGTCAACCGAGGCATTGAGACCCAATATTTTAGATGAGTCAGTTATGGCACAAGGAAAGACCATGTACACTTAACTTTTAATGAAAGTGATTCACAGATATTCTGATGTCATTGAGGAACATCAACTTCGTACCCTCCGGTCCCAGTATAATATTTTCACTTTGTTGGACATTACGTTTCCCATCGAGTCAGAAATATCAACTAATTATTGCGTAATAAAATAATTTTCTTCACATGCGTGTTCGATGCGGACTATGTTTTCTCTTGCATCCCGCATTCATAGATTGTTTTTTTGTTTTATATTAGGTGTTTGAGTCAGTTATAACAAGTGATTAAAGGTTATTTATATCGTCGATTATGGTTAGAAACTTTGTCAACTATCCATTTCCGAGAGTTGTATTACAATCATAAGTTCAGCAAAAAAAAATTAATTATTAAAATGTTTATCCCATACCCAGATCATGGTGGTAACATACCTTATAGGTTCTAAGAAAATATGGAAGATAATATTTATCTTCGTCACTGGTTCTTCAGAGACAAGCAAGTTGGATCAGTAGGTGGCTATTCTCAGCGATCAGACCTTTACTAGCAAGTTAGCTTTATTTTAACCCTTTGTAATTAATCTTGTAGTAAAACTTATTGGTCATACTTTGTATTTTTTCTCTAAAATATGTTAATTCATTTTCTTTTCACTGTTATGTTCTGATGTTAGAGTCTTGCTCCTCCTTTTTCTACAAAGACGATGAAAATTCCTATCATTCTAATTAGATGATTCATAATTTGAATTTTATTAGGGGTCATCAACCTTGGGCTGGAATGAAAATTCACGTATGTTGGTTACATTTTGATAACAATCTATTATCATGGATCTTGTGGTATCATCTCTTTCCTCTTCGTTATTATCCTCATGACGTTGAATCTAAAACCTTATCAATGAAACGACAACATCGTTTGTAAAGATCTGAAATGTTGACATATTCCTCCTTCAATTCACTCACACTTGTTGGACATCTATAATAAGAGAGATTGGAGCAGCAGAAGCATGAGGTTGTCTATTGGGTATCTTCAAATCAACAGGGTGAACCGACTATTGATACGAGTTTGCCATTATGACTTGTTTTTTTTGCTACTAGTTTTAGAAAAAAAATTAGAGTACTAATTGGTTCCATTAGACGACGCCAATTTAGTGAAGTTGATTGGCAATAAAGTGGTATTTTATTACGTATGGGTACAGACCTTTAAAAAATGAGCGTTGTCAAATTTATTTTCTTGGGTCAAACGTTCTAATAGCTTCATTCATTTTTGTTGTTACCCCGATATATATAGAATCAATTGAGAAGTATAATCATGATGGAGTTACTTCATGTTCTTATCACAAGAAGATTCCATGATGAAGAAAGTCCTATTTTTAATCTATGTTTTATTAAAATAAATTGTTCTTCAAGAAGGGGAAAAGCCAGTTAAAGTAGAGGGAAATAGAAAGAAATCTATGGTTGTCGATGTTAAAATCTTGATGAAGGTCAATATAAAGGAGGAAAAATATATAAAGTAGGTTTTCGAGTAACAATGTTACAACTACGCTAATTTTGTCTCAAGATTAATGATGTAGTTGCAAGTCCACGACTATATGGCCATTTTGGACAAACGAAAACTTATATGAGGCTCGGTTAGTAGAATTAGGTGCTGCGACTACTCAAATCGAGCACGTCAAAAAGCTTGATGACTTTTAGGAGCATCACCATAATGATGAAGTTGAGGCCCAAAATCCCAACATTTATGGCCTCATTTATCTATTTTTGTGCTTTTCAGCATCTTTCTATTTTTGTTGAATTTATTTAAAATACTTCGATAGCTCCAATTACTTTGAAATTGGGACGGGCTTCATTTAATTCGCGGAGATTATAATGTAATTTTTATGTAGGGTGTTTCGAGAACTTCTATAAAAAGGATCTCAAACCTTACTTTTAAACAAACTTGGATTAATTAAGAATTTTGAGATTATTTTTTAAGTCGTTTTTCTCTCTAACCCTAGGGTTAGGGTTTTATATATTGTTCTTCTTCGCTCTTGAGTTTTGCAGCCATCCGTTATTTCCTTATTAACACGCCGTGATCATAATTGGTATCAGAGCTTCAAAGCTCATACTACGTAGGTTAAAGAGATATGCCGTCTAAGAGAACTTCTCGCGGAAAGTCCATTGCACCAATCGTAGAAGTAGTCGATCATGAGGAGATAGTAGATCAGTTTGGCCATATGGGAGAACAAATGACTTCGACGAGAGACCAAATGAGAAATATGCAAGAGAATATGCACAAGTTGTTGAACACCAATACTAACGGGTGTTCGACTTTAGGCTCAAGAAACCCACCGTCCGGACCTGAGAGAGAGATCGATTATAAACTGAATATGTCTACTCCTTAGAGGGAACAATGTAGATGTTGATTTTATACCAAAGACTAGCATGAGTAGGTATTTAAGCATCTGCTAGCGAGAGATTTCAATTAGAATGCAAACAACTAGTGGGAGCCAGGATTCAGACTTGAGATCCCAGAGTTCCATGGGGGTCTTGAAGTGGAGGATTTTTTAGATTGAATTGGTACGGTGGAAGAAGTCCTTGATTTTAAGGAAGTTCTGGAAGCAAAAGGGGTACAATTGGTTGCAACCAAGTTCTGAGCCGAGGTGCATCTTGGTGGAAACAACTAAATCAAACCAGGTCAAGGCAAAGCAAGCCGAAAATAACAACTTGGGCTAAATGCGTGAAACACTTAAGGTTGCATTTTTTCTATAAAATTATGCTAGAATAATGTAACAACGGTTCCAAAACCTAAAACAAGGGTAAAAGACTGTTGATGAATACACTAACGATTTTTTAAGTTGCAAAACCGGATGAATATTTCCGATAAGACGGATCAATTAGTATATCGCTACATAGGTGGGATGAGGCAACACTTTCAGGATTAATTGAATATGTTTGACCCTGTCAATATATCTAAAGCACTTCAACGTGCCTTTCTTCTGGAGAAAGCCCTTTCAAAAAGGCCATATGGAGGAGATATTGCTCGAATAATACCGATGACGTTTCCAAAAACGTCGGTTCCAAGTCCTAACCCAGCAGTACCAACTAAAACCCATATTTGTACATGTATAGTCACAGGTCCCTGGTTACATACGTACTTCCTCGCAAGTCAAGTGCTAGTATTGTTTGGAAACATGACACATTGCTTCGCACTTTCTAAAATTCCAGCAACAACCACAGAAGTCGAGAGGATTGTTTACACGAGCTGTTAATATTTAGATAGAGGATGAGCCACAATTTGATGAAGAAGTCGTAAATGATATTGATGAGTTCTAGTCAGAAGAGGTATATAAAAGGGATGTTAGGTAGTTGTTGGTTCAAAGAGATGTTTGTTTTGCGCCTAAGGTGAGCATTGCTAGTGATGATTGGTTGTGAAACAACATATTCCAGTCGACTTGTATTATCAGAAGGAAGGTATGTAAATTTGTAATCGATTCAGAGAGCTTTGAAAATATGATTTCTGAAGAAGTTGTGCAGAAAAAATCCGTGAAGACAGAAAATCACCCCAACCCCTACAAACTAGCTTGGTTAAAGAATGGTAGTGAGATAAAAATTTCTAAAAGATGTATAGTGTTCTTTTCTGTCGGTAATTATAAGGACAAGGCATGATGAGATGTTATTTCTATGGATGATTGTCACCTACTGCTAGGTCGACCATGACAATTTAATAGAAGTTGCACGTTTGATGGTAGGAAAAACCGCTATAGTTTTATATGGAATAACACTAAAATCACATTAGCACCATCTAATGAGGTATCCCCAAAACATGCACTTGTTGTATCACATGAATCAGGTAAGAATGTTTTAGCTAGTAAGGAATTTTTAGAGTATGTTAGTGATTTAAGAGTTGTTTATTTATTGGTGGTTAAAGAATGTACTAATGATCCGTTTTCTGGGATACTTGAGCGAGTTCGCCCGCTATTAGTAGGATTTTTTGTTGTGTTTCCAGATAATTTTCCTACATGCCTTCCTCCATTACGAGACATCCAACACTAGATTGATTTAGTGTCAGACACTAGTCTGTCTAACCGACCACACTACTGGATGAGTCTGAAGGAGCATGAGAAGATTTGTAGACAGTTGGAGGAACAATCTACTAAAGGCCATGTCCGTGAGAGTCTTAGCCCTTGTGCGTTTCCAGCACTGTTAACATCCAATAAGGATGGTTCAATGATGATATGTGTGGATAGTCGGGCTATCAATAAGATTACAGTAAGGTATTGGTTTCATATTCCCCAACTTGATGATTTGTTAGATGAGTTGAGTGGTGCAACAGTGTTTACGAAACTGGACTTGAAAAGTGGGTATCACTAGATTCACATTCGAATGAAAGATGAGTGAAAGACAACCGTTAAGCCTCGAGAAGGTCGTTTAAGTGGATGGCCATGCCATTTGGAATTTCCAATACACCTAAAATGTTTATGAGGGTTATGAGTCAATTATTTCATCCATTTATTGGAAAGTTCTTAGTTGTTTATTTTGATGATTTTTTATCTATAGTACAACAAATGAGTTGCACCTTCAACATTTAGAGGAAGTATTGGTTGTATAGATGCAAGATAAGTTTTATGGGGTTACTCGATAAGTTCTCCTTTATGACAGATTCAATTATATTATGTGGGTATATATATATATATATTAATATTCGAGCTGGACCGAGTCAGACAATTTGAAAACCCAAGCTCATCCAGGCCCGCTTGCGGGTTATAATTTATAAACCCGTACCTGGCCTGTTCAATGTTCGAGTCAGGCCATGGCGGGTCTGACAAAATCCGCATTGTCATCATTATATTGTGCCTTTGATATTATTTTGCATGGAGGACGAAACTTCGTTGTGAGACTTGGAGTTGTAGTGTCTCTATCCATCATTCCTCTTAGAGTATTCTCCATTTTTATTTATATTTGTATGTGGGATAATAAGTCCCAAAAATTGAGTATCTTTTTCATCATAATATGTTCTAACGTAAGTCTCGATGAATAATTTGCTTATATGCTGTAACTGTCGTTAAATCATGGTAATCTTATAGTACATTCTTTGTTTTTACAAACATTCTGGTAAATTCACTCAAACTCTCCTTCGACCTCTGCTTACAATGCCTTAATGATTTTCGATCTAATGAATTGATTTTGAAGTATGTTTGAATCATCTCAAAGCCTTTGAACATCCCGTGCGAAGACTATTGAACCAATTCAAAATTCTCCCACTGAAGGTCATAGAGGACAACATCTTGATGTTCCCATCGAAATGTAACATCTCATTTTGGTATTGTTTTATATGGTGCCTAGGGTTATTTTTTTCATTCTACTTGTATTTGGGAAGTATATCTTCATATAAGATATCCAAATCTAGTTGAGATCCCATATCAAAGGGTTATTTATCATGAAAATGTGTAGTATGTTTGTTTTGGTATTCTTGGCAAAAAAAAGTAAACTTATTGTTGTTTCTGCTGACCGGACCACTACATAGTTGAGGAATGTAAGTTATTATTGGCCTAATTTATTTGTGAGTATCAATGAGGGAACTGATTTCATGATGGTTCGGCGTACTTAGGGTTCAACTGTCTTGTTGGATTGGCCCTGAAGGATTCTACTTATTCATATAAGCTTGGGGAGGGAAGCTATGATGGTTTGCATCAATTATGGCTGGACCAAATGGTAGCCTTGGTTCATATTCGTAACACTGGTGGAACTGAAGTGAAATTTTCTTGATGTATATAATATACTATCAGAGGGACTTGTTGGTAGTTCGACTCAACTCTCAATTGTGTTGAAGATGTTTGAAGAAGAGTTTTTAAGAGCCAGTTAGGGCGTTGAATGAGCCAGATGTCTGTTCTGCAGATGTAACATACTTACCGGTGGGATAAACTATCTTTTATATTTTTAAATTCTCATGTTGGGGTGGGTGATTCTCTAAAATATGTTAATTTATTTTCTTTTCACCGTTATGTTCTGATGTTAGAGTCTTGCTCCTCATTTTTCTACAAAGATGATGAAAATTCCTATCATTCTTATTAGATGAGTCTTAATCTGAATTTTATTAGGGGTCATCAACCTTGGGTTGGAATGAAACTTCACGTATGTTGGTTACATTTTGATAACAATATATTATCATGGATCTTGTGGCATCATCTCTTTCCTCTTCGTTATTATCCGCATGACGTTGGATCTCAAACCTTATCAATGAAACAAGAGTGACCAACATTGTCTGTAAAAATCTGAAATGTTGGCATATTCCTCATTCAATTCATTCACACTTGTTGGACATCTATAATAAGAACAATTGGAGCAGCATAAGCATGAGGTTATCTATTGGGTATTTTCAAATCGACAGGGTGAACCGACTATTGATACGAGTTTGCCATTATGACTTGTTTTTTTTTTGCCACTAGTTTTAGTAAAAAAAAATTAGAGTACTAGTTGGTTCCATTAGACGACGCCAATTTAGTAAAGTTTATTTGCAATAAAGTGGTATTTTATGTAGTTGTGTGGTTAGGAGGAAAACTAATTCACTTAAATGATTATCGGAATGTTGGTTGGGACTTATTGGTTGTTGGTCGAGACTAACATGGTGGTATAAATGGCTAAATATGATAGGAGAATAAACATTGAGTTGTTGAAAAATATTACGGAGTTAATTAATGAGAATACATTGTGGATTTAAATTGGAGATAAGACTAAGAAACAAATATAGTTTTAATTTTTAGTAATCAAATTATTTTTATGAGATTTTTTGTTATTAATTATATACATATATACTATGAAAAAATATTTATAAAATTTGGTATAAATACTTCTGTGTTACTTAAATTACATTTACTAAACTAAAAACGTGTATATATATATTATGGCAATCTATCAATAACCACCTAACATAAAAAATATTTACAAAAAACCATCCAATGTTTGATAAAGTACCGATAACAACCTCATTTTAAATTTTAATTACTTACAACCACATGGACCTTTTTCAGCACCCATCGTATATTTGTTTTGTTACAATGTTCTTGATATGTTTTTCATATTCTTTCTTGTTTCCAGGATTCTAATTTTATTTTTGATCAATCTCTTTTGTCCTTTCTTATCATTTTTCTGTTATTCCTTCAAGCAATTTCTTTTACAATTGGTGATTTCTTTTTTCTTTTATTATTTTGAAATTATCCATCGTTTATCGATTCACAATTGATTTTCGTTTTCTATTTTTATGTTGTGTAAATCTATTTTGTTATTGTTTTATGATTATATATTTGTTTTAGTTATACTCATTCTTTTGATTTCATACATTTAACGTTAATATTTTGAAAATTATCTGAAAATAATGATTTCGAGAAACATATTTTAGAATTTTTAATAATTTTGCAGGTCTTGTTGTGTAATTAAGTTCATTTAACTTGCGTAATTACTTAATATTTTTGGGTCACCAAATCATGTACATTTTGGTTGCGTGATTTAGGAAATGTTGTTGTTACGAAATTACGTATATTTTGATTGCGTATTAACTATTTTTTGTGCTTTTATTGCAGAAATATATGAAAGTTGGATAAAAATAATGTGAAAATCAATCTCAAATAAATAGTTTGATTGTGAAAAAGTCAAAATCTTTTAGTTAAAAAACAATTAAGAAATAAATTTTGAAATTTTAAAAATATAATCTTATAAATTTCAGTATACACTTACATATAAACTAAATAAATTAAAAGTTGAATGGATAATTATATTTTTGTTATAATTTATATCATTTTTATCTGTTTTCAAATTTTGGCAATTTTTGTTGTTTTCTCTAATTTATTAGGTAAAATTTTGATAGATCACACAAAAATAATGGTGATTTTATCCATATTTTAACTTTATTTTATTATTTTATTATATTGCATTCATCTTTTATTTTTTTGTTGTGGACTCTGATTATTGGTTATGTTTGATCTATTGGTGACTTTGTTTTATATCATGTACTTGAGGTTTTTTTTATTATGCCATTAGTTTTCAATTTTTTCTCTTTTGAATATTGTATCTTCATTTTTTTATCCATTTTTGAAATATATATATATATATATATATATATATATATATATATATAACTAACGTCTTTTAAAGTTTTTAGACAAAACTTTGGATTTTTTTAGCAAATGAAACATTTTATTAGGAACAGAAATTTGGATATTACATATAAGGTACTAATACAAAGACTTGAAATTAATACACGTGTTGAATGGGTTACAGAACCACCAAAATTAAAATTTTGTTAAGTCGCATAAGATTCATTATGAGTAATGAAGGAACTAATGTGACTTGAGCTTGATTTTCATTCTTGATTTATTAAGGATCACCAGGATTAGAAGATGGAAACGAACTAGAATAATATCTGGAGGTTTTCGAATATCGATTCTTCAACTGAACTGTCTAGGTAATTTGTTCAACTCAAAATATTCTTTTTTTGATTCATCTGAAATTTCTATTTTCAGTGTTATATCTTTTGGTGTATTGATCCATCTTTGTTCTAGAGTTGAGTATATTCTTCTGGTTATTGTCTTACCTGCAACCAAAACTTACCAGAGCCTACTAGTCAGGTAAAACCTGCTAAGGATGTTAGTAGCATGATATAAAACTAGATATGGATTCTTGAGCAGATTTAGATATTAATAACGAGAGACCATAGTAAAAGATATAAGCAACATTAATCTTTCAGTCCAATGTATCCCAAACCCAGACTTTCTAAGAATGTAATAACCCTACCCTGATTTGGGGCTTGGATTTGATTGAAATCCAGTTTCATTTTACATTTCATAGTCAATTTAGTGAGCCAAACTGCTTCTTTATTCTGAACTCTGAAGATATGATTCAATACTATATTAGCTGTAATTAATTTCGTGCAACAATTTAAAAAAGGCTCTAAGCTCCAAGGAGCTTTAGCTTTTGATAACAGCTCAACCAGAACTTGGGAGTAAGATTCAATATATATTCTTTATTCCATTGCTTTTACAAATCAATAATCTATCAAGCAGATCCTTGGCTTTAGCAAATATTGAAGATATTGAATGAGTAGAAATCGAGTTATTAAAGAGAAATCGAGCTATTAAGGACTCTCTAGAGAAAAAATAAACATTTCTTTGGAGTTATGTTGTTTCAAAGTTTCTTAAATAAGTTTGATTTGTAACTTTTTCATATAAAAAGGTCCATGTATCTTTTGTTTTGAAATTTCCATCATTCAATAGAGACCAAGTAATAGACTTTTCCATTTGATCATTGATGGATGTTCTCTAGATCAACTGAATATCAGATGGAAGGATATAGGCTTTAAGCTTGTCAAGATTCCATTTATTATTATCCCGTAAGATATTAACTTTAATTTTAGTGTACCATCTATTGTTTTCATTCCTAGATAGAGTTATGAAAGGGAAAGGCCTACACCATATGTTAGTCTAAAAGTCTATTTCACTTTTACTTAAGTTCTAATATAGGTGGTTCTCGAAAATGTCTCTAATAAGAATTAGCCTTTTCCAAGTAAGAGGACGGTGTTTTGAGTAACTTACATATAATGAGTGATATTCTTTACAATAAATATTGTGTATATACTTGCCCAAAATAATTTTTTATCTCTAAACATATACCACAACTTATATGAAAATGTGTCATGAAGATCCCAGATTTTTTTCATGCTCAGACCACCTTCTCCAAAGGGTCTGAGAATGTTGGTCCAGCTTGTCCATCTAATTATGTTAACCTCTTGAGTAGAACCTCACAAGAATATGTTGAAGAGTCTTTCTATCCCTTCTATCACAATATTAAGTAACAAGCAACATTATATACAATAAGTAGAAATAGCCATCAAAACAATGTTAATTAAGGTCAGTCTTCCACCATAGAATAAATATTTACCTTCATAATTCATGATTTTATCCCTTATTTTGGTTAAAAGTATATCATAATTACTAGTCTTATTATTTATATTTATGGTGAAACCTAAATATGTAGTAGTTAAATAGGCCGTCTTAAAGCATGTTTGGATTTCAATCCTTGTGCCTCTAGTTTGGTTTAGACTAGAGAAAGTAATGAACTTAGTCTTTTCTTTGTTAATAGATTGGACATATTGGTATTGATAGTGTTGAACGAATATTTCTAGTTTGTCTATATTTGAAGATATGCAATAAGTGAAGATAATTAGATCATCCGCAAATGCAAGGTAGGGATGGTAAGTGGACACCTAGTTTTATATTACATTCCTATATTGTATTCAAATAGTCTATTTAAAGCATGAATCAAATGATCCTCAACTATAATGAATAAACTATAAGATAATAGACCCCCCTGTCTAATATCTCTCATAGTTGTAAAGTATCATTTGGATTCACCATTAATAAAGATTAAAATATTAACTGATTTTGTGAGACTAAATATAATGTTAATAATGCAGAGTTTAAACAAAAAAGGTGCAAGACTTTTAGGATTAATTTGTGTGATACTCTATCAAATGCCTTAGTCATGTCCACTTTAACCATAACATTACCATTATTAGTCTTTTTGTTTAGATCATGTGCAAGCTCTCTAGCCAGAAAAATGTTGACATATATATCTCTCCCGTAGAAAAAACCACCTTGGGCATCAGAGATTAATTTTGAAAACACCTTAGTTAATCTATTGTTTACTATTTTAGACATAATATACACATACTAAGGCGTCTGCAATCTTTCCAGGTAAGAGGATTACGGTTCTTTGGTATTAGGAAAATGATTGTGGCCAAAATAACTTTAGTTTGACTAAGAAGTAATGCTTTATAATGTACCAGGAGGTTTGAAAGAACAAATTGTCGAATCCATCAACACATGGACAACTCATTGGATTGAGGCTGGTGATAACCTTATGAATATGTTCTTTACTGGATAAGTTAATTAATAATCTATTATCCTTGTCTGTTATTTTCTTAGGAATAATTTCAATTAGATCCTCAGCTTCATCTTGATTAGGATGCTCAGTTAGGATAGCTTTGAAATATTATTTAACTAAATTGTCTGATTGGTTTTGGTCTGTAATTTGAACATCTCCCTCAAGAATACTTTGGATTCGATTCCTCCTTCTTATTTTCTTTACATAATTATGGTAGATAGTTGTAATATTATCCCTATCTTTAATACATGTAGTGTAACATATTTTGTACCAATAAGACTATTCTTTAGCAAGCAATTGAGGTAGATAACATTAGCTTTTAAAAACTTAATCTTGTACTCAATGGTTTAGGTAATATGATAACTTATGGATAAAGATTTGATTTTTTTATAGCATCCAAAATAACATCAAATATGTTTCCAAATATCTCTTTATTCAATGATTTAAGAGCATCATTTAATCTCTTAATTTTTTTCCAGAATACATTCAATGGTTTTCTAACCATAACTTGATTTTTGTTTAGTTCAACTATGTTTAGAAAGTCATGGTTTTGAATCCACGTGTTCTGGAATTTAAAATAAGTCTTTGGCTTATTTAGATCTTGGGAAAGAGATATACAAATAAGGGCATGGTTGGAGGAGGTTCTAGACATATGTTTAACTTTAGTATCAAAGAAGTACTCAGCACAGATAGAGTTGTAAAACACTCTATCTAGCCTCTTCCCTTTGGTTTTGTTTAATCAAGTATACTTGACACCTGAATATTCAGCATTCTCAAGACAAAAGTCTCGTATTGTGTCATTAAATTCTTCAAGACTTTTAAACAAAGAGAAGAGCATGAAATTTGCTTATGGGATGGGGAGATAACGTTAAAATATCCCATCAGAATCCACTCTTTAGAGATATCAAATAAAGATTTAAGGTTATTCTAGAGATCCAAGCGTTGTTCTCTAAACAATTTAGCATATAAAATTGTAACAAACATATATTTGTCCATTGTTGAGTGTCTCGCAGCAGGATGAATGAATTGATGTATTTATGATGATATCAATCTCATCTATGTTATCCAGTTTGATCAAAGGCTTTTATAAAGCAATAGGGTTAATGTTTTCCTGATTTTTGATAGAATTTAGTATTCTCTTAAAATATTTATTCCCAATTCCCCTAATGTTACAATTAAGTATCTTAATACTCATTTCAAATTACTAAGAGGATATGTGTTAGGCCCTTTAATCTTGAGTACCTTGACTACCATGGTTGCTTTGTTTATTAAACTTTTAACTTCATTAAGTTTCTTATTAAGAGTTCTTAAAATTCTTTATCTAGTTCTGCTTTTGTTACGGGTAGGAGATGAGAGCAAGCTTCCTATATTATTTGGATTAGGTGTGTGGTGTTCAGAGTCCAAATTTTTATAGTCTGTATTGTTTGAGAGATTAAAGTCAGTTTCAAAGGATTATATAGCTTTAATAAGTTAAGCCTCATTGGCGGTATCATGATACTGAGTGGTTATAATTCTGATATACTCATTAGTACTGGACTTATAATTCTTCATAGATATCATTTGGATTATGTCAGATTCAATCATAATCCTATGCTGTCTTTTTGTGCTCATCTTTGGCTGATTATCATTTTTATGAGTAATTTCTTATCTTCCTCGTTTGTATTTATATGGTTGGAGCTAAAAGAGTCCTTATATTTAAATAATATAGACTTAACTTTAGGTACCTTAGCTACCCATATCTCTATTTGATCAGGAGGCTTATTGTTGGAAGGTATTTTCTGTTGTTTATCTTTGATAATTCGATCTTTGATTTGCATCTTTTTGCAGTCAGCAGCCTTGTATCCTAAATGATGCGAGAAAGAAAAATACGACAACATGTCTCTATAGCTTATATCCACCCAACAACCATCGTTATCCCCGAACCCAACGCATACTTTGTATACTAGTTTTTTAGTAATGTCTAGTTCTATCCAGGCATAACAGAAATTGTGTTTAGTTATGCACATATCAGGTATCCAAGTCTTCAAGGTATATCCTACAGAGGTAGAAATTGATTTGATAATGCTATCATTATAATTATATTCAATCAGATTGGATATCTTAATCCAAACAAAGGTTATTGGACACTCATGCTTAAGATTAAAACCATGTGTCCATTGTACAACCTCATTGAGTAATCTCATATAATTCAGACATTTTTCTTGCATAGTTTACACAAGTCCTCTTTTACAGTAATTTCAATCAATATATGTCTAATATCTTTGTTAGACACATTAATATCGCCTATAAATTTTAGAGTGGCCAAGAACTGCTGAATATAGTTGAGTTTAGGCATATATTTCCTGAATTTACCGATTAAGGTGAATTTAGATGAAGCTAACATCTTTTCATTGTCTTGTGTTATAGATTAAAATGAAACATGATATTCTTTCTCTTATATTCCAGTGGGAGCAAGTGCAAGTTCTTTAGTTATGATTTTTTGTTGCATTTGTATATGTCTTGAACAGATTTGATGATGGATTTACATCTTTTGTTGCAATCGTTTGCATATCAAGACTTGAGTTTTTTTTTGTTTTATTCCCTTGTGTTTGTCTTTCTTTTAGAGATTGGAAGAGTTGGAATGTAGAGTCTAGTATAACTCTATTTGGGTTTTTGTGCAGATGCTCTGTTTTCTGCAATTCAGATTGAGGAAGCCAATCAAGTAACAATGTTTTTCTATGAAGATTTTACGTTGGAGATGTTAAAGAAAGAACAAACAAAGAGAAAATATAAAGACGAGTACGATTTTATTATTTAAAAAGTGTAAAGATCATAAAGAGTATAAACTCTTATAACACCCTCTTTCAAACTCACAATCTGTAAGTTCTTAATGGAATAAAAAACATAACTCACAACCAGTTTCACAAGGCTCATCGTAATGGAATCAAGAAACCTAAAATGAACAAAAATACTTAAATAAGAGGAATAAACCCGAAGTTCTTGAGAAACTAGAGGTACGCAATGAAGCACAACAATGAGACACTCGAGAACTCTTCTGCTGATGAGTAGAAATTTGATATTCTTTCCATCTTTATGATAAATCGTCTTCAAGTACTTTTCTTCATGCATCTTCTTCAAGTATTCTTATTCGCATTTCTTCTACCTCGTCATCTTCTTCAACCAAATATTAAATTCAAACATTAAATCTCAAATCCCCAATCTTACATCTCAAACCTCCAACCTTAAATCACAAACCTTCAATTAGAAATTCCGAAATTCCAAAATTCCAAAATTCCAATTCTAAATTCCAATTCAAATCTCAAATTTTTAATCTTAAATCACAAGATTCCAAACGTCAAATGAAATCCAAATGCCAAATACCCAAATAAAATCCAAACGACAAACGTCGATTTAAGCAAACGTCAAATAAAGTCCAAATATCAAATAAAATCCAAATGCCAAACGAAATCTAAACGCCAAATACCCAAACGAAATCCAAACGACAAACTTTGATCTAAGCAAATATCAAACAAAATCTAAACACCAAAACAAAATTCAGACGAAATCCGAATACCACATCCAAATGCTAAATCCAAATAAAAAACTAAATCTAAATACCAAATCCAATTCAAAATCTAATTTCAAATCAAATCCAAAACCAAAATCAAAATAAAAATCAAAATAAAAAACAAAATCAAAATTGAACCCACAGTTTTACCAACAAAGATGTTGCACTGTTCCAGTAGGGATTTAATTCGAACCTTAGCAGCAAATCAGAATCCAACCGGTCAGATTGAAGGATTAGATGTCCCTAACACGCTCTCCAAAATTCAGCAAAAACCGATATCGGTTGCCTCTCGATAATGTCCGTTGATTGTGGCTGCACATAAAATCCGAAAACCCAATTTTTGTTCTTTTTTTCTTCCGGCGGACAGCTAAAATAACTGCCCGCGAGCACAGCAGAATACACGAAAACTTAAACTCAAGATCTAAACATACACTCTGATATAATGCTAAAGAAAAAACAAACAAAAAAAGAATGTAAATGTGACTAGGGTTTTATTATTTAAAAAGTTACATTTTACAAATAATATAAACTATTATTTATAGATAAAATATATAAACTAATAAGTTTGGACCTAATATCTCTAAGAGGAGACACTAGAATTATCAACTTCTTCCATGGAGATAACTCTTTATCTTGTAAACCCCGAGAAATTTGGAGATCAAGGCTAACATTAAACTTTAAAATACTCTATTCTTGAATTCATTCTTGGAAGATTTTTCATTTTTTATGCATAGTTAACTATACCATGCTCTCCAAAATTTTGAAATATATTCCAGATATTTGTAAAATTATTTTAATTTATTAAATATTTTTTAATTAAAAATAAAAATAATTAAAAAAATAACTTGTAAGGTTGCAACCTTCTAGTAAAAGATATTGAGAAGTTAAAATTGACCCGGGCTTCTCAACGTCTCCATCCCCTGCTTTTAATTATGTATAATTTAAACTAGTTGATAATATAATAAATTAAATTAAATATTTTAGCAGTTAAGCTGACATGCGTGTACATTATAAAAATAATTATTTTGCATAATTAAAAATTCAGATTTGAATGAAGAAGATTTAGCTGATGCGTATAGTACAGTATAACAGTCGCTAGCAAAGAAGGCGGTTTATGTTATAGGTCAGGTACATTACTATTGTTCAATGTTTAGAATTCCAATTTAAGAATTGTAAATATATTTTAAAATTTTATAGATACTTTCTTCGTGAAAAGTAATATTATTAACGTGCATAGAATAAGCAAAATGCTACCAAATGTTAAATAAAGCAATGAAATGATCAACAAATTACAGCACTGACTCAATTTGGTTGAGTATTTAAACGAGCATTTCTGCCGTTTATATATATATATATATATATATATATATATATATAATATTTATATATTTAGTAAAACAAATGATTGCGTTGAAAAATCCGTTAATTCCGTGTGTAATATTTGTTATAAAAAATAAAAAAGAACCATTATTTAAATGACACAGAACCATTAAGGTATTAAGCTACGTAGTTTACAAGTATAAAGTTGTTGTGTATATTTTCACGAGTATTTGAAGTTGTTAGTGTAACTAAAAAAAATCTGACATTTTGCGTTATTTTTTTATGAGTTTGGATAAACTAAAAAATTATAGGTGGGCTTTGAGTGGTTTAAACTTCCGGTGGAAGATAACATGTGTGTTTTACCGAGTGTTATTTTTGATCGTTTAAGAGTTAGACTTGATGCGAGCTATCAGATATATAATTTTTAACGTAGTTTACATGTTATGCAAATAACATATAAACAAAAGCATTCTTGCAAACGCAAAAGCGTCGAAGGAAAAAATGAAAGACTCAAACGATTTTATGTTTTTTTACAAGGTGATCAAATAAAAAAGAGTTGGATACAAACCTTGCAACAATGAAATAATTATTCATCGATTATCCAACCATCACCGATTATGTATTACTTATTGGATAAAATCCTATGGCGAAATATTTCTTCATCACTTCACAAACGAGATCTAATATTTAAGAAACACAACATCCAATCACTAAGTGATTTTCAACATTTAACTTACACTTTCAAAACAATTCAATATTATAATCAAAATCTTTCAATTTTGTATTTTATAGCGACGAGAGCGGTCACTCGAACCTAAAACAATACATCAGTTCATGTTAACTTAATTTATAATTTTTATTGGTAAAAGTTCACGCATTGTTTGATCTTCATCATTAAAAAATTATGAAATTCTTCAAGAAAAATAAGTTAAGTGCTAAACACGCTATTAATGTTTATAGGTTTATCCAACTTTGAGGTTTAGTTGTAGGGCTAGTCTTAGATATATTGTTGAATAGTTATAAACGAAGTACATATCTAGGCGTCGATTAGGAAATATATGAACGTATTGTTCGAAAAATAAATAGGTTCCCTATGCATGTGAACTAGCCATTTAAAAAAAGTGTAAACGTATATTCTTAAACTCATGCGATATATTTTGGCAAACTTGGGACATCGTTTCTCGTTCGAGAAATACGTTCGACAGTTTTATATGTAGTTACGTGTTGGATATTCAGACTCACATAATAAATAAAAATAATACAAATCCTTAATCCCAATTTTTTTAATCCTTAATCCTATTAAATGACCGAGCAAACATGACAAATTATATTTTGAGTATGTCATTACTAACTGGATAATGAAGTACGCCATGTAGAATAGATAGCACGGTACGAACAAATCAAAGCCCATGCTCGATACCTGAAGGTCTACAAAAACTAATATTTTTGAATGACAAAACTAAAATTACTCTTAGTAAAATGGAAGATGCCTTGTTGTAAGTGAGTTATATTATAAATATTTTACATTCCTGAAGATGATGTGTAAGACGGATATTACAGTTATCATACTGTATCTAAAGAATTTAACTGTGTTGAGTAAGAATGGGAATCCGTGAAGTTGTATTTGATGTCCAAAATTAAAGATAACCAATGTTTATAATTGAAAGTGTACAACTCACGAGTGATTTTAGAAAAAAAAATGATTGTTGGAGTTACTTCTTTAAAATTCATCCAAATAAACACTTTTGATTGAAATTTGTCTCACATTGAATTACTTATAGTTACCCGCTATTAATATGCGTTACATAGTTTTCTCAAATTTGATGTCTAACATTTTTACCCTTAGGTAAAATAGTTCGGACTATTACCCTTGGGTAAAAGAGTTATGATTACGCATGGTATTATTTCAATATGCATTTTATTATTTGATGTCGTTCGAAAACATCGACTAATAAGTAATCTTTTGAATATTTTAAGTGAAATTTATCCAATACAAAAAAATCCATGTGCCAATATCATCGCACCCCACTTATATTTTTGCAGCTCTATTGAATGCTTCAAAAAGTGTAGATAGTACGGTTTACGAATGTGATCCTAGATTTTGTGATATTGTTACTGACTAAATACCTCAAACCAGAAAAGTTTCCCTCAACCATTAGAGACGAATAACGTTTATGCTCATGTTTGGTAAAACCAACTATGCCAAAAAATTAATATTAACCATAGAAGAGACTACTTGGAACCTCTATATATCATCCCCAAACACCATAAGATTAAAATATCACCAATCACTGGAAGATCCAAAATAACATGGATGTCGTCATATGTAAGCGCCACCTCGCTGAACAAAAAATGAAATAAATTTATATATGTGTTTTATAATTTGATGAATTCCTTAACTAGAGGAAAATAATTTTTCTAACGTAAATAAGATCACTGAATGGTGTCTTAAGGAGCTTTTACCTAAACCACATTCTAAGAGTCTAGATTTTACTATCTTAACACTGGATACATAGTTGTTCCTAAGAACATACCAAAATATATCATTAACAAAAAACTAAATTCATCAAACCAATCAAAACTCAATTATGTATAACATAACCAATGAAAACTCATTTACTTATAAAATAATCAATCAAACTAATCCAACCAACCATTAGACTTTATGCTAATCAAATTCAAACAAACTCATACAATTTAACAAATCAAAAAATAAAATAAAAATAAAAATCAGTTAATCAAACTCAAACCTAAAAACATAAACCATCAAGCAAATTAACATAATTAACAAAACTAGTTCATAAAAATCAAATCAAGCAAAATAAATTAATGAAACCATCTAATATAAAGAACCAAACCCAGTTAAAACTTCATAATAAAACCAATTAATTTTACGCATTAATTACAACATATGATTTAGATAAAAATTACATTCATTTGAAATATATTGTAGACCATGTGCTATCTTTCGTGCTAACCAGGGACGTGAGGTAGTACTTTCTAGAACACCGTAGAAGTCTTTAATACTACTTTATCAGGCATGGCAGGAGAAACACTGCTCGACCCTCTTCCCATTTCAAAATCAAAGTGAAGGGAAAGAGAAAAAGTATATGCCTCAATAAATAACTGATGCATAACTACACATTTAAGAATGTACCTCAAACGAATAGAGGGATCATGTAATGTTACACCAGCAACGACTAACTATTGTGATTTCAGTTCAACAACAACACTTGTACTATCTTTACAAATACTTTTAAATATTATACATATATGGGAAGCCATACTGGTAAAACAAATAAATATTTAGTTAGAATTTGTAACGAATAAATTTTTACCCGAATTCAAAATAACCCTGATCAAGTTAATATTGTCTACTATTTCACAAATCAACATAAACTAATATAAAATTATCATACCAAATTATAAAATCAAACTAAACAAAAATCCAATATTCTTATAATATTACACACATTAGTCGAAATAATATGCAAATTCCCAATAAATATGTGTTAACTCTATGATATTTTGCACATTACGTGCAAAAATGTTAGGCCTTTTCAAAAGACATGCGCTGAAATGTTAATCTTGTTTGTGCAAGTCACGAGAAATTGTTTTGTTTCTACAAAAATACAAATTATGCCAGTCAAAACAACCCAATAAAAAAATATTTTACCGAACCATTAGACAAGTAACTACCAACACTTAACAACATACAAATAAAACAAAAAACAACTTAAAAATTTTAAAAAAATGAAGTTTTTGATTTTTCGAAACTTAAAACTCGACTAACTAACAATGAAATGAACAAATAATTATAAAAACTAAACCAAAGAAAGCCAAATCCATACCTTACTGTAGATGTATAATAGATTTGACAAATATTTATAATTTCAAAATAAATATTTAAAAAAATCGAAAGAAGTAGTAAAATAGAAAAACGTTGAAACTTTTAATAAATAACCATCTATGTACCATGTAACCAATGTTTTTGAACAATAAAAATAACAAATACATAAAAAGTTTGTAATCATAAACCGCAACTATTTCAGTAAGGATGGAAATGTTTATAAACTTGTGGGTATCCGATCTGAACCAACCCGATAAATTAAGATACCCAATTTTTTAATTTTTTATGAGATGGATACCCGTCGGTCTAAAGTGATTTTAGGTTTCAGAAATATACCGATGTGTACCGAACCTAAACCGAATCCACTGAATATCCGCTATTCTAATATTAATAATTAATAATTAACATATTATAAGTATATAAAACTTTAAATTATATTATAGTATGATTATATTTATTTCTTGATTGCTTATAATTTTTATTTTTATTTGGTTAGATTTAGAGTTATACTCGACTATTTTATATTTAACAAGTTTATAGATTTATATTGAATTTATTAAAAACTAATCAAGAGCTAATCCAATTATATTGGAATATAGTTTAAGAATTTATAAAATATTTGTTTGCACTATTAAATAAGAATTAGTACATTTGGGCCAAAGGTTATTGGGTTTATAAGTTACAACCAAATCAAATAGTTGAGTAAAGAAGAGATGAGGCAAATTGAAATATCGGTTCCTGCCATAACCTCGTGTTACTGAAATTTAACTTTTGAATGATTCCAAGGAAGAAGGTTGATTTTCTTAGAAAGGCGAGAATATGCTTTCATTTGAAAGAGAGGTGAGGAATGATAATATTTGTTAGCATAATCACTCAGAAGGTGTTGATTGATTATAAATAGGAGAAGTAGAGATCTTCAACAGTTAAATCAAAGACATCTAGCCGATTTCATGGGAATAACTTTGGGAAGTTAGAAGTTTGAATGTTATTCTACCATCTTTGTTTACTACTTTCTTTCTCTAAGGTTTCCTATTGCTACTATCAAACTTTCAAGGTTGAGTATCTTCAGTATTTTCCATTTCCAATGCTAGATGTTAAAAGAAAAGTTCTGTGAATTTTTTTTATGTCAGATATTTCTATTTGCATATAATTTGTTAGTTTCAAAGAGTTTAATTATTTCATAGTTTATAGATTATTTTATCGATAAACAAGATAAAAGAGCTAAAATTTAGCTTGCTACTGATAAGGATTTTCTCTTAGATTTCTAAATTTGAGGCTGTCTAGCAAGACTATTGCTCGAAGTAGATTATGAATTTGCATTGCATTAAGATCTTGCTTCAATTTGTATTTGTGTGTCCATTTAGCAAGCCAATCTGCTGCTGAATTTTGTTCCTTATGAATGAATGAGATAGACATGCCTGAAGAAAGTAATTTCCTGCAACAATCTAGGACAGATGTTAGAAACCAAAGAGCCTTATTATTCAGTAACATAGCTAATAAAACATTAGATTATGTCTCCATATCCAGGTTAGTAATTTTCATTTTGTACTAGAGCTGAGACCATCTAGAAGAGCTCTGCATTTTGCAGTGATAGAAGTCTGTTTCTTGTACAGTCTACCAATGACAGCTATAATATCTCAGTTTGAGTTCCTAATAATAGCACCCCACCCTCTGAGGATTCCCCATCCCGATAACAAGATGCATCAATGTTTAGTTTTACTCTTGTCTCCTTTGAAGGATTCCAATAAGTAGTAGTGATGTTTCTAGGACGATTAAGATGGTTGAAACAACCCATCTCATATGCAATATCATAATTTTTTTTATCCAGAATTATCTCTTAAGAAGATTTGATTAATCAAGATTTATAATCATGTATTTAACTTTATGAAGATTGAGTTAGCAGAACACTAGCTTGCTGGAACTTGGTCTTGTTTCTTGAATTTCATATAGACTATAAGATGATATGAGGTATACTTGTACGGATGTGAGGAGGGGACCAAAACTAGCTTATGATGGTGTAACTGAGCATCATGTGCCTGCCAATTCTTAAACTAAATGAACTTCATAATATTTCCAGACCTACCATGAAATTTTAAAATGATCTAATAAAACATACGGTTTAATGTTGTCACGATGTTTATATTTAGATGCTAAGAATATATTCCTATGATGGAGAGTTATGTCAACTGAGATCAAGTTATTTAGTAACATCCAAAGAATAAATAAGCACTTATTTGGAGTAATATTGTTCTAGGTTCTTGTGAGCATCATATATATGGAGCCTTTAGTTCTTATAGTTTCGCATGTGTCTCTTATGCTGTAATTCTTATTTTCAGATAGGGTCCAGTGAGGCTTATCTTCAACATAGTCATTTATAGAAATATTTATAATTTTGTCGATGTCTGATGGTAAAGCAACATAAGATAGCTTGTCTATGTTCCATCTCAAATTGTGCCAGTAGTCTTTTAATTTTTCTTGAACATACCAGGAGCTATTGGTGGCATTACCAAGAGAAATTAAAGGATGAATGTTACACCATCTATCTAACCAAAATTCTATGGTTCCATTAAAATTATTCTAAAAGATAAAGCCATATGTTATGTTTCAAACATCTAATAACCTTTTCCAATTATTAGATCTTTTAATTGTAAGGTGCACTTGCATAAGATGATATTAACTATAGTAGCTGTTATGCATGTATTTAGCCTTCATTTGGTCCAGTAAATGGCTTTGTGATTTTCAGTAAAGCCCTATATGTGTCTATTGCAAATCTTTTGAATTCTAGCGATAATAGATTTATGAAGGAATGGGATTTGAATTTGTTCTATAGGGATAACAACATTCACCGATTGGATTAAATTTAATCTTCTATCACAAGAGAGAAAATATTGATCCAAATCTTGAGTTTTTTTCCTGATTTTGGTAATCAAGGATTTGTATTTATGAGGGATAGTAGTTCCAAGATAGTTCATAGGTAAGCTTCCAATTTTAAAACCAGTTATTTTCTTGATATAGTTGATTCTAGTATTATGAATCCTTGAATATGGTATTATTGTAGAGTTTCCCCTTGTTTATCAGTGTCCCCTTGTTTATCAGTGTCCGGAGACCTCTTGAGATTGATACAGGAGATTAAGGGTGTTGTTCATACTGGATGTTGAGCCATTGTACAAAATAACTAAGTCATCAGTGAAGGCTAAACAAGGTATCAAAATAGAACCTGAAACTTTATATCTTAAGATGTTGTTAGATTGAAGTAGCTTATTGAGGTTTTTTAGCAAAAAATCTCATCTATAATAAATAGACTATGGAATATGGGATCCCCTTGTCTAACACCATTTTTTGATTTGTATTAACCTTAAAGTTATCCATTGATTATAATAGAAAATATAACTTAATTAGTTAAACATTTGAGTAATTATCCTGTGATCAAATCCAAAAGCTTCTAGAATCTGTATTAAAAAATAATTGGAGAGCCTGTCAAAGGCTTTAGCCATATCCAGCTTGATGATCATGTTGCCCCCTCTGACCTTCTTGTTAAGGTCATGAACAAGTTCTTGAGTCAAGAGAATATTATCTTGTATAGTTATCCCATTTATAAATCTGCTTTGTTCTTCAGATATTATTTTAGGTAAGATATTAGAGAGTCTGTCATTAAGTATTCTAGATAAGATCATGTTAAAGATAATGCAAAGGCTAATATACCTATAGCCACTCCATATTTTTAGGTTGTCTTTCTTACGGATTAGGCAAATGGTTGTAGCATAAATACATTGAGGAGCATGATCATCTTGAAAGACAGCTATGACAACAACACATAGGTCTTTAGCTATTAAATTCCAGCATTGTTGAAAGAAATTGGTATTGAGCCCATCAACACAAGTTGCACTTGTAGAGTTTAAGGCCTTGACATATATATTTATATAAATATAAAATTTTATTTATAAGAAAGGGCCAATGGCTTTAGAGTAAAATTTAGAATCTACACAGATATTGACACTAAAAAACTATTTTTAGAAGGCTATAAAGAGGACAACTCTTGATGGAGTAACAAAAGATATTTTATTCAATATTGTATGGCTTAACTAATGAGAAGAATCAATATTATTAGTTTCAGTCCTTGCTGGAACTTGAATTGAGTCATTGTAATGAGCCCAACCTACATATAGAACCTGTAGTTGAAATAAAAGAGAAACAAAACACTGGTCAGGGAGAACCTGCCAAATAAGTTAGTAGCAAACATAATACATAAGGTTATGATGATATATTTGGAGTCTAGACTTATGCTTTCTAAAAACATAATATCACTAAGGCTAGGAAGGGAATCAACCAAAGTAAAAAAGCACTTAGATTTAGAGTTGATGACCCATTTGGCCACCCAGTCCAGAGCTTGATTCTGATCATAAAAAACATGCTTAATTGTCATTTGGGGAAAGATAATAACCTTTCATAAAGAAAGAAGATCCTGAAGGAACCAATGAGCTTTACCATGGGAGATGTCATGAAGTAAAACCAACGAGTCTGTTTTGTTATCTAAGTTTGTTATCATATTTTAGTTACAAAAAAGAAGACCACCAAGAAGGGTTCTCGACTCAGCAATCAGCGGGGTATATTTGCTAAAGAGTTTACCAGCAACATATAATAAGTCCACCACTAGATTCACGATTACTTAAACAAGCACCATCACAGTTAATTTTAAATCTGTTAAGGTCAGGGGGATGCCATTTAACATATATTGAAGTTTTTAAAGATGAAAGATGATTAAAGCAACCAATTAATTTGAGAGTGCTCTGGTCACCAGATTAATGCTTGTTTTTAAAAAGGTCAGCACAATCCATATTGGAAATAATTAAATATATTTTTCGAATTATGATAGAAGAGTTAATGGTAATGTTTTTGTGCTTAGACTTGTTCTACCATCCCAAATGGCCAACAGGTTATAGTTGGTAAAATAAATCTAATATGATTATGCGTATAAGTAGATGTGAACCAAGTATAAATAATACACTTAATGTTCATATGATGATTAATAAGAATACAAAAAAAGTCCAACAAATTGTTTCTAGACTTCCCGAGAAATAATACAAAAAACAAAGATATGGTTAATAGAGTCGCAGTTCTCACAATGCTGACATTTTGATACTAAGCTAACACGATTTTTTTATTAATAGAATCCACAGAAGTAAATTCATGAAGGATCCTCCAAAGAGTGAAAGAGCACTTATTTGAAGTGATCCCATTCCACATCTTTTTTAAAATCAAATATTTATTATTGATCTATCTAAAAAGCTTCCAAAGTTTCTTTTAGAGAGAATCTGCCATCTGAAGATATATTCCAGAGAATGATATCTTCAGTGGCAACATTCAATTTTGACTTCGAAATTCTAGTAATGTCAAAGTTTAGAATATGATCTTGAAGCTTATGGATTTTCCAAGAGTTGATTAACCAAAATTTTTAAACTTTGATTTGATTATACCAAGAATTATCACTGTTGTATGAGAGAGTTATCAAGGGATGGGAATGGGAGCATTTAACCTGCCAAAAATTTATATCACCTTTACCAACCTTCCAAAAACTATAGTTTTCACCAGTAGGTCTAATGTTCATTAAACTCTTCCACACTTTAAAATCAGAGGGTTTAACACTTATTTGTAAATGGTGGGAACAGGGGCAATAAATTGAATGCATAAGAGACATCCAAAAAGATTTAGACCAGATAATGGTTTTATGAGAATCTTTACAACCCCCAATGAATTTATTAATAAGATTATTAATTCTTGAAATCACAGGATTGTGAATGAGGTTACTTTGCATATAGTAAAAGGGAATTGAGAGAATGACAAAGTGGCTCATTATTAATCTACCATCAAATGATAGATTCTAATTGTCCCACTCAAGGATTTTGTTCCTAATTTTAAAGACAAGGCCATCAAAGTGACAATAGTAGTTATTTGAGTGAATTAAGGATCCCATATACTTAAAAGAAATGAAATTGGATTTAAATCCAGTTAAAGATTTCAAGGATTCCGATTCTAATTATGTTCATATGGTTAGATTGAAAAAAGTTGTTTTTTCGTGTTAAGCTGCTAGACAGACACAGATTGATAATGGTCAAGAAAGTCACAAACTTTCTTGGCATTATTAAGGGAACCATTGGAAAATATAATCATATTATCTGCAAAAGAAAGGAAATGTATGTTGATACATTTGGCCTTGAATTGTAGAGATAGATTAGAAAAGAAAATAATTTTAATACCTCTTAAGAGGTATTCTTCAGCAATAATGAATAGGCTGTGAGAAAGAGGGTCTCCATGTTTGCTACCATTGTTGGAAGAGAAATAACCATATGACATGTCATTGATAATAATAATAGAGTAATTAGTGTGTTCAATTCCTTTTTAATTAACTGAATGAATTTATTACTAAATCCAAAACCTTGAAGGACAATGTACATAAATTTGAAAGAAATGTTATCAAAGACCTTATCCATGTCAAGGTTAAAGATAATATTACTATCTCTGGTCATGTTATATGATGAGATAACTCATGAGTGACTAGGATGTTATCATGAATGATTTTATTCTCAATAAAACCTCCTTGAAAATCAGATATGATTTTGGAGAGAAGACTATCAATTATATTATTGATAAGCTTGGACAATATTATGTTAAATACTGTATATAAGCTAATAGGTCTAAAATCCTTCCAAGTTTTAGGAGAGTTGTTTTTAAGGATAAGGGATATGATAGTGGGGAAAAGGCCAATGGGGGAATTTAAACCATTAAAATAAGAAGAAATAGCATTGAATAGGTTTTGTTTTATTATATTCGAACATGTTGGTAGAATCTGGAGTGGAAACCATCAACTCGAGATACATTGCTAGTGTTTAAGGACACAATTTGTTTATGGATATCATCAATAGAGGGAGGGCTGGTAAGAATGGTATTCTCCTAATTAATATTGATATAATGTATTATATTAGATACATTTTCAATATCAGACTGAATAGAATTATTTTTCAATATTACTTTAAAGTAGTCAACAACAGAATCCCCCACAGATGAGAGATACTCAATCTAATTATCGTTATGATTAATTCCATGAATTCTGTTTTTTGTCTCTTCTTGACATAATTGTGATAATATTTTCTGTTTTGGTCTCCATCCTTTAACCAGAGCGTGGCATTATTTTGTTGCCAAAAAGCTTCCTCTCTGGTTAGAAAGATTAAATGATTGGTTATGGCTTTATTTAAATTCATTTTGTTATTGAAGTATTAGACATTTCTAGACAAGATTCAACGAATCTAACACCATTCTTAGATTTGTCTTTATTCCATTATTTTAATTTTAATTTAAGTCTTTTAAGTTTCCATCAGAAAATAGATATGAGGCCACCATACATATTTTCCTTCCAGTTTTGATTAACAATTTCCAAAAATTAATTGTCAAGAAACCACATGTTTTGAAATTTAAATAGAATTTTAGGATTGCTTATGTTGTTTGATAAGGATAAACACAAAAGTGAATGGTTTGAGCCAGTTCTGGCCAGATGCTTCACCTTTGTCATATCAAAAGTGTCCCTCCAGGAAGTATTGTGCAGTGCTCTGGCAGGGAACTTCCATTTATTGTTATTAGACCAAGTAAAATTTGATCGTGAATATCCAGGACCCTTTAGGTTACAATAGAAGATCAAGTTATTAAATTTATCAACTCCCCTTAAGTTAAGGTAATAGTAATCAAGTTTCCTAATTGCACAAGCAACTTCATTGAAGTCTCCTAATAGCAACCAAGGTTGTAAAGTAGCATAAATATTTCTAACCTGATCCCACATAACATTTGTTTGGATCCATTACATTTAGTATAAATTATGGTAATAAGAACTTTTACATTTGTAGAAATGTGATTGATCAAGATATGGATAAATTGATCATTGTTGATCAAGATCTAAATAAAGAAATGATCATGTCAGAATATCCAAATTTTATTATTAATATTTGCAAAGTTATTTTGAAAACCTAATTTATTAGATGATTTATCGAGATTAGCAACTGATATCATAGGCTCTTGTAGAGATATGAAATCAATATGTTCTATTTTTATTATGGATTTGATTCTTCTGACAATGTCTTTGTTTCCCACTCCCCCAAGAATTAGAGTTAAGGATAGTGATGGTCATTTTTATAAATTTTTAGAGGATATGGAAGATCCTTTAAATTGGGTTAAGTTTTTGTTCATGGTTTCTTTCTTAGCTTTGGATTTGGTTCTTATGTGAGTGTTACTAAAGGTTTTATATGATTCCTTTCTATCAGGTTTTTTTATGGGAATGAGAAAGGTTGTCAGTCTTTAATGGGGTATAATTTATTGACCAGAATCTGAGTTGTCCAAGTTATTAAATATATTAAAAGAAGTACTTAATTCTATTGAGTTGAGGGCCTCAATTATATCAGTTTGAGTGTATTTAGAAACAGAAGTTAAGTTATTCAGGTGAGTATTATGGAAAATTTAAGTGTTTTGATTAATTTTTAGAGAATTATTATTTTAATGATCTATATTTATGTTTTGTATGTTAATTTGGGAAGGAACATGATCATTGTTTGAGTTGGGAGTCTTGATAGTATCAATACTCTCAACATATTTCTCTTGATTGTTTTGAGGGCTAAAATTGGAAGATGATTAGGTGATGTTAGGGTCGATAATGATAAATATAACTTTTTTAACCTAAAGAATCAACCTTTATAGTGTTAGAATTATCATTTTTAGCTTGATTGATTTAGTCTTTATTGTATTTAGAGTTAGAATGACTTAAATGCATACAGATATGACAGTAGTGGAGAATATCACCATATATGATATCTTGCTAATATCCATCCTTTTCACCAAAATAGACTTATTTGTTTTGAGGAAGATGACATGAGACATCAACAACCAACCAAGCTTTACAGCAGTTAAAACTTGCCTAGTTCTTGAAAGATATCCAATTGGCTAAATGTGTGCTACTAGCTTTAGCCAGGTTGATGACAGTGTATTGGTTATAAAGATGTTGAGGTACTTGGGGAAATGAAATCCAAATCGGAGTCTCTAGAGATCTCGATTTTGGGTTTAAGTTTGAGGACTATTTAAGGATTCTGAAGGTGTAGTTACCTATGCTCTAGACATTTCACTTCCATATTTTTTTAATGTATTGATTATTTTCAAATTCTATCAATATATAATGATAATCGTATAATTTTATATTGTATATATCAGTAAAATTAATTTTTTTCAGAAGGATTTGAATTCACTGAGGCTAGGTTTTCCAAAACTAAATTTTGCAACTATGGTAATTTTAGAAGAAATGATTAAGGAGTCCTTATCTGTCTCTTGGAAGAAGATAGCGTTGTGACCTACTTTCTCCTGAAATGAAATCCTTGTGTGAATGAAAGGCTTGTTGGTGCTTCCTACTACTGCAACATAAGATTTTCATGAGCTTAGAGCTTCATTCCTCTGGTGTTGATTAGTTTTGACCAGAGTAGATCTGAGTTTTTGGTTGGTTCTTCATCCTTGAGATGTGCCACTTTCTTAGAGGGGCGTGGTGGAAATTCTTATGTCTGAGATTCTTTATCGAGATGAGTCATAATCCATTTTTGAGAAGTAACACAGTCTTGAGCAAGGGTTTCATCAGCGAGTTGAGCCCTAAACCCTTTCGAATTTCTGTTCGATCTTGCACGGCGTTGGTATTTGATGAATCTTATTTTTTCGCTTGGTCTTCAGATGAGTTCAAGAAAATCTCATGGTGAGATTGATCTTGAGACTCATTCATTTGAAGAAGAAATTTCAGGATTTGATACTTTTAGAGAGAGCTTTTTCGTTTCATTCAATAATGTCGAGTGATTTATTAATAAAGTTTGGTTATCGTTGAATTTCTTGAGATTTAAGAAGAATGAGATATCTCCTTACTGAAAGAGACGATTTTAACAGAAAGATAGAGCGTTATCCGAGATGGAAATTTAATTGAGCTCCAATGAAGATTGCGGGGTTAGGGTTTCAAAAAAAAAGACTCTTGATAGAGCTTCCCATCAACAAAAAAAATTAGCCTTGACATAATTGTGTTCATATAGAATATTATTATATGTACCTAATAACTTAAAAAATTAAATAATAAAAATATTTATATATGTTTGTTAACGAATGCGCATAGGGTAAACCGTCAGTCCGACGCAATAGTCTGCAAACCAACGCCAGAAGGTAAACCACACAAGTTGATAGGTTCAGCCAAGAAAGTGTATGTAGAGGGACTCGAACTCATGACCTTTGGTCACAAAAGTGCCTTACTCAATCAACTTGGCTACCCATTGATGACCTAAATTTTCAAACTTGTTACTATGTTAAAGAGTTTATATACGACATAGTTATTTTTTTAAATATATTTTTTTATCGTATAATTTTTTTATTGATTTTCTTTTATTAAATAAATAATTACTTGGTATCTGCGAATACTTATCGAAACCCTATGAGTTTGGAAATAAAAAAAAAACATGTGAGATACATAAATATAATAAGATTAAAATAATAAAATCCTGATGAGTTACAAATTTAGTTATATCCCACACCCATTTAAATCCATTGTCATTTTTATTTTTAATAGTATTCTAGAAATGATTGAAGATACCACATCAACGACTATTTAAAAAAAATTATGTGTCACTATTTTAAAAATGTCTAAGTTTCGATTAATCACGAATTCGAATTCGTGTCTCATCCCATAATATATGATACCAACCCGTCCCAAATCCACTGCATTCTTTAAAACCACGATATTTCTTAGAAACCACGATTTTTATAGTAAGAAATAGTTTTTACCCGGTCAACCAATTATAAACCTCACAAGAACTGCAGTAAATTCATCTTGGGCTTGAAATTCACGGGCTCAACACTTAAGTGGAGAGTTCTGAATAACTTATTAAGTGTAGATAGTAAACTTCAGCAAATTGGTTTTTGTTTAGCATCTAAGTGTTATAGTTGCTAGAATTTAGAATCTTTGAATCATGTTTTTGTTTCATGTGAAACTGCTTGGTACATTTGGTCTTACTTCTCTGCCATGTTTAGGATAAGTATAGGTAGGCATATGACAGTGAATAATATTATTAACCTTTGGTTAATGTCCACAACTAAAAGAACACAGATAAGAACAATTTTACCTTCCTTGATTGTATACTCTATATGGTATGGTAGAAATAGCTGCAAACATAATGATAAAGTTCTATCACCTAAAAGAATAGTTAATCACATATTGTTGATGTTGTCATCATTAGATTCAGGTAGGCATTTAACTAGGAAGCGCTGGTCAAAGGATATGCATATAGCTAAAGATTTACGATGTTTTAATCATGTTAAAAATTCTAAATCAAGTATGTATGTTGTTTGGTCTATGCCTGATAATAATAGACTGAAATTAAATTGTGATGGTTCTTCTCTATATAATGGTGAGTGTAGCTATGGTTTTATTATTAGGAATAGCTTAGGAGCAACTTTAATAGCTAAAAGAACACAGATAAGAACAATTTTACCTTCCTTGATTGTATACTCTATATGGTATGGTAGAAATAGCTGCAAACATAATGATAAAGTTCTATCACCTAAAAGAATAGTTAATCACATATTGTTGATGTTGTCATCATTAGATTCAGGTAGGCATTTAACTAGGAAGCGCTGGTCAAATGATATGCATATAGCTAAAGATTTACGATGTTTTAATCATGTTAAAAATTCTAAATCAAGTATGTATGTTGTTTGGTCTATGCCTGATAATAATAGACTGAAATTAAATTGTGATGGTTCTTCTCTATATAATGGTGAGTGTAGCTATGGTTTTATTATTAGGAATAGCTTAGGAGCAACTTTAATAGCTAAAGACGACTTAATAGGCAAGTGTTCTGCTATAATTGCTGAAGTTTTTGCTCTAGTAAATGGTCTAATGTACTGCAATGATAATGATTTAACATGTGTTGATATTGAGACAGATTGTCTCAATTTATTCAATATGCTTGCAACAGGGAAACATCCTTGGTATCTAGACAAGATTATTCAGTATTGTAGATCACTTATTAAGCACAAATGACTTTAAAACACATATATAGAGAACAAAACTTTGCTGCTGATTGGGTGGCAAAGTATGCACTAAAATTTCAGTCTAGTTTTATAGTTGAATCATCACACTCTTTGAATGAACTAAATGCAATTACTTTGTTGGAATCATTAAACTTAGGTTATTTTAGATTCTTTGACTAACTGGTTGGCAAGTTGAAAGACTTGACCATTTTGGTGTTTGTTTTTTGCAGGATAGGAGCAAGTAGATATAGGGCAGCAAGGGGATAAAAGGTCTAAGAGGATTGCTGAAGAAGGAATGTAAGGAGAGAAGCTTGAAAGAGAGAAAGAAGAAGGAAGGGACAGGAGCAAGTAGATATAGGGCAGCAAGGGAAGATCTAAGAGGATTGCTGAAGATGGAAATGTAAGGAGAGAAGCTTGAAAGAGAAAAAAAATACACAAGTTAAAAGCGTGTAAACTATACAAATGTAGTTTACTAAATCTGTACAAAATAAGTAGTAAAGCTATAATCAGTAGCTATCTCAATCTGTTAGTTGTATTAACATTTGTAAAAGTTTTTTTTTTATCAATAAAAATTCAATTTCTTGGGAACTAAAAATAAATAAATAAATATATATATATATGAACCGAAAGGGAAAACGAGTTGGTGAAACAAAGCAGCTTCGTGACTAATATTGAAGACCATAATATTTTTTTATTCACAATTTTTTTTCTTAACTTTAACTATTTTTTTAGAACACGTATACTTTATTATTTTAAACTAGATATATTTTTTTTAGATTTTTTTTAATTTTCACATCCAAATTATTAGTAATTCTTTATTTATTTTTTTCGAGCTTATTTCACAACTAAAATCTTATTTATAGAACTATTTTTTTATTTATACAATTCATTTTGTACATAATTTTGTAAGCGCACACATTTAATTTTTTTTTAACTAAAATCTTGTTTGCGGAACTATTTTTTTAGATAGACAACTCATTTACACATAATTCAGCAGTGAGAACATAGTTATTTTTTTAACCTAATTACACGTAATTTCGAAATTTTTATAAATTATTATTCACTATCCAATTACACGTATTTCCACAACTAGAATACAATTGTTTTGTAAAACTTATTACGCAACCCAATTGTACAGAATTATGCAATAATTCTTTTTTATATAAAAAAATGTTTTATAATTCTAATTTTGTTAGTTTTTTTGGATATTTTTTTTAAAATTATAGTTTAAAAAATATAACATTTTAAAAAAATATATTAAAAAAATGGTTAAAATATATTTTGAATTTAATATACTTTATAACTTGAATGATTATTCCATAAATAATTTTGATATCGGGTGATTAACCAAATATGACCGTATCAAAATAAGTTTATATAAATGGTCGATATGTTTTTACCTATCTAGTTACTAAACTGATATAAAAATGAGAAAAAAAATATAAAAAAATCGATTAAAACACATATCAAACCAAAGAATCTTATACTTTTGTTCATATAAACATGAAGCACTCTTTGTACACATAACATAAATTCTTTCCTTCAAACTCTCATATCCTCTTCAGAAAATGTTCTTTGTCCACTATTGCAATCAACCCCAAAACCCTACTCAATATTCCTCTTTCCTAAACTAATGATAACCCAAAAGCAAAATTTCTATAAATTGAACTTGAAATATTTTGTCACAAGACATAACAAAACAATCTGTTTCTCTTCAACTTTTCTAGAAACCCTTTGGTTTTTTGCTCGAAAAATGGCTTCGGTTCCAACAACAAAGCCTTCCGAATCTAAAGCCGAGCTTACTCTGGACGCCGAAAAAGAAAGCCGAAACCATATCAAGCGATGCATGGCTAAGTACGTTGGACAAGGGAGAAGAATAATGAAGCTTCACCAACTAATGGATGAAATGGAGATAGTCTTAAAGGATGAGAATGAAAGAAAACAAGTTCTAGAGGGTGATCTTGGCAAAATTTTGTGTTTTACTCAGGTCCTATAATCAATCATTTTTTTCTCATTTTCATTTTTAGCTTCTCAATTTTTTTGTAAATAAAAGGCTAATAAATTGATCAAATACAGGAAGCTGTAGTCAATCCTCCACATTTGGCATTCGCCGTACGAGGAAATCCGGGTTACTGGGAGTATGTTCAGGTCAGCTCTAATGATCTATCTGTTCAGCCTCTCACTGTCACAGATTTCTTGAAACTCAAGGAACTGATTTACGACGAGAAGTGGTACGTAATTATTTTTTTGACGACATAGGAAGATCATAATCTATTTAATTTTTATCCAAATATAGTTTTTGATTCTTTATCTACGGACATTCGGTCATGTCGACAACAGGGTAAACGATGAAAATGCATTGGAAGTTGATTTTGGAGCATTTGATTACTCCATGCCACATTTGACAATGTCTTCGTCTATCGGAAACGGAGTCAACTTCGTGTCAAAGTTCACAGCCGCGAGACTAAGCAGGCATTCAGAAGCTGCACAGCCACTTGTGAATTACTTAATTTCACTTCAACATCAAGGACAGGTTAGCATTTAACAAAAGAAATGGTGATAGAAACTCGCTTTTTATTTGATTTTGAGTGCTGAAAATGTCAAATTTATCGTGTAGAAACTTATGATAAATGAAACACTAAACACAACTGCGAAGCTCCAAATGGCGTTGATAATAGCCGAAGTTTTTCTCTCTGAACTTCCTAAAGAAACTCCTTACCAAGACTTCGAGCTCAGGTATGTCCTAAAACAACAACGAAAAAAAGAAGATTTCAAGCAAATTATTGTGGAATTATATGGTAAGATGCTAATTAGATGTTCTGAACAGGTTAAAGGAGTGGGGATTTGAGAAAGGGTGGGGTGAGAATTGTGAAATTGCCAAGGAAACAATGAGATCCCTGTCGGAAATACTTCAAGCTCCGGATCCTCTTAGCATGGACAAGTTCTTTAGCCGGATTCCAAGAATTTTCAATATTGTCATTTTCTCTATTCATGGTTATTTTGGCCAAGCTGATGTTCTTGGGTTGCCCGACACTGGTGGTCAAGTCGTTTACATTTTGGATCAAGTGAAGGCTTTTGAAGATGAGTTGCTCTTGAGAATAAAGTCTCAAGGACTCAATATGAAGCCACAAATTCTAGTGGTGAGTTTTTTTACTTACTTGTTATCCAAGAAATCAGAGAGCTCCAAAATAACAAGTATAATATAGCTCGCTGTCTTGTTTGTATTGTAAAGGTAACGCGTCTAATACCTGATGCCAAGGGAACTAAATGCAATCAAGAACTGGAACCAATTATCGGTACTAAACACTCGAACATTCTTCGTGTTCCATTTAAGACAGAAAATAGGATCTTACGTCGTTGGGTTTCTCGTTTCGACATTTATCCTTATCTCGAGAGGTTTACACGGGTAAGCATCAGATTAACCTCTCAATTAGTCGGCTAGACATATAGCTGCATTGGTTTTATATTAGTTCCAACCATTCGCAGGATGCGACTGTCAAGATCTTGGATATACTAGACGGAAAGCCAGATCTTATAATCGGAAACTACACTGATGGGAATTTAGCGGCTTCTCTTATGGCTAGTAAACTTGGGATAACTCAGGTCTCTCGCTCTTTTTTCTTTTCTTTCACCATTTCTATTTTTTCTCTTTTCGCAATGTTATTATATAATACTGAAATATTTCAATCAGGCAACAATTGCACATGCTTTAGAGAAGACTAAGTATGAGGATTCAGACATAAAGTGGAAGGAATTTGATCCGAAGTATCACTTCTCGTGCCAATTCACAGCCGATACTATTGCAATGAATGCAGCCGATTTTATCGTAGCAAGCACTTACCAAGAAATCGCAGGAAGGTAAGAATACATGCTCTACCCTAAGTATAAGAGCCCATCCTGAGCCTCAAGTAGATCCGAAAATATGAACCTTTTGTGTAGACAATTTGGAATTTCAATATGAAACGTTGAAGTTGGTTTTGGTGGTCTTTTGTAGCAAAGAGAGACCTGGACAATATGAAAGCCATACTGCATATACTCTTCCAGGGCTATATAGAGTTGTTTCAGGAATCAGCGTCTTCGATTCAAAATTCAACATTGCTGCTCCAGGCGCTGACCAATCTGTCTACTTCCCTTACTTCGACAAAGACAAAAGATTAACCTCATTCAACCCTGCCATCGAAGAACTCCTTCATAACAAAGTGGACAACGATCAACACATGTAAAACAAATCACCTTTTCTTTTCATCTTCAAGTTTGCATTTTTTATATAACGTTATGATCTACTGCTTTCACAAATACAGTGGACAATTATCCGATAAGAAAAAGCCAATTATCTTTTCAATGGCAAGGCTTGATGTCGTTAAGAACATAAGTGGGCTTATCGAGTGGTACGGAATGAACACGAGGCTAAGGAGTTTAGCGAATCTTGTTATAGTTGGAGGATTTTTCGATCCTTCGAAATCCAAAGATAGAGAAGAAATGTCGGAAATAAAGAAGATCCATTTTCTTACGGAGAAGTATCAACTAAAGGGTCAATTTAGATGGATCGCAGCACAAACAGATAGGCAGCGTAACGGAGAACTCTACCGTTGGATTGCTGATACAAAAGGAGCTTTTGTGCAGCCTGCATTATATGAAGCTTTCGGTCTAACGGTCATCGAGGCAATGAACTGTGGACTACCAACTTTCGCAACTAACCAAGGTGGTCCTGCTGAAATTATCGTTGATGGTGTATCCGGTTTTCACATCGACCCTAATCACGGAGATGAGTCAAGCAATAAAATTGCAGATTTCTTTGAAAAATGCAAGTCCGACATTGGTTACTGGGACAAATTTTCGGTAGAAGGCCTGAAACGGATAAACGAATGGTAATTTCGCTGCTTCGTCAAATATTATGAAAAAATTACTTTTATGAACTTATGAATACTGTTCCTTTCGCAGTTACACTTGGAAGATCTACGCAAACAAGGTTTTGAACATGGCTTGCGTGTATAGCTTTTGGAGGCAATTAAACAAAGATCAAAAACTGGCAAAGCAGAGATACATCGACTCATTTTATAGCCTGCAGTTCAGGGATCTGGTAAGTAACTATTACACTAATTTAGCCTGTATTTTCAACTTTGTACCTGCAATTCCTTGTAAAACAAGATATTGTTTACAGGTAAAGAAAGTTCCTATTGCAAGAGATGAAATCCCACCACCACCTCCAAAGCCACCAGTCAGGCCTCAGCCGACCAAGAAGTATGTTTGTTTCCAACCATCCACCTTAAAACTAAAACAAGATTTTGTAATAACTTAAACTCTGCGGTTTTAATATTCCTTTCTGTGTGCTGGCTGATACAATTGTCTTTTCTTTGTGCGAGCAGTGCGCGGCGCACACAATCACGATTCCACAGGTAGTAAAACGCTTCTGATAGGCTTGTTATGAATCCCAGCAGACATATAGTAAAGAACTCACTGAATTGATCTAAATGCAGGTTGCTTGGTGTATAAATCATACCTATCAAAGGGGACGCATCGATTGATTTCAATGCAGGCTGCTCAGTGTTTGAATTGTACCTATCAAAGGGGAAGCATCGATTGATTTCTCAATGTGTTTTTTTTTACTTCCGCAAATTTCATTCTTGTGTCCTTTTTTAAAGATGTGATTATCGACAAACCAACCGTATAATGAGTAAATACTGCAATATGCATGCGCCAATATCAACTCCAATTTCTTAAAGTAAATACAGAATTAGAGTTTTGTCGACATTACAGAAATGACATAAAACTGGTCTTTATAAGAAATAAGATTGCAAAATTCCTAATTTAGATGTCCGGATGGGTTTCTGTTCCAAGATAAGTAGGACGGATCACCAAGTGGCCTGCATAAGAAAGAGATACAACATCAGAAACATGTTTTTGAACTCAGTGTTTATAAAATGGCATTTTTGTGATCCTCACCTTGGCTTCACAACATAAACCATTATAAAACTAAATGCCAAGAAGAAGCACATTCCTCCCACTGTTAGATACGCTATGCCAAGAAAATCATTTTTACCGCCTATCCAAGTCGTGGTCGAAAGGACTAGCGTCTTCGCTCCCTTAAAACTATAAGTGTTGTAATTGTTCTGTAGCACAATCTTGATTTGGTCGTTTGGTTTAAGGTCTTGCTCTATCCTCCCGTATAATTTTCTAAACGTTGAAAGCGCAGCGGTCCGCATCCAAACAATCAGATCTTCTTGGTCACTCAACTGTTATTACCAAGACATGAAAAAATAAATCATTAAAAACGCAAAAACAACAAAAGATAAGAAAATGAAAGGAAAGATTTAACTTACTGGTATGCTGGCGTTAAGTTTTGCACCTCCGATAAGAGCACCAGTCTGAAAATTTTTAGGGTAGACATCAGAACCAAATTTGTACATTCTGTCACTAGGCCATGCTATATCCTTTTTGCTAACATCGATCGGCTGATCATTTACTGAAAACACGTACGTGTCGTTAAACAGGCTCCATGCGACTAGACCACAAGGTACTATATAATTCTGATTAGGATCTTTGTCTTCAGGAGCACAGGTAGCAACTACGTCTTCGTCTTTCGTGCTTCTTAACTGTTTGTCGCTTCTACTTTTAACATATCTAAAATCAAATTGACAAACTTTTAGCAAATAAAAGTTGGATCGCCTCTCCCTACTTAACGATTTAAGTCCAATCAACCTAAACCATAGTTTCAAACCTAAGTAACCTATAGGAGGTTTCACTTCAGTAATAAGATTAAGATGGAACAAGTGCAAAAAAATCTTGTCGAAATTCTTCACAGATGGAACTGTACATACCGACGATGATTCTGGTAGAAATTATCAAGCTGATAATAGACATACACCGGACTTTTCATCATCGCAGGAATCTGAAATCATCAAATAGATAAACCTAAGCTCAAACTAAACAGGAGATATCGATTTCCAAGGATCCATCAAGTTTAGCTAGTAAAGAAAACTAACAGTCAAGGTCCTGGTACAGGTCTTGTCGACTTCGATGTTCTGGATATACGCAAGCTGATCATGCACGTAATTAGAAGGAATGCAATCTTGGTCATAACGGTGCTTGATTTCCACCACCTACGTACAATCGAAAGCAAAGCGCGATAAGCTTTATCAATGCTGTTTGCTAATGTGACTAAATGAGTAAAGCTACCTTTCTCGATGCGAACAAAGACAAGAGGCCGATAGGGATGAAGATAAAACCAACAATGATAAATGCTGTAATCACCTGAAACATATTTACACACTTGTCTAACAAAAAAACAAAATTCCTCGAAAAAAAGATGCTCATTATGAATTAAAACTAGTGCGGAAAATAGCATAGCCATACCAATCCTGGTGTTAGAATTGGTTTACAAGCAGGAAGTTCTTGCTGTGTGAACCTAGAATCTGCAATCCAAATCCATAGCAAGAAAGACGCTAATTATAACCCTATAAACGATTTCACAAACGCTAAAGAAGAAACCCTTAAAATCTAATCATCTATAACCTCAACATCGCATTCGATTTTACAAATCAAACCCTTGTTCCATAACAATCGATATTACTAAACACAATATAACGAAGAAAGAAAGCAATGAATCGACCATGATCATCTAAAGAAAGAAAAATGAAAACTTTATAGAGAGTAAAAGAGAACAGACATTTGGGTTTCTTGGATTTCTTTTTTGTAGTAGTTGTTGCAGTGGTGGCAGTACCACCACCACCGGAGCTGCTGCTGGCTCCACCGGTGTTCATTTCAATGTACCGTTTTTTTACTCCGGCGAGATTTAGATAATATAATAGCTTACACCGATTTTTTCGATCAGTTTTTTGTTGGGTTGTTTAGTGTTGTTTTTCTTTGATTTTGCTTTCGTTAAGATTGTCCATTTTTGGAAAAGTTGAAGACGTGTATGATTCGAAAAGAGAGAGAGAGAGAACCGCATTCTGTACGATTATAAAAGCAGCGAAACTACCGGTCGGTCTCTTTGTTCTGATTAGAACCTAACGGTCTTATTTATACATGTGTGGTCTTAGGTCTAGGCCTATTTCACCGAATATATTTTGCTTGGACCGTTTAGTTAGATTCGATTAATTACGTAATAGGGAAAGTGTATAGTATAAAAAGGTTCTACAGGTTGATGTGTTATCACAGGTTTTTTATTCAAGCAAAATCACGGCCTTAAAAAAAAAAGAATTGAGTTGGATCGAATATATGTGGTAAGGCTATAATTCTTCGATTAGTGTATTGAATTTTTACTCATATTTGATATATTCGATATTTTTTAAAATTAAATTTATTAAATAATTATTGCTTTTTACAAAAAAAAAAAAAAACTTTTAAAAAACTTTTATTTAAAAAAAAAACTTTTGTTATCTTTTTCTCCCTTTTCCATATCTCTCAATGGTTTTTTACGTTCTTTTTAGAATCTTAGCTCTATCAATGACCGCGTCTGTGTGAGTTTGTTTTCTTTAACCAATAAGTTTTAAGACAAAATCGATAAAACAAGAAATTTATTAGATTAAATCTTGTAACCGGTACAAGACACTTTTTAGGCAAAACATTTTTTTCGTTCGTGTTTTTTTTCATCGGTAGAAGCATTATTTTTGTTCTTATAGTTAAGATTTTCAAACGTGTTAAGATGACCGAATGATAAAGCGTATTAGGCTGGTTAAGTGATGGATCGTGAGAATGAAATTCTTATAGTAATGAATGTTTGACGGGAGGAATTTATCGTAAAAAAAAAAGACGTAAAAGATGTTGGGATCAAAATGAGTGTACAGTTAGTTATCGTCTTCTCCATTTGATTCACGGTGTAGATCAAAAGATTGAATCAAATCGTTTTTTCAAGTTCAATTGTTCGTTCATGTTTTCGTTCGTGAATCAAATTATTTTTCGAGTTCAATAAACGATGTTTGAGGTTAAAGCTTCAGAAATACACTGGTAGTTAAGTTTGATAAAATCCATCGCGAGAAGTTAGGTAGTTGGTAGTTGAGTTCGATTGAGGATTGAAGTTGGGCTGCATATCAACTCCGATTCAGATTTATTAAAATCTCATCATGAATGAGGTTTTTTTCCTCGATCTATTAATTTCGATTGAAAATTCGTTAGAAATTTTCTTTTGTTATTAATTACCTGATTTTAATTGGAAAAAGATAATCTGAACCTCGGATTGAGAATCAGTTTGAGTCGATTCTGTTTTGATGAAGTATGACTTGAATGTTTATATACTTGATTTGACACTTTAATCAATGCGTTAATTTGTTTATAACAAACTGTATATATTGAATAACTTTCTACTGTAATCTTTCAATTTAGTATGATGTATATACACGTTTTAGTGAGTTGCTATTCGTGTTGCTTTTCGTAATGTCGTGTACAATTTTGATTATAAAATTGTTTATTTTAGTTGAATTTAATGCCTTGAATGAGCGTGTTTTAAGAATTCTAGTGTTGCACTGATGAGTTATATGTAGTGTATTTTTATGGTGTTGTTAATATGTGATTGCTACACATGTGTGTGTATATTTAATCTTGATAATGCATGATTGGTGTATGATATTTGTTTGAAGATCTGTGACGATGTGTGAATATTTATTAATATTAGTATGTTTGAAGATACAACTATTTGCGGTGCATCGCAAGACATGTGTGGTGGTAAAATATACCATCCATCATGCTAGTGTGAGTAGTAGGTGTAATACTATAAGTTTTAGGGAATTGCTAAAAAAATAGCCAAAACTACTCCGTGAAGTTGTATTTTTAATTTTTTAAATATCTATAAAATTGTTATTCATTAAAATAAATTTCAAAAATCTTAAATTTTATTTATTCAATTTATTTACATTTTATACAAAATTTGTATTCATTAAAAAACTTTTAAAAACCTTTAAAAAATAATCATTTATTTTTTACGCAACTTCACGGAGTAATTTTGGCCATTTTTTTAGCAATTCCCTAAGTTTTATTGATGAAGAAAATATTCCAAAAATATCGTAACAAAAGAAGAATTGTCTATCTTTTTATGTCTTTGCTGCTTGTTTTAGTGTTTTATTGAAAAGCATGTGTCCTTGATGATAACTTATGTATCATTAAAGTTATGTTTGTTATAATATTTGAGTGGCTATGTTTAAGCTAGGTAGTTTTATTTGTCTAAAGAGTTTTGTATGAATATGACTGCAGAATGTTCATATGTATTGTGATATGCGTGAAAAATGATATTTTTAATTGATTACTAACAAAGGTATGTGATATTTATAAAAGAATCTCTGAAACTATAATATTACAGTCATACGTATTTACAGTTATTACAAAGTAGAAAAGAGAAAAATATAAATTTATGAAGAATCCAAAACATGAACATAGTGAAATCAAGTCTATAAAGATAAAGAGAAGAAAATAGGTTACACTACTTGTGTTACTTTATACATTTTGAAAATATAATTGACAAGACAAGGTAGCATGTAACCTAAAAGTTTTATAGATTTGATTATTTTGGCAATATATAATCATGACTTGTTAACCGTAGATGTTGTGATTTATATTATTTTGACATACTGTAATTGTGTATGGTTTCATCTATTTGATGGGTGCACATGGTGTTAACTACGTATCATGAAAACATGGTTGATTCGATTCATATATAATATAACTGTTGTTTATATGTTAAGTACAAGATTTTTATTATATTTATGGCATGTCTTATAGTCATATTGCACATCTTACAATTCACATAAATTGTGTTTAATGCATGCAAAGCTTGTGTAAATAATGATATTTTAAGTTTTATGTATAATATGCATGATTCATTGTTTTACAAAAATAAGAAGCACAGATAATATGTGTGATATTAAGTATGATCGTGTATGATAAATGTGAAGGGTTAATAGTGTTCTGTTATGAAAATTTTACCATCTTTCAAACGTATTTTGGTTGTAGAAGGCTAGTAACAGCACACATATTCGGTTACTTAATTATGTTTTCATATCATGATCAATAAGTGTAGACATTGAAAAATAAACTATTAAAACCAAATATCTACTCGAATTATCAATTTACAAGCCTAGAAAAAGAAAGTTCATATGTTGTCATGAGAGTAGCTGGAATGAGTAAAACACATAGTGTAATATATGTTGGAACAAATAAGAAAATATTTGGGTTTGATGTGTAAGTAGGTGGAGCAGACTTAATTATCAGATAGAAAGTAAATTTTTAAATGTTACTTTGCTTTCTTTAAAATTTCTAAGCAAACATGCATAATGTATTCTACCTAAAGATTGTCGAGCAAACATATGCAATTTTTTTTATCAGAAAGGTTGCAAAATATAGAAATAAAACAGCATAAAAGAAAGCTAGAAAAAACAAATCGATAATTCAACTCCAAATATAAGTACTTTCATGCTACTCGACCTTACTCCTTCAACAACTTGATGATGCCGATTTCCATTTCACAAGATAAGAAAAACAAAAGTATTTTGTCAATAAAGAAGTAAAATAGCTTAGTGATAATTCAACTCCAGACACTAGTGGTGATACTATTTTTAATGTTAATATGTTAGGGGGGGTGGAAAGAAACACATTATCATTCGAACTTCAAAAATATGAACTATAAAGAGGTACATCTTATACTTCCACTTAATCATAGTAAGATATATTATTAAACATGCATATAGTTAAGAAAAATCCATTTATTTTGCATATATTCAAGAGATTTAACTCTCTTTAACATAAGTATAGTATCAATTGTGCATGATTGTATATGATAAGAGGTCGTGCAATATCCCTAACAAAAATCAATCCACCTCGATAATTAGGGGTTTGTCAACAACTTAAAAAGAAAGAAAACTTGGAGGTTCGTAAACATCGAAAAGGAAATTTTGAAGGGTAAAAAATGACAATTGTCAATCCATTGGCTCAGTGAGTATTACTTCGCCACCAACAATTTATTAGTTGAACAAATACTTTGAATTTGATTCAAAAACTATGAGGACCATGTTAGGTATATTATATAAGCTATATCTCCATATATATGATTGGAAAAGGCTATAAGCAAAATGATCTCCATCTCCATAATAAAAAAAGTTATACGCCAAGTGATTTCTATCTCCGTGATGGAATAAGTTATAAGCCAAGTAATCTTCATATCCGTGATGGAATAGGCTATAAGCCAAGTGATCTCCATTTATATGATAAAAAAAGTCTATAAGCCAAGCGATCTTCATCTTTATGATAGAATGTGGATCGTATATAATTATAAATCAACGATTATAGTTGATAAAACAAGCTTGAGGTTGAAAAACCATAAGGTTACATAAGTATCCCATACTATGTCGTGACATAATAGTCAAATTAACGATTATGGTTAATTACCAAGCATGAGGTTGAAAAACTATATGGTTACACAAGTGGCCATATTGCGCCCTAACATAATATTCAAATTAACGATTATGGTAAATAAACCAAGCTTCAGGTTGAAAAACCGTAAGGTTACACAAGTGGTCATACTGTATCCTAACGTAATAGTAAAATTACCGATTATGGTTAGTTAACCTAGCCTAAGGTTGAAAAAGTATAAGGTTATACAAGTGGCCATAATGTACCTTGACGTAATAGTCAAACATATATACCGACCTGGAGATGAGAATGAAAGTATAAATATGTTGTTAAGAGTAAAAGTATAAATATGTCGTCAGAATATTTATGCAGCCAAGATAAAATTGAAGTTATGAAGAAACAATTTGTTCATATAAATTGATGAGTCCGAATTCGAAGCACTCCCCGGAGGGGTAGTCCAAGGTAAATCTCCCCGTAAAATTCGGACAGACTCCAAGCATATTAATTCGAACAGGACTTTTTCACCGGACAGATAAATTCGAACACTATAAACCTAAGGCAGTTCGACCTATGACTAAAGTACTAAAAAACCTAAACACTATCTGACTAAGCTACCTGCACATCTGCTTAAAACTTGTGGGTCTTTTAACATGACCCGGGTCCATTAAACTTGACCCGAAAGCCCATAAGGGCCCAAATTTCACACTATAAATACCCAACCACCAGCATTAACTATGGGTAAGAAAAATTAACTGCTGCCAGGCTGCTTAATTCTCTCTCCACCCTTAAAATACCCTGAAACACTTTGAAACACCGTTAAACACCACCACACCGCCCTAAAACTCCACTTGAAATTACCAGCCTACCATCAGGCTACTTTTATTCACACCAAATTGGCGACCACAGTGGGAGGCGACGGTGCCTGAATCAAGCATTCAAAACCAAGTAAGGAAATTCTGTCCGAATGAATCCGGATAATCCAGAGCTTCCACCAGCTTTGCTCGAAGTGGTGGAAGAGAACGATGAATATACTGTCCAAGAGCGTGACAGGTTAAGGGTTGAAATAGAAGATCTGAGGGCTGAGAAGGCCAAGATGGGCATGAAGGAAAAGTCCAAAGCATCAGTTGCTCATCGCTCTGATAACCCTCGAGAGCATGAGGCTTCAAAAACTCATGTGAGCACTAAAAAGACACATGCCAGTTCTAAAAAGTCTCACCGGTCCAAGCCTGTGGAGAGTTCTGACTCAAGCTCAGAATCTTCGGACAGCTCTTCGGACAGTGAGGGAAATGAAAAATCCTTGTCCTCCAGTAGTGATGAGGGGCGAACCAGGAAAAAACAGAAGCAAGTTAAGAAGTATTCTAGAAAAAGAGATCACCATAGAAGAATGAAAAGGCACATTGGGAAAGGATCATCTCACAGCCGGAGGCATATAGACCGGATGCTGGTGGATCCTTTTGCCTTCCATGATGAGCCAGGTATCTTTGCAACACCTAATGAGGATACTGCGTTCAGTCGTGGGAGGAACTGGAGGCAATCGCCATTGTCTTCCAAAATACTGTCCGGAAACCTCCCCAAGAGGTTTGATAGCACCAAGATGGAGAAGTACGATGGCAGTACTGATCCAGACAATCATCTGGAGCAATTCAAGAACTTCATGATGAACTTTGATGATGATGATAAACTACTATGCTGGGCATTCTCCCAGTCTTTCACGGGGAGTGCTCTGAAGTGGTACAACAGCCTTCCTCAGGGTTGTATCAGAGATTTTGATACTTTTTGGGTAGCCTTTCGAAGGCAATTTGTGGGGAGTAAGGAGTTAAAGGGTAATGGAGATACTATAATCCATTGTGCCCAAGAACCAAACGAATCGTTAAAGGAGTACATAAGTCGTTTTGTGAACACAAAAAACGGGCTGGCTGATTGCTTTGAACAAGTAGCAATAGCATCCCTGAGACAAGGTTTGAACCCGGGCAACCTGGCCGATTCAGTAACAAGGAAGAAAGCTATGACCTGGGGTGGGTTGCTAAATCAAGTTGGCAAGCAAATAAATGTTGATGAAACAAAAAAGACCAGGGTGCACAGACAGGTGAGATCCACCCCGGTGGCACCAACTCCAAATCAGAACCAGTCCGGGAACAAAGCAAGAGAAACCGGACAGGGGCATGGTAGGGCAAAAGCTCAGTCTCAACCAGCAGCTCCTGCTCAAAGTCAACAATCAAGAAACAAAAGGGGACCATGGGTCCAACCGGAGTGGTTTGCAGAACTCAAAGAAAGTGTGGCAACCATTTTCGATAAAACTAAAGATGAAGTACACTACCGGAGACCAGCAACCTTGCAGTCTCCCAGAGAACACCGAAACAGTTCTTTTTGTCAATATCACAATGATATTGGCCATACTACTGATGATTGCATAGCATTGAAGCAAGAGGTTCAGAACCTGATTGAAAGAGGGAAATTGGGTGCATACGCTAAAAGGAGAGGAGGCAACAGGCCTGACAACACTCACCGGGCTGGTCCGGTTAATGCTGCCCCAGAAGGGGCTATGGTAATCGTTGAAAGGTTTGATGTGGAATCTGAATACTTGGATCCTGATCCAACAAGGAACAGAGTGGGTGCAATAGAGGAGCGTTCCAGGTCGGTCTCCGGGCTCATTAAATTCTTTGAGTCCTTGACAATTTTCGGAGGGGACACTGTAACGGCTCCTACCACTTCATCAAGAAAGAGGCATGTTCATAATTTAGCTACCCAGCTAGAAGGGGGCATGACCTCTTATCAATCGTCAAGTTTATTCCCATTCATTGTCTTTGATGGGGATGATTTGAGAGACATTGCTGGCCCTCATGAAGATGCTGTTGTCATAGGAGCATCAATAGGGGGCAATGAGATAAGGCGAATCTTGGTAGATACTGGGAGCTCGGCCAATATCCTTTTCCTTGATACTTACAAGAAAATGAAGAATCCAGCTGTGATTCAGAAATCAGACAGATCGATCGTAGGCTTCACGGGCAGCTCAGCCGATGTAATCGGTGAGTTCGAAGAAGAAGTATTGTTGGGCAGAGGCCCTTTCAAGAAAACTGTTAGAATACTTTTCATTGTGGTGGATTGTCCCACTTGCTACAATGCTATTCTAGGGAGATCTTGGCTCTCTAGGATGCATGCAGTGGCTTCGACAGTCCATCAGTGTTTAAAATATGCTGTTCAGGGGCAGGTTGGGGTTGTCCGGAGCAGTCAAAAAGTTGCAAGAGAATGCTATGCCACTGCCTTGGCTCCACGAACGCTGGGGGCAGACCGTATAAATAACCAATAGCAGTTTGAGGGCCTTTCTGGGGGTGAGGGTGAAATTGATGACCCCAGAGAGACCCCCGGAGTGTTGATCCCAATTGAGGAGGTTGAAACACATTGCTTAGAAGAAGGAAAAATTGTCAAGATAGGGTCCAAAATGCCACAAGTATTGAAAGAAGAGATGTTAAAATTCTTAAAAGACCATCAACATGTTTTTGCTTGGTGCAACGCTGATGTTACTGGAGTTCCATCAGAGGTGATTTCCCATCACCTATCTGTCCGGAGAGATGTGGCACCTGTGGTGCGAAAGAGGAGAGCTTTCTCAAAAGAAAAGGCTGATGTCATTGTACAAGAGGTTGACAGACTCACAAAGATGGGGCACATTAAAGAATCTCAGTACCCTTTGTGGACTGCCAATCCAGTCTTGGTAAAAAAGAAAAACGGTAAATGGCGAATGTGCATTGACTTCACAGATCTCAACCGAGCTTGCCCAAAAGACCTGTATCCGGTTCCCCGGATAGACCAGTTAGTAGATTCTACTTCTGGAAACAAATTACTCTCCTTCATGGATGCCTTCTCCGGGTACAATCAAATCCAGGTGGATCCAAAAGACCAAGAGCATACCACTTTTGTTACTGATAGAGGTCTACACTGCTATAAGGTGATGCCCTTTGGCTTGAAAAATGCTGGGGCTACTTATCAAAGGTTAGTCAATAAAGCGTTTGTTGATCAGATTGGAAGAAATATGGAGGTCTACATTGATGATATGATGGTGAAAAGTATGGATGAGCAGCTGCACTTGTCCGACCTCCAGGAGACTTTTGCCAACCTGGCTAAAGTGAATTTAAAGTTAAATCCTGAAAAATGTGTGTTCGGGGTACAGTCCGGGAAGTTCTTGGGGTATATTATAAGTGAGCATGGAATACAGCCCGACCCGGACCAACTCAGTGCCTTGTTCCAAATGGAGCCTCCACGAAATATTAAAGAGGTACAGCGGTTAACGGGGAGGTTAGCAGCTTTGAACAGATTCATCTCAAGGTCTTCGGACAGATGTGCTCCTTTCTTTCAAACTTTGAAGGGTGCAAAGGGGTTTGAGTGGACACCACAGTGTGATGAGGCATTCAATGAAATCAAAAAGCATCTATCCTCCCCCAAGACCTTGTTCAAACCAGTCGATGGGGAGACTCTTTTTGTGTATCTGGCTGTTTCAAGTTGTGCCATCAGTGCTGTGCTAGTAAGGGAGGTTGATGGGTATCCTCACCCAGTATACTACATCAGCAAAAGCCTGATTGATGCTGAACGCCGTTACTTGAAACTTGAAAAACTAGCATTGGCCTTGGTGATAGCTGCAAGAAAAATGAGGCCTTATTTTCAGGCTCATCCTATCGTTGTCCGGACATCTTTCCCTTTAAAGAATGTCCTTCAAAAAGCAGACATTTCAAGCAGAATGACAAAGTGGTCAGTAGAGTTGGGGGACTTCGACATAGACTTTGCTCCTCGAACAGCAGTAAAAGCTCAAGCTGTGGCTGATTTTCTGGTCGAATTCCATTCTGATAGGGACTCAGAACAACTTGCTGATTCAAAAGACAAAAAAGTGTGGATTGTCCGAACAGACGGAGGATCCAGTGCCATAGGATCTGGGGCAGGGATATGTCTCACTTCCCCTTATGGGGATAACATGTTCCAAGCCATTTGTTTTGCTTTCAGGGCATCCAATAACGAGTCCAAATACGAGGCAGCTATAGCTGGGTTGAAGTTGGCTTTCATCTGTGGAGCGAAAAGGGTCAAGCTGCTAAGTGACTCCCAATTGCTTGTCCACCATGCCTTGGGCCTATCAGAAGCTAGAAAGGAACAATTGATCAAATATTTACTTCTCTTGAAAAATGAGGCAATGAAATTTAAAGCTGTTGTCTATGAGCATATCCCCCGGGCAGAGAATGAGCTAGCAGACTCGTTGGCAACAATAGCATACACGGAGTCCTATCCATGGATCCATGTGCTTGAAAGTCCTTCTATTCAACTTGATGAAGGAGAGAAAGAGGAAGTCTTTGAAATACAAGTAAATCAGCCTCAGGATTGGAGGTCTCCACTTATGCAGTATCTGTCCGATGGCATCGTACCTTTGGATAAATCACAAGCCAGAACGTTAAAACACAAGGCTCGTGGTTTCATCATGATTAGAGAGGTCTTGTACAAGAAATCCTACAGCAAACCTCTCCTACGCTGTTTGGGAGATCATGAGTCACAAATGGTTCTCTCCGAATTGCATGATGGAGAGGGATCAGCCCATTGTGGGTTTAGAGCATTGACAAGAAGAGTGCTTCTCTCCGGATATTATTGGCCATCAATAATGAAAGATGCCAAGGAGCTGGTAAGAAGGTGTGACCCATGCCAAAGGTACAGCAATGAAATTCATGTACCAGCCATTCCTTTGGAATCAATTTCTGAGCCCATCCCTTTTGCTCGATGGGGATTGGACTTAGTTGGGCCTCTCCCTATGGCGTCCGGAGGGCGTAAAACCATAATTGTAGCCATTGACTACTTTTCGAAGTGGATAGAAGCAGCCCCCTTGGCAGGGATAACATCAAAGGCTGTTATAAAATTCATTCTATCCAACATATGTTGCAGATTTGGTGTCCCCCAGAGAATAACAACATACAATGGGCCACAGTTTGACAACAGAGAAATGGAGAGCTTCTGTGCCTCAAGGGGTATTCAGAACTGCTTTTCTTCACCATTCCACCCACAAGCCAATGGGCAAGTTGAAGTGGCTAACAGAACAATACTGTCCGGTTTAAAGAAAAATTTGGAAGGGGCTGCTGGGAAGTTGCCTAGTTATTTACAAGAAGTCTTGTGGGCCTACCGGACAACACCTGGGGCTGCAACACAAGAATCACCTTTTGCCTTGGTTTATGGGATGGATGCAGTAGCCCCCATAGAAAAGACACTTCCCTCCTTTCGAGTCCACAACTTCTCCGGACAGGCTAATGAAATGGCAGTTAGGAATCAACTTGATTTAATTGAAGAAAGGCAAGTAAAAGCTCATCTTAGAGTGGCACACTATCAAGGTTTGATGAGAAGCCGGTTTGCTTCTAAAGTTAAAAGAAGGGATTTTCAACCAGGAGATAAGGTGTTGAGGAGGGTTTTCTTGCATACCAAGGAAAAGCTCTTCGGAAAGCTGGCCCCAACTTGGGAGGGTCCCTATACTGTGGTTGAAAGGATCAAGCCTGGCACATACTGGTTGGAAGACAAAGATGGCAGGGTTTTAACTCACCCTTGGAATATTGAACACCTTCGAATGTACTTGGAATAAAATTTATGTAAATATTTACTTGTTTAAACATCCATGTAAATATTTGGGGGCATACCACTTCCTCTCTTCGGCGCCACGGAGAGCTTTCAATAAAACTTGGAGCCTTTTTAAACAATTTTCTAAGTTTTTGTAAAAATTCTAGTGATTGTCATACTACCCGGACTGAAAGATCTAGGGCTACTTAAATTCTAGCCAGAGAAATTAAACACTCTCACAACACGATAACTTGAAATTACTTAAACTCTAAGATATTTAAACAAACTATGAAATAAGAGAGTGGTTGAGCAAGATAAAACGTTCATTCAACAAACTTAAAATTGCCTTGGCCTTCCAAGGACTTTTTAAACAAGTTTGGGTGCTGAACAAAAATCTGTCCGAATAATTCGGACAACATCACAAAAAAAAGGGTGCCTTGGCCTTCCAAGGACTTTGGTTCAAATAAAAGATGAACAAAAGAGATTATAAATTAAGGAGGAGCCTTTGAAGATGGCTCACCCTCATCTTTTTTCTTGCCCTTGATGTCGCTTTTTTCCTCAATGACCTTCTTGCCTTTGGGGTCAACCTCTTCCTCACCCGGACTCTCTCCGGTTTCCTCTTCATCACCAGACGAGGATATATCAGTGTACCCTTCATCAACCATGGTCCAGTAGGGGAGATCATCGTCATCCACATAACGCCATAAGTCCCCTAGTCTCCTCTTCGGGAACTTCTCGTGAAATAAGAGGACCATGTCGGATTTCACTTTCTCAACCATTAATTCTTCACTCCGTATCATCTCCCTAGCATAAGCGTTGATTTTGGCCTTGATCATGGCCTCTTGGTCCTTCACCAGAGCAGCTTTCTCCTCAACAGCCTGAGTCACTGCATTCTCTAAAGCAAGTTTGTCTGTGGTCAGGTTGGTGACAAGCTTCTCCTGGGCTGTAGTTTCTTTTCTTGAGGCTGTCAAATCCTTCTCCAGACCGGACAGCTTAGCCCGGAGGTCTTTTACGGTCTCTTCTAAAGAAACGACTTTTGCGTTGCTCTTCTCTTGATTCTCCTTCAGCTGTTCGTTCGACTCCTTAAGCAAGTCAACCTTAGTAATGGCAGTCCTGAGGTCATCGGACAGTTTCTCCTTCTCCGACTTAAGTTCTTTGATGGTTTCTGCCTGACTCCGGACTTGCCTTTCCAGGGTGAGTACTGGCTGTACGTTGCTAAGGAGGGAATGAGCTATAACATCCCTCTCGCTGGAGACCAAGAAAGTTTTACCATTGAAGTTTACCGTGTTAGAGCTACTGGGGAGGACATATGGCCCTGCGAACTCATCTCTAGACAGGCCGAGGAAGTAGTCACCTAGAGGACCCAGACCGGTGACATCCACTTCGTCCATGTTGATCTCTCCCCGTTCAATCTCATCAGTGTGGAATTCCCTTCATTAAGATTCCCGGGGATCTCTTCAGCTAAGGTTGGATCAGTTGGGAAGATGGGCTCCGGATCCCGGAGAGTAAGCTCTTCACTTTGAGAAGTCTTTTTCTTTTTGACTTCCCTGTCAGCACTGTCGCTCGCTTGTTTGCGAGTCCGTTTAGAAGCCCTTTTGGGTTTTGGGGAGTTCGCCCCTTGCTTCTCACTCTCCAATTCTACTACTTGTAGAAGGTTTGCATCAACTTGATCCCGGGCTGGCACCTCTGAGCCTGTGGGAGCCTCTTTCTTCGTATCCTCTACTGCTCTCCTGCCTTTCTTCTTCTTGCCCTTCATTTTACTTGGGGCTTTGGCCCGGACAGGAAGGAAGAGGGTCCCATCTAACTCATGAGACCTTCTCAGAACTACATCCTCATCAGGTGGGGTAGAGAACTCCTCCCAGGATAGATCCCTTCGACCTGTGGTGTTCCACAGATGGGATCTCGCTAAATTCCCGGGGGTAAAATGCCTTATGAAACCGGTTCTCCCAGTTCTCTGCGGCCCATGCATTTATTTTGCCACAGGTGACCTGTCTGGCTTTTAGATAGTCTCCAAACTCCTTTGGCAGCTCTGATAAAACAAGAGAGCAACTGATTAGCATAAACTAAGTGAAAAGAGAACTTCGAACAGAAACTTAAAAGAAAACTTACGATCGCTCCTCCATCTGCTTCGAAGAAGGCTAGGATTTTCCCCGACCTTGATTTTATTGCCATTCTCCCATGAGCCACTTACAAACAAAAACTGGCTCCTCCATTTACTCTCCGACTCCAGGAGATCATCGACGGCTTTCAAGTCATTTCCTATATTAAAGTGATAGAAAGGGAACTGATGGTGTTTGCACAAACTAGCAACAGCAGCGAACTCTTCCATTGGAAGAGGAATTCCGGACAATCTAGATGCCATAATGCATGACATCAAAGTGTACCATCCGTTAGGGCTTAGCTGTGATGGACATAACTTGACTAGGTGAAAATAGCGCACTATCTCTGGATCCAGTGGGAACCTAAGTCCCCAGTTGAATAGTTCCGTAAAGAAGACTATCTCGTTCCTTTTACAATCCATTGGGGTCTCCGGATCGATGGGAATTCGAATTTTAACGTTTTCAGGGATCCCCCACTTAGTGCGAAATCGTCCCAAATCTCTAGTATGGATAAACGCATACTTGGTCTTTAACAGAGATAAAAGGTACTTGAACTCTACCTTATGAAAGCAGGGCCCTACTCTCCCTTCAAGGCTCTCCGGCAGATCCGGACGCCTTAGATACAAATCCTCTTTGCCCTTCTTGGCAACAACAACAGCAGTTTCAGCTTGTCCGGAAGACTCGGACTCAAACCTAACCTCCTCAGTAGAGTCTTCCATCCTCTCCTCCATTACTGTTGGGGGAGCTTCTGCAGAAACAGCCCGGGGAGGGATGAAGCTTGGCACAGCTGATCCTCCGGACTGTTGGCTCGGTGTATGTTTTTGAGTTCTTACCTCAGTTTGAGTTTCTGAGGTCGAGGTTTCCTTGGGAGGTAGTGGGCTACTAGCCTCCGGACAAACCGGCCTTTCCCGAAGAGTCCTAACAGCTGCCCCGGACCCTGACTCGCTGGTATTTTTTGAAGAGAGTCCCTTAACCAATCTGCTTGGTCTTTTCATGATTAGTTTGTCTGGAGAATGATCGGAATCGGACCCCATAGCAAGGAAAGTGGATTTCTTCCTAACGCTTGTGGCAGTGACCCCCGGTTCGACAATGGGGATTGACTCTTGGACTGATGAGCCAGATACTATGGGGGATAGTGTTGATTGAAAGAATTTTTTAGGTTTCGTACCTTTCGAGGAAGATGAACCTCTATCAGACTCTTCGATTGAAGGGGCTGGTTTCTCGACAGGCGACGCTGGAAGTCCTGCTGCAAGCCTTTTCTCTTTTTCAACCCTTTGAGCTTTCTCTAATTCTGAGAGATTAAGCCAGCCACCCTTGATTAGAGCTGTTCTTGTTGTGAACATAAAACAACTAAGGAAAGTTTGAAGTTTTAGAGAGATGAAGTTTTGAGTGAAATGGCAAAGTGAAAGTGAAAATGAGACTGTGAAAGACAAATGGAATTTATAGTAAATGTAAAAAAGAGGGTTTGATTCCTAGGAGAATCCGAAAAGTTGGGCAATGATTAAAAAACGGCGCTGACGTCATCAAAAGCATTTAAAGAGGTAACGTGTTCGAGATAGTGGTACAACTTTCAAGGTGAAAAAACGGCTGAAGTAACCAACCAGAGAGTGACACGTGTCCCACTAACTCTGACAAGAACCGTTTAGAATTCGTAACGATTGGGCTGTCCGGGCCTGTCCTCAACTCTCCGAATTGGAAGACCACCTCCTCAATCAGACTGTTTTTCAGTTCTTTGACAAAGATACTTGTTCAAAAACCTAAAAAAGGGGCTCCTGATGAGTCCGAATTCGAAGCACTCCCCGGAGGGGTAGTCCAAGGTAAATCTCCCCGTAAAATTCGGACAGACTCCAAGCATATTAATTCGAACAGGACTTTTTCACCGGACAGATAAATTCGAACACTATAAACCTAAGGCAGTTCGACCTATGACTAAAGTACTAAAAAACCTAAACACTATCTGACTAAGCTACCTGCACATCTGCTTAAAACTTGTGGGTCTTTTAACATGACCCGGGTCCATTAAACTTGACCCGAAAGCCCATAAGGGCCCAAATTTCACACTATAAATACCCAACCACCAGCATTAACTATGGGTAAGAAAAATTAACTGCTGCCAGGCTGCTTAATTCTCTCTCCACCCTTAAAATACCCTGAAACACTTTGAAACACCGTTAAACACCACCACACCGCCCTAAAACTCCACTTGAAATTACCAGCCTACCCTCAGGCTACTTTTATCCACACCATAAATAATCTATTTCGGCAAAAACTTCATCAACATTACGAGTCTAACGTATAAGCTATTAAGAAATAATTGTTTCAAATAAAGAATCTATTTTTGTAATAACATCATCAACATGACAAGCATGACCTCGTCATAATCTAGTATAAAATGACTTGAGAGATATTTAATTAAGCATGACGATATGAAAATAGACATTAGCTGAAGCATGACGACCTGAAATATGATGATCTCAAGCATGAAAACCTGAAGCATGAAGTTGAAGACATGAAAAAGGAATTAGTTAGTATTACATTATCCGGAAATTATATTTGAACTTTCCTTTAGTTTTATTATTTTCTAACTGAAGGACTAGGAGGAGTCTTGATAAGGTTATAATGCCCGAAAATGATCGTTTATATCAATATACTTACAGATAAGGGTTTACTTATATTTTACTATTGTATACTTTATATTTGATATATATACATGAGAAGAACCCAATTAGAAAGGATCTCTCATTTTTCCTCAACTAAGTCTATTAATTTACTTTCTTTCTTTATAAAATTTATCACTTCTCTCTAAGAACCTTTCTTCTCTTCCTCTAGATTTAAATGTTTTTGGAATTCTTGATAAGAGTTCTGAACCTTATAAATGTGGACCAATAAACATTAGGAAAACTTATTATCTCAAGTGGGAATATTCTATTTATTAGTTCAAATTTAAAAAATAAAGTAACAGAACAGTTTATGTTTAATAAGCAGGATGGTCGTGTACAGTACAAGGCTCCTTTTATATACCAAGATGTTCATTTGCATAAGTTGTATCTTTTACAGCCGAAAAAATATGTACATTAATATGATGTTGCACATAGGTTGTCTTATTTATAATAGAAGAGACTCGTGCATCAGTATAATCATGTATATTTTCACATTCTTATCCATTAATAGAGACTTTATCTTTTATATCAATACAAAAGATGATTCTTCCATAGCATGTGTGCTCTTTTGATATTTTTTAAGTTTCTTGGAAGGTGTTTCTTTCACATGTTTATTTTCTTACAATATAGGTGATAAGGGAATAATTCACCGGTAATAAGAACAAGGGACCAATTGTTAATAAAAGGAAACTAATGTATTTGTTTGAGTATTTATTATTAGCTAGAGAGTGATTTGTAAACAATAAAAACCACCAGGGACTAAAAAGGCAATAAAACAAGCCCACCAAGAACACTAAATGGGTCCACCTTCCAACACTATAAAATGGGGATTCTTTATTCTTGGTAGGTCGGACATTCATTATTATTCTATTCTTTTTGCAATTTCTCTCTCAACACTCTCTCTCAAGTCACATCAGATTCAAGATCCAAAATATTCCTCAAGTCATTTATTCACTCATCATTGGCGCCGTCTGTGGGAATCCGTGATACAAAAAAGGAATCTTTTTTCTTTGAAAATCACGCTTTAAAAAATGAATGACGAGGCTGTGGGAGAGAGGGTCGGTAGAGAAGTATTCCGAGCCATTTCGGTGTCCGAAGGCGAAGAAGCCACAGGTCGGGGGCGCTACGACCAGGGTCGGGACAAGCGATCGACCCTAATCATAACCCAAAGACAGCTCCTAGAAGACATTGTCAGGCTGAACGCCGAAAGAGAGCGGGCACTAGACGAGAAAAGGGTTCGGGAAGGAAAAAGCAAAGAACCACGCTTGGAGGACCGTGAGGAGGGCAACCCCACTGTTGGACCTCGCATCGAAGCCCGACCTGTCAGGTATTATCGAGAGCCTCATCCCGAGGAAGGGAAAAATACCAGAACACAGCGATACCCGGAGGGCCGTCGCGGCGTGTCCGCCGACTACACCTTAGATGACTCATCGGGCAAGGAGTACCGACGACGGGAAAGAGTCCAACACACACATAAAAATCGTTCCCGATGCCACCGAGGACCTAGGACGGACTCCCCGAAGTACAAAAAGAGTAGCACCGATAAGTAAACTCCGGTGTCATTTGAAAAGGAAGAAATGGCCACAGCTAGTCGTGAAGAGCGAGCGGCGCTGCCTCAAGTGCCATGGCAACCATCGAACAGCCGGAACTTAGGTTACCAAACCAGCAGCCAGTTTATCAGTCCAGGGGACGAGGGACTCTACGAAGTTCAGACAGAAGGACTCAGAGGCGGAGCTTTCGGGTTCGTAGTTAATTGGAGAGCGTCGCCATTGTCCGATGACATATTAGCGGGGCAGCTCCCAAAGCGATTTGATATTTCCAAACTAGAAAAATACGACGGGAAAAAGGACCCGATTACCACCTGGAAGCCTTCAAAAACTTCATGCTGAGTTTCGACAATGATGATAAACTCCTGTGCAGAGCATTCTCTATGACCTTCCGAGATCGGGCGTCGAAATGGTACAACTGTTTACCACAAGGCTGCATCAAAAACTTCGGGATGTTCTGGAGAATGTTTAGGCAGCATTTCGTCGGAAGTAAGAGTTTCCGAGCCAACGGGGACACTATTATGAATTGTAGACAGAGGTTGGGGGAAAGCCTCAGGGAGTATACCCGACGATTTATTGACGCTAAAACCGACTTGGACCACTGCGAGGAGAATGTGGCCTTAACCGCGTATCGTTTGGGCTTAATCCCGGGACCTATGAAGCAAGCAGTAACGAAGAAGCAGGCATTCACTTTCTCCGCACTTCTGGCTCAAATAGAAAAGCAAATATTGATCGAAGAAACCGAAGCGTCCGAGCTGACTGCGCAAATTCATCAAAGTGCCCAAGCGGCGATAGTGATAAGGCAGGGGACTCAATCGAGCTACACTTGGGCAGCCCAACCGGTCAGCACAATACATCCGACGCAGCCCGTATCCACCAAACCTTCGGCTCCAACAAGCCAGAAGCCAAAGCAGACGAGTCAGACTACTTCGCGACCCATGCCTAACAAGTGGATCCGGCCTGCTTACTTCACATACCTCACAGAGTGTGTATTGTCGATCTACGAAAAAAATAAAAAAAGCGGGATGTACCGAAGGCCTTTCCCGATACCGACGCCTCGGGAACAGAGGAACAACCGCTATTGTCGCTATCACGAAGACGTGGGGCATGACACTAAGGACTGCATTGCCCTGAAGAAAGAAATACAGATGCTCATCGAACATGGAAACCTCCTGGAATACGTTAAGAAAGCACAACAGAGTACAACTTCGAAGGAAGTCGTGATAACTCCGAAGCCCGAAACCACTATGACCATTTCAGAGGTAACCGACCCTTTCGATGTTTCCATTGAATACCTTGACCCCGAAGCAAACCGCAACATCATCGGGATCATCGAGGAGGAAACAGAGGAAAACGTCGGTAATGTAAGAAGCCTTTGTGAATTCTTTGAATCCCTAACTATCTTTGGGGGAGACTCTATGGTAGGAACCACGCACTCTTCCAGGAAAAGGCACATTGTAAACCTAACCACTCAGTTAGAGGCTCGACCTTACTCCCAGTCCAAAAACGTCCCGTCTCCGATCTTGTACTTCGACGACGACGACATGAGAGACATAGCCGGCCCTCATGAGGATGCCATTGTGATCGGGGCAGCCATTGCGGGAGAGGAAGTCCGACGCATCTTGGTGGATACCGGTAGTTCGGCCAACATAATTTTCGCGTCCACTTTCGGCAAGTTTAGGATGCCGCCGGTCATCACACGGTCAGACCGTACCATAGTGGGATTTACGGGGTTAGCAGCTGACGTCATAGGAGAATTTGAGGGCATCGTTCAATTAGGTCGCGACCCATTTAAGAAAGAGGTTACCGTTTTATTCGTGGTAGTAGACGCACCAGCTTCCCACAACGCAATTTTCGGCCGATCGTGGATATCGCGAATGCATGCGGTATCTTCTACAATCCACCAGTGTTTAAAATACGTGGTCGGAAACAACGTGGGTATAGTCCGAAGTAGCCAGAAGGCAGCACGGGAGTGTTACCGAGCAGCATTGGCACCTAAAAAAGATCAAGAGATGGTTCAAGCTCGGGAATAACAATTAAAGGGGCTCACCCTAGGGTTGTTACCTATTGATGATCCTAGGGAAGCCCCTAGCTATCTGACGACCGACGAAGAATGTGAACAACACCTATTTACCGAAGGAAAAGTTCTGCAGATCGGGGCTTGCTTGTCACCAATCTTCAGGAAGCAGTTATTGTCTCTACTACGGGAAAACCTAGATTTGTCCGCATGGTGCTCAAGGGACGTAACCGGGGTCCCGGAGTCTTGTGTCATTCACAGACTAACCATTAACAAAAACGTCAGACCGATCTCTCAAAAGCGTCGGGCTTTTTCCCCGGAAAAGGCAGACATTATCTTACCTGGATTCGAGAGAATGATCAGCGTCAGGTACATAAAGGAAGCAAGTTACCCATTGTGGACCTCCAATCCCGTTCTGGTCAAGAACAAAAACGGGAAATGGAGAATGTGCGTGGATTTCACCGACCTCAATCGGGCGTGTCCGAAGGACCCTTTCCCGATGCCGAGGATTGACCAATTGGTAGATTCGACTTCGGGGAACAGATTACTTTCATTCATGGATGCATACGCCGGCTATAATCAAATCAAGTTACACGCTGCAGATCAGGAAAACACCACATTTATAACAGGCCGAGGACTGTATTGTTACAAAGTCATGTCGTTCGGATTGAAAAATGTCGGGGCAACATACCAGAGGCTAGTTAATAAAACGTTTAAGGGAAAAATTGGGAGGAATATGGAGGTGTACATCGACAATATGCTAGTCAAAAGCGGCACGGACGAAGATCATCTTACCGATCTGCGAGAAACTTTTGATACCCTACGGGGTATCAACCTTAAGCTCAACCCAAAAAAATGCTCCTTCGGGGTCCGGTCGGGAAAATTTCTAGGTTTCTTCGTTAGCGAAAAAGGGATTGAAGCCGATCCCATCCAACTCCGAGCTCTTACCGACATGACTCCACCCAAGAACATCAAGGAAGTCCAGATCCTAACTGGGCGTCTGGCTGCTTTAAACCGTTTTATCTCTCGTTCATCTGACAAGTGCGATCCCTTTTTTCAGGTCTTGAGACAAGCCAAGAATTTTCTGTGGACGCCCGAATATGATGAAGCGTTCTTGGGGATTAAACGATATCTATCGTCCCCGAACCTCTTAACAAAACTCGTAACGGGCGAGACCCTTTTTCTTTACATTGCGGTTACTGACTTTGTAGTTAGTGCGGCCTTAATCAGTGAGTCAGGACCAGCCCCCACAGCGGTTTATTTTGTGAGCAAGAGCTTGCTGGATGCGGAAACACATTATTTAAGGTTGGAGAAAATGGCTCTCGCCTTAGTGACAGCAGCACGAAAAATGCGTCCATATTTTCAAGCCATCCTATCGTAGTCCGAACCTCATTTCCACTTAAGTACGTCCTCCAGTGACCGGACATATCTGGGAGGATGTCCAAATGGTCGGTCGAATTAGGCGATTTCGACATCAACTTTGAGCCGAGGACAACCATTAAAGGCCAAACTCTGGCTGATTTTTTAGTGGAGTTCCACTCCGAGCGTCCGGATCAGGATGCACCATCTAAAGAGGCCGAACTAAATGAGTGGACCATCCGCACCGACGGGGGGGAGGGGGGGGGGGGGGAATGTCAGTGGCTGTGGAGCGGGGATACAGATAATCACCCCAACGGGCATTAGTATGCACCAGGCCATTCGATTTGGTTTCCATACTTCGAACAATGAGGCAGAATACGAGGCTGCCCTGGCCGGGCTACGGCTAGCGCAAGTATGTGGGGCAAAGCAAGTACGCCTCGTGAGTGATTCCCAACTTTTGATAAACCAAGCCTCGGGAATTGCCGAAGCTAGGAAAGAGCATCTGGTACAATACTTGGCAGCACTCAGAGTGCTAGCTGCCTCGTTCGTCAAAATCACGTACGAACACGTCCCGAGGAGCAAAAACATGGTGGCAGACTCCTTGGCGACAGCTTCCTGCTCAAGCAACTATCCCTGGGTAACCGAGCAAGAAAATCCATTTATCATCAAACGACAAGAGCTTGATAACCGACCTAAAATCGCTTGTCAGGTCTCCTCGGTAACAATTTCAGATTGGCGGCGTGATATCATCGCCTTCTTAGCCGAAGGAATACTACCTAGCGATGACGCCTCGGCTCGAAAGGTTCGCAATAAGGCCCGAGGTTACATGCTATTAGGCAACATACTATACAAAAAATCATTCAGCCGCCTCTGCTCAGATGTCTGGGGGTCCACGAGTCACAAATAATTGTATCCGAACTACATGACGGTGAGGGTGCGGCACATTACGGTTACAAGGCCCTAATTAGAAGGATTTTTCTCGCAGGGTTTTATTGGCCTACAATAACAGCGGATGCACGTCTAATAGTGAAAACTTGCGACACATGTCAAAGATTCGCAAACGCGATAAACGTTCCCGCAGCTCCTCTAGAATCAATATCCGAGGGCCTACCCTTCGACCAATGGGGAATCGACCTTGTCGGACCACTACCAATGGCATCTGGCGGGAGACAGACAATTGTCGTAGCAGTGGACTATTTTTCCAAGTGGGTCGAAGCTGAGCCGTTATCAACTACCAAGGCCAAAGACATCATCAAGTTCATATGGTCCAATATATGTTGTCGGTTCGGGGTGCCCCAGAGGCTAACCATGGATAACGGACCATAATTCGACAGCAGAGAAATGAAAGCTTTTTGCACAACTCACAGGATCAGACAATGTTTCTCCGCTCCATTCCATCCTCAAGCAAATGGGCAGGTCGAAGTCACCAACCGAACCATTTTGGACGGACTCAGGAAGAACCTCGAAGGAAAGGCTGGTAAGTGGCCAGACTACTTACAAGAAGTGTTATGGGCCTACCGAACCACCCCCGGACGGCAACCCAAGAATCACCTTATGCTCTGGTATATGGTATGGATGCGGTTACCCCAGCAGAGTCCATTTTTCCATCTTTCATAGTCAGTACCTATGATGAGAACACAAACAACGGCAGCAGACGACCCGCTCTCGATCTTATAGAAGAAAAACGCAGTCGTGCTCAGTTGAACTCTTTGCACTATCAGACCCTGATGAGAAGTCGATACGCATCTAAAGTGCGCCGTTGGGAGTTTAAAGTCGGTGACAAGGTTTTGAGGCGCGTCTTTCTACACACCAAAGACAAAAGCCTCGGCAAGCTCGCCCCGAATTGGGAAGGACCATACAAAATTATAGAAAGAATCAAGAGCGGGACATATCGCCTGCAGAACAAGCTCGGGAAGCCTTTAAGACTACCATGGAACATCGAACATCTAAAGTTGTATTTAGAATAGTTATAAATATCTGTAATTCGTTAGACTTGCTCTGTAAAAACTTATTGGTCAGGGATGCACTCTTTCCTACCTTGGTGGCGCGAGAAGGTTTTAATGAGGCATCATAAACACCCGACCCCCCTTGATTGATTTAATCAAAATTTTATTTTGCCTTCCAATTTTTGAAGTATTACAAACTTGATCAGCTGACGAGCTGGTCGGCGTTTGTCCCTGCTAACCTGGATTGCGCTACAGAACCTACTTTGGTTTTTCAGTTTCCGAACTGATCTACATTTTACAATTCCCGATCCCATAAGGAATTTTCAATATTATATTGATCTACAGAACCTACTTTGGTTTTTCAGTTTCCGAATTGATCTACATTTTACGATTCCCGATCCCATAAGGAATTTTCAATATTATATTGATCTACAGAACCTACTTTGGTTTTTCAGTTTCCGAACTGATCTACATTTTACGATTCCCAATCCCATAAGGAATTTTCAATATTATATTGATCTACAGAACCTACTTTGGTTTTTCAGTTTTCGAACTGATCTACATTTTACAATTTCCGACCTATTTTATCAATCATCAGAACCTCTATGGGTCGTTTAGTTTTCAATTTAAAATATCTACTAAAATATTATGGCAAGAAATACCCGATCACATGTCAACATAAAATAATATGATTGTTCGCAGGAAAAATTAATAGGGGACCCTGTGGCCCCCAAAAGTCAGATACAACAAAACGACAAAACAACAAAACAACAAAACAATGAAGTCAGATACTTAAAACAACAAAGAAAAGGCGTCCGGATCACTCGTCATCCTCCTCGGACTCAGTGTCATCCGACTCATCTTCACAGACGACAGCATAAGGGTGGTCCTCCTCCGGCACATCCCGCCACATCACCCCGAGGTGAAGGTCCGGGAAGCGATTATGAAACGACAGCACATACGCGGCCTTAGTATCAGCCGCCTCCTTTTCCATCCACTTCTTACACTTGCCAGCGAAGGCAGCGTTCGAATCCTTCAGATCTTGGATCTCCCGAGTCAAGACTGCGGCGCGATCTTCCCCGGCCTTCTTTGTCTCTTCGACGACCCGGTCGGTCTCTGCAGCCCGCCCCTCCGCCAGTATCTGAGCCGCCTTCGCCTTCTACACCTCCTCTACCAGACCAACAATCTTTTCCTCTGCGCCCTCCAACTTCTGGCCTAGCTCGATCGCCCAACCCTCCTTCATAGCCGCTGGTATAAGAAAATTGTACAAGGATAAGGCTAGGCCATCAGATCCCTGCAACGGGAAAGTATGTGAACTTCCAAGCGTAGTTAGCACCGGGTACTTTGTACCACTAGATGCCGCCGCTGCAGGGTCCGAAGTTTTGGATGGGCTAGCGTCATCAGGAATCACCACCACGGGGGTGCCTCTGAACCACCGACCCTCTCGTATTGACCGAAAAGCTCCGGAATAGTGGCGCTATCGACAGCAGGGACCGAGCCGCCTTCCTTCTTTGACCGCTTGGGTTTTTTACCATGGTTTCCACCTGCGCCGGTTTTTCCCTTCCGCTTCAGAACCAGTTCCTGGGTCGGTGGCACCTCCTCACCCTCAGCAGCAGCTTCATCCCGGGGACCTCACGCATCACCCTCTTCAGAACCAGTAGCAACTTGTTCAACCTCATCGTCGGATTTTGGGCGCTTGCTAGGCGCCTTGTTGCGCTTCGGTAGAAACAGATGCGCGTCGGGAGCTGTGGTTTTGGCGATCAAGTCTTCCGTACGGGGGGGGGGGGGGGGGGCTGGCGCAGGTGCTCAATCGACAGCACTTCTGATGAACAACACCAGAGGTTGCTCATTATCAGATTTATGTTCTTAAAACACCGATACATGGCCCGACCCCAGTGGGTTTTAGCATAGTACTTCAACACTTGGAAGGTAGCCTTGCCCGCCTTAAAATGGTTCTTCTTCAGCCCCTGGATGAATTCCTTAGAAACTGCAAAAGGCTCGGGAATGTTAAAAAAAAAAGCAATGGTTACGTACCATCAGGAACCCATGTCCGAAGCAGCATCCTCCGATTTTCCTGACTATAAGATCGGCCATTTTCCCAGCAGCCGCTTATGAAGACGAAGCGGTGCTTCCAACCCTTGTCGCCCTCGAGAAAATCATTCACTATTTTCCAGGTGTTGGCAAGGGAAGAGTAAAAGAAGGCCGACTTCGGGGATTTGGACAGCCCGGACATCAGCGTATACCAGGCGTTAGCTGAGAAGGACATATCTGCAGCGTTCTGAAGTACAGAACTATCTCGGGATCCAAGGGGAATCTAAGGCCCCAATTGAATAGTTCGGTGAAAATCACGATTTCTCGTGACCGAACGTGTACGGGGGTCTCCCCAGGAACCAGAAATCTGACAGTGAAGCATTCGTGGATGCCCCACCGAATCAGCAGCTCTGGCTGTTCCGCAGCTGTGAAGTATAAATACTTGCCCTCGAACAGAGAAACGACGTAGTCCGCGGGCAGCCAACCGTGGTAGGTAGTGTTTACAATAGCCTCTATCTCCTCGGGAAGGGGCTCGAAAGGAGGGGCAGCAGAGGTTCCAGCAGCAGTACCATCCACAACAGGCAGAGCACCGGCAGGAAGGGCGTCTGCATCCGACTCCTCAGCACTGGCTGTCGGGATGTTATCTGAGCTAAGGGCAACGGCCGCGCCCGGGTCGGTTTCCCGCACGACATGGTCGACAGGGTTGGAACAGCTACCGGCTTGGGCCGGGAGGGCCTCGCCTTGTTCTCGACGGGCGCGCTCAGGATCCAATTCCGCGGGAGTCAAGGGCCGCTAATTAAGACCTAAAAAAGTCACATCTGTATTAGTACCGGTTCGGTATCCCCGTATCAAAGGAGTAAGCTGAACCATCCCAAGGAAATTACCTCTTGTCGAATAAGTCGGAGGGCTGGTTTCACCCATGGGAAGAAACTGACGACGGCCGCGACGTCGGGGGGGGGGGGGGGAACAGGAGCGCGTTAACGTATGAGTTAACCGACGAAGGCGTCGGACGATTCGTTTGGGCAACAGGGGAGTGCGGAGAGCTGCTACTTGAAGATACGGCGATAGGCTCCAAGGTCTGACCTTCAGATGATTCGGGAAAGACAAAGGCCTCAACAGGGATCAGATAGGGAATAACAGGATCGTGAGGCTGCGGTATGGGCATGAATGGCTTGGTATTAGGACTCCAAATTAACCCTGCGCGTCGGTATTCCTCAGCACGATGACCGATGCTAGCCTAGTCTACAAATCCGAACGCCGGTTGTTTCTTTTTGGGTTTCTTTTTCTGCGTCGGGTGGTTATATCTCATAAAACGGGTTTCTCTCTCTAGAAAAATCTGAGCAGCAGTTTCTCTCTCTAAAAATCTTATGAGATCGATGTTGGGTTATGAGGTATTTATAGGGAACTCGATCCAGCCGTTGCATGCACGGGGAAGCCCAAACGACAGAAAGCAACGGGAAGTCGAAAGGTTTTCGTGAGAAGTTGTGCAAACAAGCACGTCTCGAGTAGCCAACCGACACGTGTCGTTCTTGGTCAGAAAAATGCGGCATGCGTAGGCTAGCTGAGTCAGACAGAGGGGCTAGTATAGGCCTCACCGACCCGAGACGATGTGACCGACCAAGGCCCATGAGGCTGGACAAAGTCAGACCCTAAAATGACTTAGGAATAATCCGTGGGATGAAACGTTCCCGACCTCCTATGAGCAATTGGAAGGGTCAGATGTAAAATGTGATGGAAGGTCGATCTCGAAGCCAAAGTACCGAGGCAATCCGAACTAATCATCGAAGTCTTCACTCCTTCTCCTCCCGAAGACTGGGGGGTTACTGATAAGGGAATAATTCGCCCGTAATAAGAACAAGGGGCCAATTGTTAATAAAAGGAAACTAGTGTATTTGTTTGAGTATTTATTATTAGCTAGAGAGTGATTTGTAAACAATAAAAACCACCAGGGACTAAAAAAGAAATAAAACAAGCCCACCAAGAACACTAAATGGGTCCACCTTCTAACACTATAAAAGGGGGATTCTTTATTCTTGGTAGGTGGGACATTCATTATTATTCTATTCTTTTTGCACTTTCTCTCTCTACACTCTCTCTCAAGTCACATCAAATTCAAGATCCAAAATATTCCTCAAGTCATTTATTCACTCATCAATAGGTAGTGGAAGTGTTTTTTCTAGCTTATATTTTTTAATATCTTGCTTTATATATGATATGACCTTGTTTTTATCAATATTTGTTTTAATTCATCAAAATTATTTTTATAATTACTATTAACAACTGTTAATTTCTCTATTTGGTCTAATGTATGTAAGTTAATACTTTGGCTAGACATAGGTTTGAATGTGGGTGTGGTTTTTAAGTCTTTCCTCTATAAATCAAATAAACCATAGTATTAAATGCGAGATTAGAAAAATAATAAATACGAGATGCAAGATGAGAGATGAGAGATGAGAGGTGCGAGATGAGAGATGAGAGATGCAAGAAAATGTGTATCAAACTACATGCACTAAATAGAAGAAAATCTATAAATGAGGGATGCGAGATACAATATGAGAGATGCGAGATAATACATAGCTAACTACATGCATTAAATGCAAGACTAGTTATGAATGAGGAATATAAGATGCAAGATGAGAGATGACATATGTGAGACGAGAGATAATTAACTATATGTACTAAATGTGAGACTAGTTATATATGAGGAATTCAAGACAGTGCATAGAGACCTATATGCACTAAATGCGACACTTGTTAAAAATGAGGAATGTTAGATGTGAGATGAGATGCGAGATTCTTACATTTTCTTTGAACAATAATATATTCAGACTTATATTTTCTACTCTTAAATAGTAGATTTGGTCACCCAAATTCATTGAACTTCGTCGATGTGAACTAGCAACAATTTTATTTATATTACTAGCTTTTGTTGGATATTCAAATAATTTTCTCGTTTGTGTAGTGACACAATTCTTGCTATAGATGTTCTAGTTTTTCATCTCCATCGATAGAATCATTTCCATTTACCTCTTGTTTCACATTATTGGTTGGTTTCTCTATTTCATCATAATTTCCAACTCTATCATCTTCGTTAAGATTAAATTTTTATTCTTCTTGGCCCTCTTCACAAAACTTCTTCTTGGTTTTATCCGCCAATCTCTTCTTCTTCTTAGCCCTTATAATCAAATGCCTCTTGTTCGTCATTTGTTAAAGTTAATTATTCATCCAAAATCTACAAAAGTTTTAAATACGTAAGTAAATACGAGATACTACACATGTATTACTTCTCACATACATGATGGTTAGTTGCGAAACATTTGTTTATTACAATATAGGATGCAATACACGTTTTAAAACAAATGAATGACTACAACTTGAACATACCTTTTCATTTTGAATTGATTTAGAGACTTAATCAAATTCAAATTTGATTTTGTTTATATTCTCAACCATGTGTGACATCTTGGTATCCTGCCTAATCTAGCTTCCTCATCCACCAATGAGTGTGTGTTCCATGTTAAATGGCTGGATTTATCATGTATAACAAATGATTATATTTGTACTTTTTTTGTTTGTTTAAAAATATATTAAGATATTAACCAATAAAAGAGCAACACATCTGACGATTTTTCAAATTTTTGTCTCGTACTAATCTTTATTGAATTCATGAGTTTTGTTTTGATCACTTCATCATAATCATAGTTTTTTTTTTGTTTTTTCTAGGTCTTCGATGTAAAAATATATTATAGAAGCTAATACAATCCTGGATGTATAGAAGACAATATAGAGTAGGCTAATATGATCAATGGTATAACAACATCATTTACTCATTGATTTCCTTCAGTTTTAACCTCTTTTGTTATTACATCGTTTAAACATGCGAAACTTTAGTTAATATAACTACATGCAACGTGGAAGACCTTATATAACCAACTTAATGCAAGATGAAAGACGTCAGATGCAAGATACTAGATGCGAGACAATGTAAAAATATGTAATTAAACAAGGAATTGCATACCTTTAGTATCAAATTTTTAATTGTTTGACTACTAGATTTCCCAATTTTTATTTTCTTATCATTAGAGAAGCATGTTTTCACTATCCTTAATTCTCCTGCTTCTAAATAAGAGTTTATTGGCTTGAAGTTTTTGTTGTTCAATGCATGTTTTCTTCGTTGTTTTTCAAACTAAAGATAGTCTTCTCATCTTTGGTTGTAAATTTTTTGAAACCAATTTGAAAGTGTCTTGATCAGCGCCATATGCTTGATTATTTTGACAATAAAAATCTAATCTTTCTTACGAAGTTTTTTATCATACTGCATATTATATATAGATTTAAGGAGTCTTCAAAATGGTATTGTTCTTGCTACTTATCTGTTAACATCTCTTTTTTCCCACAACTCTTTAATAATCGTAAATAGGCTTGATCTCGAAAAAGTTTTTGGTACGCTTTTTGTAACAAAGGCGAGAGTAATGTTAATTGACAAGATGCAAGATGTGAGATGCGAGATTAGTGTTAATTGACAAGATACGATTACGAGACACATGTTAATTGTCAAAACGCAGACACGAGACTATTGTTAATTCCAAAAATGGAAAATGTAAGACAAATAAAAAAACTTGTTATATTAAGGATATTTTTGGTAGACTATTTAGTCGAGATAACTATTAGTAAATTGAGATTTTTTTAACAAAACCGTAATTAGATGAATCTTAAATGATAAATAGACATAAATATTTTATTATTTTAATTTTTGTTATTATAATTCAAAAATCGCTTACCTATACAATTTTAATTTATAGAATTTCTTCTATCAACAGTTTAAAATATAAAATACTCAACTATATATAAGTAGTGTATTTTATTTAAAACAAGTAAAAAACAATTACAGCGGATATAACGGTTGCAAGCCAAATTAACAATGATAAATTTGATTTTAGTTTACGAGAAAGTTTAAGAATAGGGTCAAGCCATACATACCCAAAAGTGATATAAGTTTACTAAAAAAATGTATTTGACTTTAGTTTGAATTTTTTTTGGACGAAATTACTCTCCAACTTCTATTTAAATATACAACTGTCATTAAGTAAAACAAACACTAAAGTTTACCTAAAAATTGTATTTGACTTTAGTTTGAATTTTTTTTGACGAAATTACTCTCCAACTTCCATTTTATTATACAACTGTCATTAAGTAAAACAAACACTAAGTATATCATAAATTCACCCAAATCACAAAATAACCTATTTTACCAACTTTACCCACAAAAAAAATTTGATTGAATAGAACAAACCTCATATTACTACAATTTTGTGAAATTCTTCAAAATGTTCTTGAACATTCAAAGTTGCATAAAAAACATTCAAACCCTCTTAATTTTTTTAAATATCTTATAATAAAACACAAAATCAAACATAAATCAATTGGAATTAAAATAGAAAGATTTATAAAAAAAACAATTTATGTTAAGGTGTAAGGCACCACTTGTGCACAGGCCTAGAAGAGGTGGTGCTGGGCCTCAGCACCATCGGTACTGAGGCCTAATACGACCGGTTTTGGGCCTGTGTACATTAGTGCTGGTGGTGTTTAACCACAAAAAATTGCATGTTTGGTCCTCCAAACCCATATTTTAACCTATTTAAGTAAAACAAAAATCTCTTTACTTAGTTTGATTTTACGCTAGAATATTTTTTGAATGCGAGAGATAAAAGATTAATTTAATTCAAATTAATATTTTAACAATAAATTAAAATCAATTGGAATTTATGAGATTTTAAGAAATTAAAATATAAATATAATTTTTATTTACCATACTATATTAAAAAAACGATTAGTTACTATATGTAATTATAGAAATTATGAGGTTTTATTAATTTAATTAAATTTTGAATTCATATATTTTGTCTATTAAAATTAAGATTTAAAAAAAATTGTGACTGAAATTATTATTTTTATTAATTAAAATTAAAATATGATTATATTTTAGACACTATATATATGATTATTGGTTCGTTACTATGTATATTTATTAAATAGAAATTGCACCTAAAGTACCCACTCAACTATTATACTGCCAACTAATACCCAGATTTTCGTTTATTACCACTTAATACCCATCTCAACTATTATACTAACACTTAATACCTAATAGTTTTTAATACCCACACTACCCTCGCCCAACTATATAAGGCTAATTTCTGTTTTGTTCCCCCTTTTCTAGCTTTTAAAGATTTGAAGTTTTGAAGTCGCTCTAATTACCTAACCCTACAACCACCATGAATGACCAAGAATCTACGATTTTTAGGTGATTGGCTAGTTTAAGGTGAGATATTTATGTAATCTTGATATGAAATCCATCTAAGCAGTTATTTCCAAGTACAAGAGTTGATAAACAGTTCAGGGTGTTTTTGCAACCTCTACTTTTTTCATCTTACGTGTTTCTGTTATGTAATGGTGTTTAACTATTGATTGCGAGGTTGCTTCTTGATTATCTGAGTTGAGGTATGTGTTATTTATTGGTTCGTGAGTTAGTAAAGCTCGTTCGTCCCAGTTTCTCTGTTTTTTTCGAGCGATTATTTGTTATTTTGTTAATGGAAAGTATTAATCGTTGTTTAACTAGTTATATACTAGTTTTTAGTGAATTTGATGTTGATTTGAATGTGAAACAATATATAGACTAGGAGATTTAGGTGTTCAGGCATTCGCGACTAAGATGAAAATTGTTTGATGTTTTTTCTCTAGAAGATGCAAAGTGTTAAATAAGGATACGAGTTGTTAAATAAAGTTACAAACAACTCTCAGACTATGACTGTAACAAACAAATCTGAGGGAGTATATTTGCAACAACTCTCAACTCTCAGAGAATTGCATAAAACTCTCAGGTTGAAGAATTGTATATAACTCTCAGGGCTTTAAACAATATATCGTCCCTCGACTATCGCGTTTGGTGCAGATAGTCCCTTGACTTTCAAATGTCCATTGACAGTCCATAGACTATCGCGTTTGGATAAAGTTAGTCCACCAGATCCTCTAATCCATGAGAGGTTGCCACTCATCACCATAGTCCCTATATTTTTGTATCACCACTAGTCCCTTGAGTTTAGTTATCCATAATATTCTACATTTTGGGTTTGACCTAAACTCAAGAGACTAGTGGTGAAAAAAAAATCTGGGGACTATGGTGACAGGTGGCAGCCCTCTCATGGATCAAAGGTTCTGGTGGGCTAACTTTATCCAAACGCGATAGTCTAGGGACTGTTAACGGACATTTGGAAGTCAAGGGACTATCTGCCACCAAACGCGATAGTCGAGGGACGATGTACTGTTCAGTGCCTAAATTTTAGGTTGTAGAGTTACATATAACTCTCAGACTATGACTGTTGAAAAGTTGCAAACAACTCTCATATTATGACTGTTACAAACAACTCTCATATTATGATTGTTACAAACAACTCTCAGGGAATATATTTGCATACAACTCTCAGGTTGAAGAGTTACATATAACTCTCAGGTTGAAGAGTTACATATAACTCTCAGGTTGAAGAGTTACATATAACTCTCAGGTTGAGAGTTGCATACAACTCTCAGGTCGCAGTCCTGCGAGTTATTCATGTATAGTAGTGTGAATTGTCTGCTATCACTAACTTGCTAGGTGACTGCTTTATAATTGTTCAATACAGGGTAGGATATGTCTAAATCACAAGTTTTTATTTTAAAACATGGTCACCAAACTACAATCATTCCTTTCACGGAGTTTGAAAACTTTCAAAGTATCCAAGAGTACTTTGAAAGAACATGGGAGGAGCTGGTCAGAGCTAACTACCTAATTACCTACTCATACGGGGATCAGAAGAATTGTTTCTTTATGAATGAGGAAGATTTTGTTGGTTTATAATTATATCTTGATTTGGAGCATTTGAAACAGGTTAGTTTTCTCATAGAACAACATATCCTTAATAAGGGTTCCGGGTCTAAGGGTTCTGGTCAAAAGCGTAAACAGCCTAATATAAGTTTAGGAGAACCCTCTTATAATCAACTAACTAGCAGGGAGAGTAGTAATGGTTTAGGCAATATTGATCAGAGAAAAAAACAGCTTGCTACTACTGGTTAGGCTGATGCTATTATAGGAGTTGGTCAAGCTTTCGAAAAACGGGCTGCAGCTCTCAGGTTATCTTTGTGCTGATATGCTTTAGAGCATGGTTTTTCTTTTAAATACATGCAAAATACAACAAAAAATCACTTCTTATTGTGAAAATAAATTCACAACCGGATGCAAATGGAGACTTTACGCATCAATTTATGTCGACAATGGATTAATGACGATTAAGAGGTATGTTGCACACCATACTTGGAGTCCTGTTTTCTCCCAAAAACATTTGAGGCATATGCATTTGACATCGAATTTGATTGTTGAGGAAATTCATGATTTTATCCGGGCATGTCATTTGTTGATAGCCAAAATCATATAAAATTCTTTCAAACCAGATTACGGTCTAGACATCTCCTACCGTTTGCCATGGGATGCTTTGGAGAAGATAAGGATGGGAGTTTTGGAAGATAGTTCAAGTTCTTCTGGTTTACTAAGGGGATACTTCAAACGGTTAAAGAGATGCGATATTACTACCGACTGCCACTTGGAATTATCAGCTGGAAACGTCTTCAATCATTTTTTTTATAGGATTCGCTTCATGTCTTCAAGGTTTCCATTCATGTCGTCCAATGTTGGATGTCGATGGAACCCACTTGCACATGAAGTATAAGGGTGTATTTCTTTCTGTTGTAGGAAAGGACGATAATAACGGTTATCTCTATACTTCTTTTATAATTTGATTTATTATTAGGTTTGTGTAAAAAATCAAACAACACTCAACTATAAGTTGCAAACAACGTTCAGGGATAAAGTTCCAAACAACTCCCAAGAATAATTGCAAACGACTCCCAGTATAGAGTTACAAACAACTCCCAGGTAATACCCATGGAAGAGTTGCAAACAACTCTCAGGGATTGAGTTCCAAACAACTCCCAGATATGAGTTACAAACAACTCCCAGATAGGAGTTACAAACAACTCCCACAGATAGAGTTACAAACAATTCATAGGTAATACAGAGGGAAAAATTGCAAACAATTCTCAGGAATTTAGTTCCAAATAACTCTCAGGAAGGAGTTGCACACAACTCCCAGGGATACTTTGTACAAACAACTCCCAGGTAATACCCAGGGAAGAGTTGTAAACAACTCTCAGGGACTTAGTTCCAAAAAACTCTCACGAGGAGTTGTAAACAACTCTCAGGTAAGAGTTGCAAACAACTCCCAGTATAGAGTTGTACACAACTCTCAGGAAACATAGTTGCAAACAACTCTCATGAATAATAGGATGCGAGTTGTGCTATGATTAAGATCATTATTTAGTGCAAATTCTGAGTATGTTTGTCATCTATTGCAGTACTATTCCCCGTTGCAATCGGTATCGTGAGCATTGACGATTCAGACAATTGGCTGTTGTTTTTTGGGCTCTTTGAAACCTTATATTTTGGAGCGCCAAATCACATTTTTTTTCTGACCGTTATTCTGGTATAATTAATGTTGTTTCTGTCTTGTATCCAAACTGTTTTCATGCGTACTGTTATTTCTATCTTGTTAAGAATTTAAGAAAAGCTTTGGAACATACTAATAGAGACTATAAGACTAGGATGCTAAATTTCTTCCATCAACGTGCTTATGGTCCGAACCAAGATATTTTTAATGATCTAGTAACATATTTTCTATGCGAAGGTGGTGAAAGAATTAAAAAATTTCTTGAAAATTTACCTCCAAATAAGTATGCTCATGCATACGTTAAAGGGAAACGATACAGGGCTATAACTTCTACTGCGGCCGAATCTTTTAACAATCAGGTCAAAAAATTCTGCGGCCTACCCATTATTGAGTTGATTGACCGGATTAGAGTCTTGCTTATGACTCAAGTTTCACAGAGATAACAAGAGAGGTTAATCTGGATTACTAATGTATGCCCCGAGTATGATAATAAGCTAAAGCATAATATTGAGAATGCCAAACTTGGGTAGTACGCAAGTAATCTACAGCCATGTTTGAAGTTTTTTCAGACTCTGTAGTATTTGTTAATTTTTTTGATTTCACATGTTCTTGCGGAGCATGGCAACAGGAGTGCTTTCCATCTCCTCACGCTTTAGCGGCAATTCAGTCTACGAACCAAGATTCTCTAACTATTATAGAGTCGTACTTCAATGTTAGGAATTACAGATCAAGTTACTCTTTCAGCATACTGGCGGTAATAGATTTCCGTGAATGATCAAACCATAACGATCTTTTGGAGGTGGAAATTGTGCCACCCAAAATGAAAAGACTCATTGGAAGGCCTAAGAAAAAGCGAATCCCGTCTAGAGGAGAAGTGACAACCAAGCAGCTGAGGTGTGGCCGTGGTTTGAAATCAGGTTATAATAGGAGGACTTGTGAGGTTCCACTTTAAATATCTGTATGATGGGTTCATTAATCTGTAATATCGTGCGTGTTGTGGACAATGCATTAAACAATTTGGTAATTGTTTATTACACACACCGCGAATTGTATGTATTTAAATATTTTAACACGACTAGCTAATAGTTTCAAACAACTCTCAGGATAAAGTTGCAAAAAACTCTCAGGATAAAGTTGTAATAACTATTAGGAAATAGAGTCATAAACAACTCTTAGCTTGTACAGTTGTTCACAACTCTCAGGTCATGGATCTATTGACAACCCTCAGGCTATATAATTTCAAATAGCTCTCAGGTAGTATACCTGAGAACAAGTCCCATCTTGTAGAGTTGTTGATAATACTCACGAATTTATAAATTGTAACACTCAGGAAATTGAGTTCCCAACAACACTCGGGTAATATAGTTGTGAACAACTCTCAGACTATGTAGTTGCATACAACACTCAGGAATATATGAGAATTTCTTGCAACAATATCAAAATTTCAAAATGTGAATTGTTTGCATATATATATATATAATACGTTGACGCGAGTGGTTTGCATGTCCTTTCCCTGAGAGTTCTTTTTCAAATCGACCTCAGAGTTGCGCGCAAAATATCAATGATTCATAAATTTTATAAACTGATCAAAAGTTTATACAAAAAAGTGATTACATAGCCATAACAGGCTTCATGCACTTAACATTTTCAACATAATACAACCATCTTTAGTGTTTGTCAGTTTCCATGGAAAAAAAAACAAAAAACATAAGCGGTAACAATCAGTCATCACTAGACAATTCTTCGGCTTCTCCCTCCTCTTCATTCTCATCATCAACATCTCCCTCGTGCTTTCCGTTCATCTAATGGGCCTCAAACGATGTACCATGATGTTCCTCATCTTCCTCATTTTCCTCATCTTCCTCCTTCGTGTCTTTCCTCTTCCTTTTCCGGTTTGCAATCTCTGTTGGCTGAGGGTCAGCCACCATCTCAACCACTTCAACTGGTCCAGTGTCAGCAAAAAAGTAATTCTCGATATCAATGTCCATTACAGAGACTGAGTGGTGCCACCGGAAAGATTAATCTGGAGCTTTTGTTGGTCGTTATAGAAGACCAAGAGTCGCCTAGTGAATCAGAGGTAGACATGGTGATTGTAAATGAAGATGATATGAGCTTTAGCTTATAGATTTTATTTTAAAACAACCCTATGGTTACTATTATTTATAGGCAGGGGAGACATTTTGAATGGTGTGGTGGCTATGTGAATGATTACACAGCCTCTCTTCTGTCAACTCAACAATTAATGGGCTGCCTCTGATTAGATGGTTTTTTGCGTGTTCAATGCAATTACTATTTACCAAGGTAGACGCCATAGTCTGTTGGTATTCTTTTGTTATGTTTTCTAATTATCCTATATATATATATATATCAGGGAATGATGTGAATTGTTTGGTAATTGATGAGATTTGTTTGGAAGTTTTTTTTTGTAATAGTTGCGAATTATTTTGTGAAGCTGTATGGGTAATTTATTTTATAAGTTGCGAATTACTTTGCCAAGGGGGTTTGAAAATATCATACATTGCATATTTCTTAAACAAAAAAAACTCTATATATACAACACAAAATTACAAGCAATATATGTACACCAAACAATTTACTCCCTATACAGTTTGGAACATAAAAAGGATGACTACCAGTGTTAGTTAATGTTTTCATCGTTTAGGAAATAATAAAAGATTTCAGCTCTGACTTCTCTTACCATATCCTTTTGGTAAGTCTTTTGTACGTATCCTTTCTCGATAATATCTCTGGCGTATTCACATATGAAAATACCGCAGTCGAGGGAGTCATCCTCTTGTTGTGGAATATTTCTTGCGTTTTTTTACTTCGTAGCCATTCCTTGCCTCTGGTAGGTATTTTCTCTCGAGACAATAATCCAACTATTCATAATAGTTTGTATCAGGTATCAGGTACACATAAACTCTCACGACACAGAATTGTAAACAACTCTCAGGTAATGGAGCTGTCAACAACAACTCTCAGGAAGTAGAGCTGTCAACAACTCTCAGGGAATGGAGCTGTCAACAACTCTCAGGTAATGGAGCTATCAATAACTCTCAGGGAATAGAGTTAAGACAACTCTCAGGTAATATATCTGTCAACAACAACTCTCAAGTAATAGAGCTGTCAACAACTCTGAGGGAGTGGAGTTGTCAACAACTTTTAGGAAATAATATTGCAAACAACTCTCACCTCCATAGTGATAAAGTTGAGACCGCTCTCAGGCCATGATTTGAATTGCATCTAGATCTCATGACATGATGCAAATAAAATGATGATATATTTGCGGTATCACTCAGGAATTAATGTGAATTTCATATAAGTCTCATACTATGTATTATGGTAACAGTTAGTAATCTTACCAGCAGACAAGGTGTCTTTGTGGTGTAGTCCAACGCATGTAGACAATACAGTAGTGGGTTGTAGTTTGTTGGTGTCCTGGCATCTATATCAATAACGAGCAACGCCCAATGGTTCATTATATCCTTCTTAGTGTTGCATACTGGAATGCACACAATGTTTGTGTCTGGAGGCATTTTTTCAAATACATCATCGACTACATTTGCTATTTCTTTTCCTTCTGCCAGTTGGTACTGCATTCAAGTAAAAGTAAAAGTACATTAGAACAATAACATGCGAGATATTGGTAATATATAGCTAAACTTACCGTAGCCATGCTAGAAATTTGTATGGCTCCATATTTGGCTTCAGAGAAAGTTTTGCACGAAACCTTCCATTTTACTGCTGTAAGCATCTTTAGAATCCCAGCGTGCACAATCTAAGGGGAATTAATGATTAAATACAATATATGAGAGTTGTTTGAAAAATAGTTGGGAGTTGTTTGCTAAGTGGATACCTTGTAGTCCAGGTCCTTTTCGAAATGTAGCGCCAACAAATCACTCACGGGCACGTGAAGTCTGTAGGTAAACTTGGACATTGGTAATTACCATACATTTGGATCTTCCCCATCTTCTCTACCTTGAATTTGAAGTATATTATGGTATTCACTGACATCGATCAGTTCAATTGTCCGTGTAGTTTTTGGCCAGTCGGTGAGAGTTACCGATTTCAGTGGTTGTGGCTCTTCTATAAGACTTACCTCTTCCCTCGGGTGCTGGGTTAGTGTCAGTAGATTAAAATTAGACAACATGTCATCCTCCCCCACTGTCTCTTCTCTTGACTTTAACATATAAAGGTATTATGTTGTAAAATTATAAAAACAGATATACATATGTTTATGTAATTGTTATTAAAAACTTACCGCATAATATGCGACGACTAATTCCATTGACTGCTCCAGTATAAACGCAAGAGTCCGTTGACAAATTTATTTATTGCATACTCTGACATATTCTCCAGAGCCCATTGTATCACATCATCGATTTTCAAGATCATAAATTTTATCGAAAAACTGACTGTGAAACTTGCGAGTAATAACCATCAAAAAATACATTTGGTAAACGTATTCAGTTATCGTGCATATCAAAAGACTTTGGAACTCCGCCTTTTCTCTTTTCCGGTTGATTTGGTACTGCTCCCACAACTGCTGCTTGGCTCAGTGGTTCTGACTTTGCGTAATGTTTTGGACTTCAGCCATGTCTCATTCCCGCAGTTGAACTTATAACGGTGCTTCTTCATGGCTGAGCAGTTTTGACTTGTTACAAGGATAGGCAGACTCTGAATCTCCTTCTGCAACAGGTTGTGCATCTTCGGTCTGTGTTAGCCTTTCACTCTTTGCCAAGGTTATGTGTTTTTCTTGTTGTTCTCCTTGAATATGTTGTTGTTGTTCTAGTTGTTGTTCTCCTTGAATTTGTTGTTGTTGTTGTTGTGGTGGTTGTTCTCCTTGGTTCGGTTGTTGTTGTTGTTGCGGCTGTTTTCGGTCAGCATGTTGTTTTATATCGAACTTGACAGTTATTTTCACTAGTGACAAAACAAACCTGAGAGGTCCAGCAAAAAACTCGCAGGCTATACAGTGAAAACAACACTCATACATTTTCTACGAACACCTCTCAGGTTATGATGAGAGTTATAAATTTAAGGACACAACTCTCAGGATATTTATACACACAACTCTCAGGTTATAGAGTAATATACAACTCCCAGGATGTAAGGTCACTAACAAATCTCATCATATTTACCTAAACAACTCAAATTACTACACTTCGAATGCTACCTGAGAGTTGTGTGTGGCTAAAAAACACCAATTGTTTGAACACACTATTTTGCGAATTGTTTGTATATATACCACGCGAATTGTTTAAAAACCATAACGCAGATTAAGATGCGAGTTGTGTTTAAATCCATACATACTGGTTCTTTTGAAACACTAGACTTTTTAGATTTTAAAAAAACAACTTAGCATCCCTACATTTTTGCATATTAAGATCCACTTACATCTTCAGGACCTTCTGCATCTGTAAGTCCAGACTCTTCAACTGTGACTTCCTCCTCACGGGATTCTACCTCCTTAGCTCTATGTTCTTTGCAACCTAATTCCTCCGGCATGGGAGGTACGAGTTGTTGGTCATTCAGAAAAAATTCATCTGTTTCTTTCTCCTTTGGAGGACTCAGAACTGTTGTTGTCTCCTTTGTAGGTGGAGACTTATCTGCTTGTCTCTTCATTATGTTTGTCTCTATGGTGATAGATAACTCTCCTGGTCTTTGTTCATGTTGTACCGGTGAATAGTTCCCAACATCGTCCTTCTCCTCCGATAGTACTCCATCATGCTCTCTAGCTATGGCTTCCTCCATTTTCCCGTCCCGATTTGGGTCATTTTCCTGAAGTTTAGATTACACAAGTGCCAACAGATTAGTGGATGCGACTTCTGCTAGCAGTTCCGGTAGCCCTGTTTTCTTCTCCTTTTCAGGCATTCCAGTGGAGCAAAAGGGCAAATAGAGATCATTGTGGAGTTGTCTTTCTTCTTCAAGTCTTGCTACCTTTAACCTTAACTCTTCAAGCAACGACAAGAAATCCAGAAGCATTATAATTTGTTCAGTGCGAGTTAAACATATTATATATATATATATATATATATATATAATTACTTCTTTCTCGTGTTGGTCGATCTTGCGCTTGTACTTAATTCTTGTCGGTATAGGTCTTCAAACGCTTTGACGTTGCTTCTGCTCCAGTCTTCTTTGGAGTAGCATCTATGCGTTTGAGCATAAAACAACCCAACGTTTCCCTCATACTGTTATCGGATACTTCCTCGGCCTCCGGTTGGGTCGTCTCCATTGGCATTGGTGGAATCGTTGTTCTATTGACTGCTTCCGGTTGGTCTATGTTTGGGATGTCCTTAGTAGAGTCTTGTCGTGCGTGCCTCGCCCTTTTTTTTGTTTTGGGGGCTGCGCTTTTCTTCCTTTTACTCGGTATTTCTTCCTGTAAAACAGGTGCATCATCTGTATCTGCATTATCTGCTACTAATTTAAATGCTTCTATTTCAGCCTCTGTCCAACAAAAGGGAGACTCCACAACCTACACATGAAAAAACATTAAAGTTATTACCTGGTTGTGAGTTGTTTAATCCCAAATTATAACCTGAGAGTTGTTTAAAACTCTCACATCCTGGGAGTTTTTCACAAATGACCCGAGGTTTGTTTACAACTTTCATATCCTGAGAGTTATATACATCTTAATTACCCGAAAGTTGTTTGTATCTCTATTATCTGATAATTATACATATAACCTAAAACTTGTTTTTTATTAAGCTGAACGTTGTTTATATATATAACCTGAGAGTTATTTTATATACATATACATATATATATTTCATACCTCATCATCTTGTAGCAGAGAGAGCCTTCCAAGCAGCTTAAAGTTCGATTGTTTGAACTCTAATCCCCACCATTTGAAGAATCTTGGGATCAGATTTGGCTTTACGAGCTCTAGCCCAATTGTTGTGTGCTCCATGACGAAAGGCTGCACCGGCAAAATTGTGGTCATCAGGAGCTCTATGGGGATGTGGTAATATTTTATTAAACATAAACAATCTTACGACTAGTAGTGCGACCCAACCAATAACTCTATCATGTTTTCTTTTCGCAACACAACTCCTGATCGACTGGAGAAGCTTCAACAGAATTGATCCAGACGAGTCATAGTCGTTTATTTTGTCGAGGTCTTCGACAAAATACAGTGCATTCCAACCCATTATATCTCCAGAGACTGACTAGAATAACGTTGAGCACAAAAACAATATCAACAGGCTAGCAATATCATCCAACTCATGTCCCCCCTTGGCTGATGACTTTCGATATACCTGCCTGTAAAATCCACCACAACATGCTGTGTCAGTGCATATGAAAATCCTTTGTAGAGTATAAACTATATTCACGCATACCTTTATAATGTTGTTTGATACAAATTTAGAATTTATCGGCCCTATCTTCCTTTCCGTTTTACCCATGAAGTATGTTCTCAACATCTTTGAATCATTTTTATCTCCGTTTACGTATCAGGTTTGGAATGCGTCGGCTTTCATTAAAGCGATTTCCTTTGTGCCGTGCTTAAGGGAAAACATGACCGTTACATCGTTCGTTGTTATCTTGACAAGCTTTGACCCAAACTGAAAGGCGTCTTGTTCAACCAAAAACATCTCTATAATAAACTGAATGTTCGCATATAACTTCTTCTTTGGTAACTGCCCATACAAGAATTCGATTGTTGCCTTCAAAAGCATGTAGAACGGTGTGTTTCTCGTAGCTTCGATGTGGGCAGCTGTAATGTTATTCTCTCTCAGCATTTTTAGAAGGCTCAACAATCCCGACCCGTAGAATCTTAGTTTTTTGGTCATTGTTCCTGAAAAAACATAAAACCAGCAAGCAACGCTCACCTAGTATAGTTCCAACACAACTTTAAGGTATGAAAACACAAACAACTCCTAGGATACGTTGCGAGTTTTTTGAAAATAATACTCAGATATTTTAAAACAACTCGTAGGATTCAACATTGAAACAACACTCAAACATTTTATTAGAACAACCCTCAAGTTACGCCGAGAGTTGTTTTCAAACAACATCAAAATAATATGTTGCGAATTGTGTTATAATAAAAATTAGCTATATGGGAATTGTTTTATTTTTCACATGCACGTTGCCAGGATCTGGGAAATTTTGAAACAATATCAAAACCAACAAACAACTGAATGTAGATCATCTACTATACATCACAACACGCACAAAACGATTAACAATACATGCAACCTCTAAAGCTAATGTGTAGAACGATAAACCCAGAAACTAAAATACTTGTACACTATCCTAACTACATGACTGCATTACAAATAAGCAACGCCGATCATCAATGAACACCAACAACCATTTGGAAATCACAAAAAGTACAAAAGTAACCACATTTCGCTAAATTGAGACGTACTTGCTTACCGTGGCTCGTTATTTCTTCACTGGTCGGCGTAAACTAAACAGAGACAGTCGAACGGCTACTACTTACTTGTTTCAGGGACGACTAGACAATTGATGGTCGAGAATCAGCGAAGAACTAAGGATGTTGGTAGAGGAAGGTTTCTGGTGTGAAGATGAGTCGAACAGTTTTTTGTTCTGCTTACTAAAAATATAAGCCTTGTTTTGTGGGTTTATGGGGTCTGAGAAGGAAAGAAAAAATGGATTTGAAGAAAAATACAGGTATATATAGTCGAGAGATATTTTTGTCCAATGTTTCGATGGAGGTACCAATTAACACTATCCTGATTTCTGGTACTAGGTAATTAGGTAGTTGAGTTGGTATTTATCAGTACTTTTCTCTTTATTAAATTTTTATAAGATTTTATTAATTAAAGTTTAAATATAATTATATTTTATATTATATATATATACAAAATTGGTACGTAACTATATATATATATATATATATATATATTAAATTTATATGAAATTGTATCAATTAAATTTTAAATATAGCTATATTTTAGATAATATATATATATATATATATATATATATATATATATATATATAATTAGTACGTTACTATATATTTTTATTAAATTTTTATGAGATTTTATTAATTAAGGTTTAATTTTTTTAATTCATCCCGTCATTTATTAAGTGTCTTAGTGTCTATATCTAAGTTTTTTTTATGATATTTGTAACTGACGCGTTATAATTTTGTTTAATGTGCAACATAAAATTTACACGGGTAAAATACGCATAAATAATTAAATTTAAAAAGTAAAATATATACATAAATACATGAATATTAAAAAACTTAAAGAATGATTTTCGCATGCGGGTACAATGATTGATCAAATACCTAAAATAAACAAAAGAAAATATACAATGTTAGTAAAACAATTATATAAATAATTAACACTTAAAATAAAATTATTATAACCATTAAATATAGAAAAACTAAAATAAATTTTTTCAAAAAAAATTGAAAAAATCTATGGAATTAATTTTAAATTATTTTTTTGGGCCTGCACCCACCCGTGCAGTACGCGAGACTTGCACCGGTGGGGTGCGCGGCATCTTAGTGGTGCGTAAGCCCATTACGCTTGATGGGTTGCCTGACGCACTCCACTGATGCTGACCATTTTCTGGCCGAATTTGGACCGGAAAATGAAACACCATAAACTTTGAATATTTTTAATCTAATTTCCACCATAACTCTAATTTTGATACTAACTCTAAATCTAATCTATGGTTCGAACTAAAACTTTTAACAAATCACAAATTTTAATCCTAAACAACCTAAAATCCATAAAAATAAGAAATTAAATGAAGGTATCGTAGAGGAGGAGGAAAGCTTAAAGAAAAGTTAAAGGTTTCAGAGAGCATATGAGATATGGTAGAGAAAAGTGAGGGAGTGTTAAATAGAAAATGAGGTAGAGGGGAATTAGTAAAAAAAGAAGAAGCTTATATACCCAAAAATGTATTTTAGTCAAAATTAGGTAAACTTATAACAGCAGTGGATAAAATCAAAACTGGGTAAACAAGTTTCGAATGAAATTATATTTTTAACAATATTGAAACTTTAAAAATTTTATTGGTTTAAATTATTTATGTATGCATTTATTTTTTAATATAAATTTAAATTCAAAATTTTATTTATTTATTAAATAAATAATTATAAATCAAATTTTTATTATATTGTTCACAAATTTTGTGGAAGATAATAAATTACTTAAATTTTAAGTTTGAGAAACGCACAATTCATCTGTTGCAAGTCCATACGATCAAAGCCAATGAACAACTCATTAAATAAATCCATTAGAATGATATAACACGTTCTTATATATTTAGCCGCATGTAAAAAAATAAAGATTAAATCAAAGAAATCAATAACTACTAATGTATTATTATGGTTAGAGATAAGATTTTATTCAAGTTATAATAAGATCTATTGTTATAGATAAGATTTGATCTTTTTAGCTTATACGAGATATATGTTAACTCTATAAATAAAATTAAACTCGATGAATAAACATTTAACTTACTTGAGAAATATTATACCCATAAAATTAGCACCGTATGCGGGAACAAACGGGTTACCATGAAGTGTAGTAACCAGAAAATACTAAGGATAATAAAGATCATGCCAAGTTTGAAACAAGATAATACTCTATTTGTTGTTATAAACGATAAGACGAAGAAATATGTGAGCAAAATCCACATGTTAATATTATGGTTGTTCAACGGTAAGATTTCCAAAAAGTAATAAGGGAACATATGGGAGAGGAGGTCATGATGATGCATGATATGATGTATGCCATTACTCAACCAAAATTAAAATCCAAGATCCAACATCTTGAAGATTAATTTGAAGAAGAAGATGAAGAGGTAGATCATGAAACTACTCCATGATAAGAGATCGTCTCAAGAACGATACCAAGCGAAGCAACATACCTTTTAGGCGTAAAACAGATGTTGTAAATGACCAATACGATCGGGGATCCTCTAGTAGGTGTGAAAAGTGTCCACGAACCCGTCATAACTAAAAGAGAAGAATCAAAACCCTTACATCTATGGATAAAGATGATAAGAGTAAATGCGAACACCGTCAAGAATATCACACACCCCAAGATGAAAATATTGGAAAGAAAGCAACCATGTCAATTGATGCTTCCTATTAGTAGTATCGTGCTTCTCCTCCTTACTCTCGAATGAACCAGAATTACCAACAAGTTCATGTGGTTCAACAATGAGCTTAACCTATTATGAACATACCTATGGCCCAATCATATATTCAGCCAATTTTTCAAGCCCTTACGGCTCAACAAAAGATCTATCCAAATAATCAGTCTTTCAAACACCCACAATGCAACATTTGTTTCAATAGAATCACACACTTGTACCTCCAGTTCACTTAAATATAGCCCAAATATATACTCACGCTTCAACTGTAACGAATATAACCAATACATGCCACCTCTAGCATACATGAGTCAGCGGAACCCTCTTAGTCCATACCCCCAAACTCAGCCAAATATTTAGTATGCTACAATAACCAAATGACACTACTATAATGGATATCCATAAACTTTTATTGATAATGATGATGGTCTACAAGATGAATCAATATTCGCACCAAACATCTTATGCGGAAGCCTACCGTCAAACTTAAATAACCAAAAATGGACAAAATTAATGGCAAAGATGATACAAATCATCAGTTTGAGCAATTTAAAAGTGAAATACTGAAGTATCTGGGAGCAGATGACACCATGAAATGTAGGGAATTTATCCGAACACTAGAGAGGAAATGTGTTAACTCTGTTTGACAACCTATAACAAGTTGCATTACAAGTTTCAAGATGCTATACACCAAATTTAGGAATTAGTTTATAAGTTCTAGATCAATAAAAATGAAGGGATTAAAACATTCACTCTAAATAAATCCTTAAAGAAAGTTTGAAAGTATATACTAAAAGGAAGTATATACTAAAAGGTTTATGGAAACCAAAAGCAAGTTTCAAGGATGTCATGACTTAGAGATCGTTGCAACTTACATGCAATGAATACTTCCATAATCATTGGCTAACATAATTATGAAGAGGAAGATCCTAACTTTTAGTAAATTTTTAGTATAAGTGAAACGTTACACGAGAGGGGAAAATTTGAAAGAGAAAAGCATGATGGAGAAACCACTATTCCATCCACATATCCGAGAAATCACCCACTAGTACGTAACAACAAATCATAGACAGTTGCACAAGTCAATATAAGCCGCACAATAAGAGTATTAAGAGCAATAAATGTGAAAGATCGTCCCAGAGGAAGAATTAAAACCAACGATAAAGCTCCCGAGGAAGGTACGTGAGCAATTATAGCATCAATACTAATAGCCGCCAAAGGCTAGCGCATCCGGTGAGAGGGCCATACATTGAATTAACCAAAAATCTATAAGTAGCCTATGAGCAGACCAATGATGTGGTTTAATGCTAAAGGTTGTACAAGCTACAGAGGCTCTAGGAGAAAATAAAAAAAAATTATGAAAATTTTACGACGATATTGAGTATACCATGGATTATTTGACTTTACAATATCAACTCCAAAATATTGTTGATAATAGAGCATGGACAAACAAAAGAGTACCGATACAGATTGAGGCTAGTATCCAAACAATGCAAGGAAAAGATAAACATAAAAGCCAAAAGTTCTAGACTATAATGAAATATTTGAGGAAGAATAATATCAATATTTGGACTATAATCCAAATAGAAAAAGTGAATGTGTCATAGCTGGAAGAGATCTATTCTTAGAGATTCCAATTTTTTTAAAGGAAAATACATATATTAGAGATTTGAAAGTCTAACAATATGGTCAAACAGCGTCACACTTGTACCATAACCCGTATCATGTATAGGTATTTTCTGATGATGGTCTAAGAGGAAAAGTATCACCATACGAACGTTTTATTAATCAATATAGAACTGGAAGTAGAAGTCAAAAGACTAATTATAAAAACGAGAAGTTTGGATATTATCGTATACATGTAAAAGAATGAGAGTGTTCTATAAGTTATTAATTCCCAAAGGATTCTAACCAGATTTACAAATTTAAATGCACATGTTTTGTGAGAGCTTACCATTGATGTAATCCTCAGTAGACAAAAGTTTAAAAAAATGGTATGTTACATATTTATGATAGTACACGATCTTTCCTCATATAATGTAATCGTTGGAATATCATGGTTGGACCAAATGTATATTTTAATATCTACAATATATCAATACCTCAACTACTCAATCAATATGAATGTATGCATAATCAAAAGAGCTCAAAAGACAATCACTGAGTATTATGCATCTTGTATAGCTCACGAATAACAAAACCTGAAATAGCAAAAAACAAGGGACTCAATCATTTTAGACAATATGGATGATCCAAGAGAAGCCCCACGCTTACCCGCCCTATAAAGTACGGATGAAAAGTATAAAGTGTTAGAATGGAAAAGGAGAATATACTACGACTCCGCTAAGACATCCTCACAGAGTTCAAATATAAAATCTTCGACCTTCTACAAATTAATATTTATTTATTTTCCTAGCATGCCCATGATGTCACAGGGGTTCCAACCAAAATCATATGGCATAGATTGTCAATAAACAATAATTTTTTACCAATAAAGTAAAATAAGAGGTTATATTAACAAAAAAACAAATAATAATAACAATTATAGATGTTGAAAAATTGACCTTCGTTGGCCATATTCAAGAATCATATTAATTGATGTGGACGATCAATCGATGTTGGTTAAAAAAAGAATGACAAGTGGAAATATGCATAGATGTCATGGATCTAAACAAGGACCTTGTGAAAGATTATTTTCCATTGCCAAAAATAGATCAACCCATGGAGGTTATGTTAAGGAATAAGATGCCATCGTTTATGAATGCCTATTACAGATACAATCAAATTTAAATGCACAAAAATGATAATAGAATACCACATTCATAATAGAGAGAGGCCTTCATTGCTATAAGATGATATCATTTGGCTTGAAGAATGAATTATCCACATACCACCGATTTGTGAACAAGATGTTTGTAAATAAATTTGGCAAAAATCTTCAAGCATACATCTATGATATGTTTGTCATAAGTAATTAAGACATATGGCAATAAACTGACTTAGTCGAGGCCTTTCCAGAGCTCAGAGGAGTCAACTTGAAGCTAAACCTATAGAAGTTTACATCTCCAAATCCTCATACAAGTTCCGACATTTTGTTCAACTGGACTCCAATATGCAAAGAATATTTCAACAATATCAAGAAATTGCTCACTTCACCTTAAACATTAACAAAGATAAATCTATGAGATTCACTATTTTTATACCTTGTAGTCTTGGATTACGATGTAAGTGTCGATCTAATAAGATAACATATTCTAAGCCAATACAATATCTAAGTATATATTTATTAAGTGCTAAAAAACTAAGTACTTAAAACTTGCGAAACTTTCTGTAACATTCGTAGTAGCAATCTGAAAGATGAGGCTATATTTCCAAGCTTAAACGATCATCGTCTGAATGTTATTTCCATTAAAAAAGTTATGGAAAATCAAGATGTTTATTATGAATTTTAATAAATGGTAAGAATAATTAATGAATTACAAAATCCAGGACAAGTTGAGAACCACAATCAAAGCCCATACCCTCTTCCTAATATAATTTCAATTCATGAGACCTATCCATTCAAAATAGAAACCTTTATCCACTTCGAAGGTTTATACATATAGAGAAAGAAATAACAAAGGATCTAGAGCAAGAATCCAATTAGTATCCCCGACGAAAGAAATACTGACATAATCAATTAAGCATTGCTTCCCATGATCAAATAATAAAGTAGAGTATGAAACAACCATTAAAGGTCTTCGACTAGAAAAGATTTATGGAGCCAAAAGAGTTTAATATTTCATAGATTCCTAGTTGGTTATCAATTAATTACTATGCCAAGCCAAAGCCAAGAAAGTCAATATTATCCAATATGTAAAAGAGCTTCGACGTAAAGCAACACTTTTGGCACATGTGGACTTTGAGAGAGTACCAAGAGTATAACACGCAAGCGTTCACAGTTTGGTATCTTTAGCTTGGGCATAAGTAATATTTCAAAGAATATTATCTATCATATTACTCAAAACATTCTTATGTATATTCGAAATCTTGGGGTCATGATAACGAAAGGAGAAGACAAGGAGGAGGATTGGAGAACCTTCATCCAAAGATATTTAACTAAAGTAAGAATTGCTTAGAACAAGATAGAGGTAATAAACTTCAAGATGAAATCAATAAGGTTTGTATGAATTTTTGACATATTATACAAGTAAGGCTTTACCAAACATATGCTCATATATTTCAGCCACGAAGAAGCATCATTTATATTTGAAGAATTTCATGATGGAGAAGGTAAGTACACATAATTGATACAAGGCTTTGGAAAATAAAAGTTCTCGTTCAAGGGTACTATTGGCAAAAAAATATAGGATGCAAAAAATAAATTTAAACATCATGACATTTGTCGAAATTTCTCAAATTTTATCTAGAGTTCCGGTTGGTGAACTATCAACAATATCTGACGTAATTCCATTTGACATATGGAACCTAGATATTATGGACCCCATTCCTAAAGATTTTGGAGGAATAATTTTTTTTATTACTAGTAGATTACATTCCAAATGGGTAAATGTTCAACCATTTGCAAATATTACAATAAAGGAAATTATCAACTTCTTATCAATGGACATATATTGCCGTTATGGATTACCAAGGATCATCATAATGGATAGTGGAACCCAATTTCAAAATAATAAGGTCATACGGTCATACGACAGTAAATATATTAGATAAATATTTTACTTTTCGTTTCATCCACAGGTAAAACGATAAATTAACAGTTAGCACCAAAACATATCTGAAAGGATTAAGAAGATGTTGGAGGGAGCAATAAAATTGGTTAGAAGAAGGTCTATAGTCATACATAGTCACTACAAAAACAACAATAATTGAAACACAATGTGCATTGGTGTATGACATGGAAGTAGTCGTCCTAACAGAAATAGATATGTTGTCATTTAAAATCTCTACTTATGAGGAAGGAAGAAACTCAGAAGACAGACAAACCAAACTTGACGCAATAAAATAAAAAGGGTAAAAGCCAATATTCGGTCAGAGCACTATAATATTTTGATGGGAAACAAATAAAATTCTAAACTTTGATTCCAAAGTTTAGATCCATGGAACAAAGTCGTGAGAAAAGAATTCCTTTATACCAAATATATAAACCTCGACAAGCTAGCCTCAAATTGGGAAGGATCCTACACAGTGGGGTCTAAAGTAAATTCAAGAACATATCGACTACTCGATGAGGAATAAAAGTAGCTTCGATATCCATAAAATATAAAGCATCTAAAATATTACCATCCCCCATAAGCTAGGACTGTTTTATTATTAATTGTTCTTTGTAAGCATTTTGTTGAGTTTCATATGAGGTGTACTATTTTATTTCTTAGCGGCGTAAGTAAGTTTTTAACGATCCATCTAACAATAAATAAAATATTTCTGCCAAAATACAATGTGTAATTCTATGTTTTTTTCTCAATAAAACACAAGGAGTAAATCTAAGGATTCACCTATAACACAATGAGTGAATATATGGGTTTTGTTAAAAGACAATGAGTGAATCTAAAGATTTGGCTAGAACAAAATGAGTGAATCTAAATATTCAAATAAAGCTATAAGCTAAAGAAGTTAAATATGAGATGTAATGTAGTCTTCAACACATGAAGTGATCTCAGAATCTCTCAATAACAATCAAAATAAGGTAAGACTAGCACTTCAGAAGCTTTAGCATCTCTAAAAAAAAGGTAAGACCGAGACAAAATATAGACTTCTAAACTTCAAAATATCCACGTATTCCTTGCAAAATTAAATAAAAAATGTACATAATGATTATTACGAGTAATCCAAAAGGAGTTACGAACCATTCTAAAAATAATCAACATTTTGGGTACTCTAGATATAACCCAAACAAGAGGCCCACGTGTTCCTTAGAATATGTCTTTCTATGAAGTCGATTACTTCAAATGGAACAATATATTATTCGATAAAAAGTGTAAATTATTAAAATTGATTTTTTTTAAAACAAACAATATTCATTAAAATATATGTGAATAAATTCACTTCGAAGGTTATACCTTACAAAATTCCCTATAAATAAAACTTAATTCATAATATTTACATTAGAAAGCATACATGATTTTTGCTAATCAAACTCCAAATACATAACAATAAAGGAAAAAATATCACTTAGCTTCCGGTACCGAAACACCATTTTTGTTCACATGGCATGTGGGACATCTTCAATCGAATGAGCTAGATGAATATTTTCAACCAAATGAGCAATCTTATTTTCGATAAACCTGAATGATGGAACTTGACTTGGTTCACTAGGATGCAAGACTATTGGATCTTTACCAAATTTAAGAGCATTATCATCTTCACCAAAAGAATAACTAATATTGGAAAACTTTTTCTTTTTGACATTTTTGTTCAAAAGGCCGAAAACACAATTGGTGAGGATTATTTTCGACTGAGGGTAATTTTGTCAGATGTTGTGTGATGTTTCAAGGGTATTAATGTTTAAGCTGCCTGGTTGTATTAAATGTTCATTACCCTCATTAATGAAAGTGGTTGTGTATTTATACCCTTAATTATGGGTTACATTGGCTTTCGGGTCAAACTTATGAAATTGGGTCGATTTCAAAAACCCATTAGTTTATTAAGTAGATTAGTAACTAGCTTAGTCAAAAGGTGTTTAGTGTTTTAATACTTTTGTCCTGTCCGGATGGTTCAGTGGGTGGTTATTATCTGAATTTCCCCTGTACGGTTTCTACACTGAGTGGTGAATATTTCCGGACTCATCAACAATAACCTCCATTCATCGATCTAACAAGAGATTCATGATTTAGAAAGAGAAAAATCCAAGGTCCAGTCGGAGGTTTACCTTGTTTTAACAAGGTAATATAACAACTGATCTAGGGGTATAAGATGATGAATCTCATGAACTTCAAATATTAAATTGGACTCGACCTTACACACTCTTTAATAGGCATTTACCATCATTTCTGACTAAAATTGGATGCCGTCTCAATCCATATACATTACTCCCTATCAATGTTACATGCAAGTCAATTTTATTTTGAAACGATGTGTCCAAATATTGGTTCTAGTTGTATCGCTCAATCAATATTTTGGCTATGCGTTTATACTGTGACTCCTCAAAAAAATTCCTTCTTGTTTTAATTCAATAATTGAATCTATTATTTCATGATTAAAATCATATAATTTTGTGGCAAAAGTTAGATTAAAATATTCCTCTTTTGCCAACAACAAAAATTTAGAAAATGACTTATTCTTTGAACTAAATTTTAATTTTCTCTTCTAAGTGTAACTTGGCGTTTCATTTCTTCTTAGATCCACTTCGGCCTCATGTTCTACTCTCAACATGTTCTTATCAACACTCTTCTCTTGTAACTCTATTTCATCTAAGTATATGATATCTACAAATTAACTGAAGAAAGTGATAACCAGAACTTACATGCAATCCAAATTTAATCGTCTCTTTGTTAAATCCAAAGTAGGAAATGAATATATAATTTTTAATGTTGTTTGAATCTATAAAGTGGTGAAGCATATCTAATATTGGAAGGATTTTGAAGCTGCGGCACCAAACCTTGGTCGAGCCAACATCAACATTAATTGGTCCAATAGATATATTCACACTAAGGGTGTTGATTTCAGAAACATAAATGTTTCCATCTGGAGCTAAAGTAGGATTTTTTAAAGGGTTTCATCTCTACAATCTCCATAAGATCACCATTACATATATAGCAAAAGAATTAGGATTGGCAGCAAGAACTATGTTATCTAAAATTCTACGGTATTTAGCAGAAACCTTTCCATCTTATGCACAATCCCTTGCCGTCGACTGATCATCCTTCTTAAAAGAGTCATTCTCAATTACAAAAGTATACATACCCAAATTTTCCTAAGTTACAACCACTTATTCTTCGCTGATATTCGTTACTTCAGTATTAATAATAGTTTAAGATACAATATTTAGCATTATAGGAGATAAAGGTGATACCTTTCCAAAAACGGTATCAATCATATTCTCCCGTAAGCCACTACCAACTATTAATATTTTAGACCTAGAGGATTTGGTAAAGCTCATGTATTTTCTTTTATTCACAACATTAATCTTATCGTCTTTTGATTTCCCTCTAATATTTTGTTTTCTAGTAAAATCTTTATTCACAACATAACAAACAACATATTCTTTTATTTCCCATAACAAACATGAACATTTTGCGTGGTCTGATTATAATCTTCAATAATAGTTACTCCTTATTGTTAACATGAATTTCCACCTCTATGTTACCTTCTCCAGTATTTGCAAATTTAACTCTTTCAATTTTTAAAGTAGTATTCGGCTCCAAAGTAAAAATTATTTTCAATAACATGAGTTAACTGAATTAATTGAGCAAGATGAGTAAACGACTTCTTAAAAAAAAGGATTTTGAACCATTTTATCTGGTCTCAACAACATTTCCATCTACATCATTACATCCGTGTGTTGAGTCCCTCAAACCTTTAGTAATATTTTTTTTATTACCAAGACTATAGACACTTAAAGCCTTCAAGTTCTTGAAAATAATATAATCATTCTTTGCTGCTTCATTACGATTTATATGTTTGCTCGAGGAGTAAAAATCTTTCTTCTTTTCGTCTTAACACCTTTGTTTAGAGCATTTTCAACCGTGATAGACTTGTCAATTTATTTTTTTTCGAGGAGAATGCCTTACAATAGTCATTTTAACGTAAATCATTTAACTTTAGCAATTTTAGAATATGCTTCCTTCCTTGATGGTTTATTTACATGAGTTTTTTCATCATTTTATCCTGTTTACGAATAGAAAATCCCTCAACTACAAGAAATACTTTTCCACCAGCCATTATTTGCAAACTGTTTATGAACCAACATAAATTTATAGAAATACTAAAAATCAGCTCTATCTCTATAATTTTTAAATACATCTCCTTCAGATAAACCATTTGAGATTTGAAATCATGTTCTGGGATTGATAAAAAAAAACCTAAAAACAATACATGATAAGGACAATATTTACACACATGAATACATAACATCATATAATACAGGAAGAAAAGTAGCATTATATTTTGGCTACCAAATTTGATAACAAACAGGGGAATATCATCTTTAACCTTTGATTCCTAAGAACCTTATATATACACAAATTTAATCTTCCAAACCTCATTAGAGTCATAAAGATCAATGGCAATATTTTATTACTAAGAAAAAGAAAGATTTCCCTTTCAACTTTTAATGTCATTTAAAGCTAATAAATTACTAAGATTAAAGAGACCATAGACTCTCTAAGAAAGATTAATTCTCGTGATCAACACCCTCCAAATGTTTGGAACTAAGTGACTTAGACTTCTACCAAATTCTTTAAGAACACTCAACATATTCGGAAAAATGTAAATCTAACACATATATCATGAATGTATGTGAAAAATATCGCTTTATCTTTTATGCATGCAATTGGATTTCACCTAATTATAAAAATTAAAGGGTTATATTTCCTGGAATAGCCTAATATTTTTCTTTTGATTGTAATCTAAGTGATCGATTTACTCATATTCATAATAAAAAACACTAAATATCTCAGCCTCTTCAAAAGAGCTATTAATAAAGGTCGCTTCTCATTCTTTAGTAGATTCAAATGTAATTATTGTTAGCAAAACAATAGTAGAGGCATCACAAATTTCAAGAACAATATCAACAGATAATACTAAAAAAAGATCTATGTCTAATAATTCTGCTACAAATCATTTCCGACGAAAAATAAAATACTTTAATATTTCTTCAAAATTGTTGGGATGGTCACTATCTCAAACGTCACCTTCGTGATATATAACAAAGCTTGTATTCATTTTATTTACCATTTTATCAAAGAAACAAGAAAAATTAGGATGAGATGGAAGTAAATCGAAGTCAATAAAGATAAGATGAAAAAAAACTTAAAGTTCTTTGAAAAAATAGGCGAAAATCATAATATAGTTCATGAAGAGACATAATTATAATTGTGATTTGAGGAAAAAAAACCAAATGCAAATAAATATATATTTATAGAAAGAGGTAAAATAAATGAGGTCATTTAATGTAACTAAGCATATATATATGAAAATTAAAGCACTTCGAAGCAATGTGAAAACAATTACGGTAAACTTTGATTTTTTTCGACTCAACAAAATATGCTAATAACTCTAGCAACTTGCTACTTCTTAGCTATAATTTGTTTCCTTCGATAAATGTTTTTTCCTCGATGAATACTTTGTCCGGCGAATGGTTTTGAATGAGGTAGGAACATGGTCAGCACAAACTAATACACAGATGTCTACGAGGTTTGTTCGACTAGAAAAGAATAAACTCATCAACAAGTGACACCAGTGTATTCCAAGACTCTTAGAAGTCCAATCAAAAGTGGCTATACAACAATTTGGTATACCTTGGCAAAATTCATTCAGCTAAAGAAATTTTTTTTGTAACAAAGTTTCACAAGACAAAGCAACAACGTCCCAAATAAATCAAATTCAAGAGTTAGTCATTCCTCTATCCTCTCACACAGAATATGAGGGCTACTAATAACGGTATAATTTGTGTGACCCATAAGATTTGGTCCATCAATAGCTCAAAACACATTATATCGATCTACTGCAAGCCCATTTGCCCAAATCCGTTGAAGGGAACATTAATCAAATCCATTGGAAGGATATTATTTATTCGGCTACTTGTATAAAAAAGTAAAGACTAAGTAAAAAATATCAATAACTACTAATGCATTTTTATTGTTATATACAATATCTTATTCAAATTAGAATAAGATATAGTTTTTTATTGATAAGATATGATCTTCCTATATTTTAATATATATCTTTTGTACATCTATATATAGACAATGAATATGATTCGATTTATTGAATGTTATTGTTGTTATTTGGTGTTATACTATCCTACCCATATTAGGTCTCGGATCCCTATCCGGGTTTACTTGAGAGAAATCATACGCATCTGATGAGATCAGATATTTTAGCTACTGTGTCATGACTTAATCTGAAGGGCAGTTCGGACCGTGACCACTATTATAAAACTCCGAACTGGACAAATGTAGTAAATGCTGACTAAGCTAGTTGCTGGTCACTTAAAACCAGATTACTATTAGATCCTTGAACTTTAACGACTTCACGATCCCACCCAATAAGCCAATGGGTCACTAATTAAGTATAAATAGTCCAACCACTTTCATTAATAAGGATAATAAGAATTTATTACTAGCACACAACTTAATTATCTCACTACTCACTACTCTAAATATTAAATTCCACAAAACATCCAAAATACTTTATAAAATTACCCTCAGATATAAATAAACTACCTCAAATTGGCGACCACAATGGGAGGACGACAGAGCCTGAATTTCACAATTCAAACCAAGCAATAAACATTGTTCGGATGGATCCGAATGAGCAGAATGTTCCACCTCTTGAGGTGGAAGGTGCAAGGGAAAACAAGGAATATACCATCGAGGAGCGAGACTAGTTGAGGGATCAAATAGAGGTGCTGACAATAATAAAACAAGCAGAAAAAAGAATTAAGGAAACATCTAGAGCGTCAGTACTTCAACACACTGATAATCCTGGAGAAAATGAAAAGTTTTTGAAAACCCATCTCGGTTCCAAGAAGACACACCGATCTACGTCTGTTGAGAGTTCTACATCTGAGTCCTCCAGCAGTTCATCAAATGAGGCTGAACTTGAAGAATCATTATCTTCAAGTAGTGATGAGGGAAGATCTAAAAAGAAAATTAGGTTGACTAAAGAACATTAAAGAAAGAGGGATATGCATGGCAGGCTTAAGAAGCACCATGGTAAGGGTAAGGGGTTAGCTAATAAGCATATTGATCAGTTGATGGTCGATCTCTTTTCCTTTCAGTCCGGACCGGGTATTTTTGCTACCCCTAATGAAGATATTGTTTTTATTCGTAGTAAAAATTAGAGGCAATCGCCTTTGTCCGCAAAAATACTCTCCGGACATCTTCCTAAAAGGTTTGATAGCTCAAAGATGGAGAAATACGATGAGAGTCGAGATCCAGATAACCATCTAGAACAGTTCAATAACTTTATGATGAATTTTGACGACGATGACAAGCTATTATGGAGGGCTTTCTCCGAAACTTTCACATGAAGTGCCCTCAAATGGTACAACAATCTCCCTCACGGGTGTATAAGAAATTTTGATACATTTTGGGTTATCTTCTGGAGGCAATTTGTTGGAAGTAAGGAACTCAAGGGCAATGGGGACACCATTATCCATTACGCTCAGGATCCGAACGAGTCCCTGAAGAACTACATTAATCATTTTGTTCATAAAAAGAATGGGCTAGCAGATTGTTTTGAATAAGTTGCAATTTCTTCCCTTAGACAAGGTTTAAATCAAGGCAATCTAGCCAGTTCAGTAACTTGGAAGAAGGCTGTGACCTGGGGTGGTTTGTTGAATCAAGTGGGAAAGAAAATTAACATAGAAGAGACCAAAAAACCAGAGTACACCGTCTAGTGATATCTACAACTACAACAACAACTCCACCAACTACTAACCAGTCCGCTTATAGGGCAAAGGAAACTAGACAGGGGTCCAACCGGTCAAGGCATAATCAGTCCAACCAAAGTCAGAGCCAACAAACCAGAAGTAAAATAGGGCCCTGGGTTCAGCCTTAATGGTTTGCTGAGTTAAGGGAGAGTGTGGATACAATTTATGACAAGACTAAGAATGATGTGCATTTTAGAAATCCAGTAGCATTGCAATCCCCGAGAGAAAACCGGAGCACTCGCTTGTGCCAATACCACAATGACATAGGCCATGATAATCACGATTGTATAGCCTTGAAGCCGGAGGTCCAGAACCTCATTGGAAGGGGCAAGTTTGGGGCCTACGTTAAAAAACGAGGGGGAAGCAGATCGGATAATGCGCAAGCCAATACTCCCCAAATAGGCTCTTCGAACAATCGTGGGACATCTACACAAGAGGGTGCAATGGTAATTATTGAGAGATTTGGTGTAGATTCTGAGTATCAGGATCCCGATCTGAGTCGAAAATCAGGTGGGGGTGATAACAGACAAAACCAAAACGGTTTCAGGACTGATCAACGTTTTTGAATCACAAACTATTTTCGAAAGGGATACAATGACTGCGCCTTCTACTTCATCAAGGAAGAGGCATGTTCACAATTTAGCCACCCAGTTAGATGATGGAATGTCTACCAACCAGTGTTAATCCCCATCCTCATTTATAGTTTTTGATGAGGATGACCTGAGGGACATTGCAGGACGTCATGAACGTGCGGTGGTAATAAGGGCTTCGCTAGGGGGAAACAATATACGCCGTATTATGATTGATACATGCAGTTCGACAAGCATCCTATTTTTAAGCTCCTACAAGCAAATGAGAAACCCCTCGGTTATACAAGGTTCGATCATAACCATTGTAGGCTTCACTGGAAGTTCTGCAGATGTGATTGGAGAGTTCGAAAAGGAAGTATTTTTGGGCAAAGGACCCTTTAAAAAGATGGTAAGAGTGCTTGTTGTGGTGGATTACCCAACATCGTACAATGCAATATTTAGGAGGTTTTGGCTCTCCATAATGCATATTTTAGCCTCTATGTTCCACCAATGTTTGAAGTATGTTGTCTAGGGATAAGTAGGTGTTGTCCGGAGCAGTCAGAAGATAGTCAGGGAATGTTATGCAACAGTCTTTGCCTCTAAGACTCTGGGGGTAGTCAGAATTAACAAAGATTAGCAGCTATTGGAGCCTTATGCTAAAGAAAATGAAATTGATGATCCAAGGGAAGCTCCCAGTGTTATAATACCGATTGAGGAGGTTGAAACCCCCTCCGTTGCAGAGGGCAAGAATGTTAAGATTGGTTCTAAGCTATCACTGGAATTAAAGCACCGGTTATTATCATTTTTAATGAATAATAAACATATTTTTTTCATGGTGTAACAGTGATATTACTGGAGTACCAACATATATTATTTCCCATAAATTGTCAATCTGAAGTGATATTGCACCAGTTGTACAGAAGAGAAGGTCTTTTTCTAAGGAAAAAGCTGATGTGATTGTTCAAGAAGTTGACCGTTCAACCAAGATGGGTCACATTAAAGAATCTCAGTACCCTTTGTGGATTGCCAACCCTGTGTTAGTCAAGAAAAATAATGGCAAGTGGCGTATGTGCATTGATTTCACTGACCTCAATAGGGCATGCCCTAAGGATCTTTATCATGTTCCTCAGATAAATTAGTTGGCGGCTTCTACCTATGGGAACAAACTATTATCCTTTATGGATGCCTTCCAATATATCAATATCACACTACTTTCATCACAGAAAGAGGTCTTCATTGTTATAGGGTGATGCCTTTCAGATTAAAAAATGCTGGGGCCACTTATCAAAGGTTAGTGAATAAATATTTTGCTAATAAGATTGGCAGAAACATGGAGGTTTACATAGATGATGTGATGGTTAAAAGTTTAGAGGAATATTCACATGTATCTGACCTTCAAGAAACATTCTCCAATTTAGAAGCTGTGAATTGAAAATTGAACCCTCAGAAGTATGTATTCGGGGTACGATCTGGAAAGTTCTTGGGCTATATAATAAGTGAGAAGGGACTTCAGCCTAATCCGGATCAACTTAATGCCTTACTAGCACTGGACCCTCCTCGGAATATTAAGAAGTTCAAAGGTTGACATGACAATTGGCTGCGTTAAATAGATTTATCTCAAGATCATCAGACAAGTGCACTCCATTCTTCCGAGTATTGAGGAATGCTAAAGACTTCACTTGGTCTCCATAGTATGACCAGGATTTTATTAAAATAAAGAAGCATTTATCCTCACCCAAATATCTTTTGGAACCTGTTCGGGAGAAAAAACTCTATGTATATCTAGCTGTATCAGAACATGCAATAAGTGATGTGCTAGAGAGAGAAGTGGACAACTACCATCGTCTGGTGTATTTTGTCATTAAGAGTCTGTAGGATACTAAAAGAAGATATTTGGAATTGGAAAAATTGGCATTGGGCTTGGTAACTGCAGCAAGAAAAATGAGACCATTCTTCCAAGCTTATTCTATTGTTGTTCGAGCATCTTTCCCCTTGAAAAGCGTTCTTCAAAAAGTTGATGTACCAAGAAGAATGACCAAATGGTCAGTGGAGCTGGGTGATTACGATAGTGACTTTGCACCTCAAACTACGATTAAAGCCCTGTCAGTGGCTAACTTCTTAGTAGAATTTCATACTGATAGATCCTCCGGACAAGAATCAGAAAATCGATCTAAGAAAGAATAGGTAGTTCAAACTGATGGTGGATCAAGTACTATGGGTTGTGGAGTTGAAATTTGTCTAATTTCTCATATGGTGAAAAGATGTATCAGGCCATATATTTTGGTTACAGAGCTTCTAACAATGAATCTGAATATGAAGCAGCCATAGCTGGTATTAAGCTGGCTCTCCTATGTGGGGAAAAGAGAGTCCGGTTAATGAGTGATTCCCAACTGCTGATTCACCATGCTCAGGGGCAATCTGAAGCAAAGAAAGTACAGTCGATTAAATACTTGCTTATGTTGAAAGAAGTTGTCGCAAACTTTAATTTTTTTTTACTATGAGCACATTCCTCGATCGGAAAATACTCTAGTAGACTCTTTGGCAACTATAGCCTATTTTGAATCCTAACCATAAATTCTTGTACATGAATGTCCATCCGTACAAACAGATCGAGAAAAGGATAGTAAAGAAAATATGAATATATTAGTTATTCAACCTAAATATTGGAGATATACTCTTCCTCAATACATCTCCGATGGGATATTGCCTCCGGATAAAGCAGTGGCAAAAAATATCAAGTACAAGGCTCGTGTTTTCTTGATACTAAGAGAGGTTCTTTACAAAGAATATTTCATCAGACCTCTCCTACGTTGTTTAGGATTTGAAGAATCCCAAGTTGTATTGTTTGAGCTACATGATGGAGAATGTTTTGCACAGTGTTGCTACAAAGCCTTAACCAGAAGGGTCATATTAGCAGGATACTACTGGCCAACCATAATGATAGATGCTAAAGACATGGTGAAAAAGTGTGATCCTTGTCAAAAATATGGGAATGAAATTCATGTGCCAGCAGTTCCTATGCAATCCATATCTGAACCAATACCCTTTGCCAGATGGGGTATGGATCTAGTTGGGCCTTATCCTATGGCAGTGGATGTAGAACAATCATAGTCTCTATTGACTATTTTTCTAAGTTGATAGAGGCATCTCCTTTGTCTGGAACCACTTCGAAGGCAGTTATTAGATTTATCTTATCTAACATATGTTGCAGATTTGGGGTTCCCCGAAGGATTACTACAGACAATGGGCCACAGTGTGATAATAAAGACATGAAAGCTTTATGTACCTCCAGAAGAATTCAACATTGTTTTTCTTATCCTTTCCACCCTCAAGAGAATGGATAGGTTGAGGTTGCAAATAGAATCATTTTTCCGAATTTGGAAGGAACTGCAGGAAAGTGGCCAAGTTATTTACAAGAAGTATTATGGGCCTATCGAAACTCTTCAGGCTACAACACAAGAGTCTCATTTTGCTTTGGTATATGGGATGGATGCAATTACTCTCATAGAAGCTACTTTACCATCTCACAGAGTCCAAAATTATTCAGAACAGGCTAATGATGTAACAATTAGGAATCATTTGGACTTCATAGAAGAAAAAGAGTTAAAGCACATCTGAGAACAACACATTACCAAGGCTTGATGAGGAGCAGATTTGCTTCCAAAGTTAAAAGAGGGGATTTTCGAACAGGGGATAAAGTTTTAAGAAAATTCTTTTTACACACTAAGGAAAAGCAGTTTGGTAAGCTGGCTCCGAACTGGGAAAGCCCCTATATGGTCTGTGAAAAGGTTAAACCAGGAACATATAGGCTCAAAGACAAAGAAGGGAGAGCTCCAAAAGCACCCATGGAATGTTGAACATCTCAGGTTATATTTAAAATAAAACTTTGTTGTAAATATTTACTTTTTAAATATCAAATGTGAATATTAGGGGGCATACTCTTTCCTACCCTGGTGGTGCGTGAGGGTTTTAATAAGGTATCCGGGTTTTTCAATAATATATGATGCCTTCTTCAAAAGTATGGTGCAATTTTGTTTCAGTTCGGATATTAAATACTTATTCAACACCCCGACTCTCAAGTATTTTTGAGTTAATCTGATATATTAAGCACTTGATCACATTTATTAAACACATGTGGTCGAAGATGCTGGATAATTTTGTTCAACACATCTGAAATATTAAAGGTTATTTAAACATTGGCCATAAAATAGTTAAACAAAATTTAAACAAAGGGGAATATGATAATTAGAATCTGATCGGACTAAAACTGATCTCTGATACACAAAAAATGCCTTGGTCATCCAAGGACTTTAGTCTTTCAAAACAAAAAGTACATACTATAACCTTAGGGCTTGTTCCCTTCAGACTTTTCTTCACCACCATCGTGTTTGGGACTTTTGAGTTTATTACTTGAACTCTCACCAATTAGGAAACGTTTCATGGAACAATAAGACCATATCAGACTTAATTCCATCATCCCTCTTCTCCAGAGAATCCACTACTTCACTGACATAATTATCTATCCTTACGGCTATTTCTTGCGCATGTAGACGTTCAAAGGCTGTTTTCTCTTCGGTCTTCTCTCGGACAATATTCTTCAACTTGACTTTGTCATTAGATAAAGTCGGGATAGTACTGTTCTTAGTTTCTAGTTTCGCCTTGAATTCTGCGATATCATTTGAGGAAGAAGTCTCTAGATGGGAGTACTTGGTTTGAAGCTCTTTGTTGGTCATTTCTAATTTAAGCAGTTTGGTACCTAAATCCTCTTTTCCCTTCTTCAATAATTCTATACTCTACTGAGCACTGGAAATATTGATTGACAAGTTTTGATTCTCTATATTCAGGGTTTCGATGGTAACCGTTTCATCCCTTACCTGTCTCTCCAGATCGAGCACTGGTCGAATATAACCCAAAAGGGCATGGCTCAAGGTATCTTGTTCACTAGATATCGCGTAAGTCTCGCCTTTCTAAGTCACAACGTTGGAAGAGCTAGGAGGACGGTAAGGCCCCATGAAATCATCTTTTTCTAAGTCATCGAAATAGATGTTGATGTTCTGAAAAGCATCAAGATCTACCTCTTTGTTACCATCACCAGTAACCTGTTCGGAATGGAGATTGGTTGGAATTCCTCTAGCAAGGTAGGATCGGTAGGAGCTGGAGGAGGGAATTCAGAAGGAGGAGAGATTAGCTCTGCTCCCATAGTAACTTTCTTTTGTTTGGAAACTTTCTCATCACTGTTGGCCTTACACTTTTTGTCCTTCTTTGAAATCTTCAGTGGGTTGTCTGACCCACCAACCTCCTTTACACTGACTTCTACTGCTTCCAGTAAACATCATTAATACCTCATTGGCTCTCCAAACCGGCCCCTTCAGTGGTTTTTTGAGGTGGGTTTGTTGTGGTTTTCTTCTTCCTCTTGTTCTTCATCTTATTCAGATAACTGGGGGGCTTTGGCTCTAGCAGGTAGGTAAAGTTTAACATTTTTAGCCTTTATCCTCATCAGAATGACATCTGCAGGAGGAGGGGTGGTCAACTCTTCCCAGGTGAGGTTCCCTTTTCGTGTGGTGTTCCACAGATGAGACCTCACATAGTTCCCCGATGTGAAGCAATTATGGAAAGTATTGTGCCACTTCTCTAAGGCACAAGCATTCAGGTTGGCACACATATCCTGACCTGCCTCCACATAGTCCGAGAAATCACTGGGAAGAAGTATAAATCAATTCTGATTAAAAACTGATGCTTAAGAGATTAAAGAAAAAATAAAAAAACTCACCAATGCTCTTCAAGCGGCTAGTCAACTAGATGGGGTTAGAGTCAACCTTGATCTATTTTCCATTCTCCTAAGCCCCACTGATGTATAAGAACCGCGTCCTCCACGAATTTTCTGACTCCAGGAGATCGTTCGCTACCTTGTAGTCATTCCCCATATTGTAGTGGTAGAAGGGGATGCGATAAGTTTTACACAAGTTTGCCACAACAGCTAACTGTACCATTGGTAGTGGAATTTTAAACAGCCCGGATGCTATGATGCAGGCCAGTAGAGTATACCAAGCATTAAGGCTCAGTTGACTGGGACATAACTTGGTCAGATGGAAGTATCCGAATATCTCCGGATCCAAAGGAAATCGGAGTCCCCAATTCAAAACTTCTGTATAGACCACCAATATATTGGGTTTGCAGTCCATCGAGATTTTTGGGGTGACTGGAATTATCACCTTCACAAAATCTGGGATTCCCCACTTAGTACAAATATGACCTAGTTCAGCACTTTGGGTGTATATGTAGGCTGGTGTGGATAAAAGTAGCCTGAGGGTAGGCTGGTAATTTTAAGTGGAGTTCTAAGGCGGTGTAAGGGTGTTTCACGGTAGTATGGTGGTGTTTAAAGGTGTTCCAAAGTATTTCAGGGTGTTTCAAGGGTGGAGAGAGAATTAAGCAGTCTGGCAGCAGTTAATTTTTCTTACCCATAGTTAATGCTGGTGGTTGGGTATTTATAGTGTGAAATTTGGGCCCTTATGGGCTTTCGGGTCATGTTTAATGGACCCGGGTCATGTTTAAAGACCCACAAGTTTTAAGCAGATGTGCAGGTAGCTTAGTCAGATAGTGTTTAGGTTTTTTAGTACTTTAGTCATAGTTCGAACTGCCTTAGGTTTATAGTGTTCGAATTTATCTGTCCGGTGAAAAATCCTGTTCGAATTAATATGCTTGGAGTCTGTCCGAATTTTACGGGGAGATTTACCTTGGACTACCCATCCAGGGAGCGCTTCGAATTCGGACTCATCAGGAGCCCCTTTTTTAGGTTTTTGAACAAGTATCTTTGTCAAAGAACTGAAAAACAGTCCGATTGAGGAAGTGGTCTTCCAATTCGGAGAGTTGAAGACGGACCCGGACAGAGCAATCGTTACAAATTCCAAACGGTTCTTTGTCAGAGTTAGTGGGACACGTGTCACTCCCTGGTTGGTTACTTTTAGCCGTTTTTTCACCTCGAAAGTTGCACCACTTTCTCGAACAAGTTACCTCTTTAAATGCTATTGATGACGTCAGCTCCGTTTTTTAATCATTGCCCAACTTTTCGGATTCTCCTAGGAATCAAACCCTTTTTTACATTTACTATAAATTTCATTCATCTTTCACAGTCTCACTATTACTTTCACTCTGTCATTTTACTCAAAGCTTCATCTCTCTAAAATCTCAAGATTTCCTTAGTTGTTTTATGTTCACAGCAAGAACAGCTCTAATCAAGGGTGGCTGGCTTAATCTCTCAGAATTAGAGAAAGCTCAAAGGGTTGAAAAAGAGAAAAGGCTTGCAGCAGGGCTTCCAGCGTCGCTTGTCGAGAAACCAGCCCCTTCAATCGAAGAGTCTGATAGAGGTTCGTCTTCTTCGAAAGGTACAAAACCTAGAAAACTCTTTCGATCAACACTTTCTCCCATCGTATCTGACTCTTCAGTTCAAGAGTCGATCCCTATCGTTGAACCGGGGGTCACTGTCACAAGTGTCAGGAAGAAATCCACTTTCCTTGCTATGGGGTCCGATTCCGATCATTCTCCAGACAAACTAATCATGAAAAGACCAAGCAAATTGGTTAAGGGACTCTCTTCAAAAAATACCAGCGAGTCAGGGTCCGGGGCAGCTGTTAGGACTCTCCGGGAAAGGCCGGTTGGTCCGGAGGCTAGCAGTCCACTACCTCCCAAGGAAACCTCGACCTCAGAAACTCAAACTGAGGTGAGAACTCAAAAACATACATCGAGCCAACAGTCCGGAGGATCAGCTGTGCCAAGCTTCATCCCTCCCCGGGCTGTTTCTGCAGAAGCTCCCCCAACAGTAATGGAGGAGAGGATGGAAGACTCCACTGAGGAGGTTAGGTTTGAGTCCGAGTCTTCCGGACAAGCTGAAACTGCTGTAGTTGTTGCCAAGAAGGGCAAAGAGGACTTGTATCTGAGGCGTCCGGATCTGCCGGAGAGCCTTGAAGGGAGAGTAGGGCCCTGCTTTCATAAGGTAGAGTTCAAGTACCTTTTATCTCTGTTAAAGACCAAGTATGCGTTTATCCATACTAGAGATTTGGGACGGTTTCACACTAAGTGGGGGATCCCTGAAAACGTTAAAATCCGAATTCCCATCGATCCGGAGACCCCAATGGATTGTAAAAGGAACGAGATAGTCTTCTTTACGGAGCTATTCAACTGGGGACTTAGGTTCCCACTGGATCCAGAGATAGTGCGCTATTTCCACCTAGTCAAGTTATGTCCATCACAGCTAAGCCCTAACGGATGGTACACCTTGATGTCATGCATTATGGCATCTAGGTTGTCCGGAATTCCTCTTCCAATGGAAGAGTTCGCTGCTGTAGCTAGTTTGTGCAAACACCATCAGTTCCCTTTCTATCACTTTAACATGGGAACGATCTTAAAGCCGTGGATGATCTCCTGGAGTCGGAGAGCAAGTGGAGGAGCCAGTTCTTGTTTGTAAGTGGCTCATGGGAGAATGGTAAGAAAATCAAGATCGGGGAGAATCCTAGCCTTCTTCGAAGTAGATGGAGGAGCGATCGTAAGTTTTCCTTTAAGTTTCTGTTCGAATTTCTCTTTTCATTAAATTTATGCTAACTAGCTACTTTCTTGTTTCATTAGAGCTGCCAAAGGAATTTGGAGACTACCTAAAAGCCGGACAGGTCACCTGTGGCAAGATAAATGCATGGGCCGCAGAGAACTGGGAGAACCGGTTTCACAAGGCTTTTACCCCCGGGAATTTAGCGAGATCCCATCTGTGGAACACCACAGGTCGGAGGGATCTATCCTGGGAGGAGTTCTCTACCCCACCTGATGAGGATGTAGTTCTGAGAAGGTCTCATGAGTTAGATGGGACCCTCTTCCTTCCTGTCCGGGCCAAAGCCCCAAGTAAAATGAAGGGCAAGAAGAAGAAAGGCAGGAGAGCAGTAGAGGATACGGAGAAAGAGGCTCCCACAGGCTCAGAGGTGCCAGCCCGGGATCAAGTTGATGCAAACCTTCTACAAGTAGTAGAATTGGAGAGTGAGAAGCAAGGGGTGAACTCCCCAAAACCCAAAAGGGCTTCTAAACGGACTCGCAAACAAGCGAGCGACAGTGCTGACAGGGAAGTCAAAAAGAAAAAGACTTCTCAAAGTGAAGAGCTTACTCTCCGGGATCCGGAGCCCATCTTCCCAACCGATCCAACCTTAGCTGAAGAGATCCCCGGGAATCTTAATGAAGGGATTCCAAGGGAATTCCACACTGATGAGATTGAACGGGGAGAGATTAACATGGATGAAGTGGATGTCACCGGTCTGGGTCCTCTAGGTGACTACTTCCTTGGCCTGTCTAGAGATGAGTTCGCAGGGCCATATGTTCCCCCCAGTAGCTCTAACACAGTAAACTTCAATGGTAAGACTTTCTTGGTTTCTAGTGAGAGGGATGTTATAGTCCATTCCCTCCTTAGCAACATGCAACCAGTACTCACCCTGGAAAGGCAAGTCCGGAGTCAGGCAGAAACCATCAAAGACCTCAAGTCTGAGAAGGAAAAGCTGTCCGATGACCTCAGGACTGCTACTACTAAGGTTGACCTGCTTAAGGAGTCGAACGAACAGCTAAAGAAGAGTCAAAATAAAAGCAACACAAAAGTTGCTTCTTTAGAAGAGACCGTAAAAGATCTCCGGGCTAAGCTATCCGGATTGGAGAAGGACTTGACAACCTCAAGGGGAGAAACTGCAGCAAAGGAGAAGATTGTCACCAACCTGACCACTGACAAACTTGCTTTAGAGAATGCAGTGACTCAGGCTGTTGAGGAGAAAGCTGCTTTGGTGAAGGATCAAGAGGCCATGATCAAGGCCAAAATCAACGCTTATGCCAGGGAGATGATACGGAGTGAAGAATTAATGGTTGAGAAAGTGAAGTCCGACATGGTCCTCTTGTTTCACGAGAAGTTCCCGAAGAGGAGACTAGGGGACTTGTGGCGTTATGTGGATGACGATGACCTCCCCTACTGGACCATGGTTGATGAAGGGTACACTGATATATCCTCGTCTGGTGATGAAGAGGAAACCGGAGAGAGTCCGGGTGAGGAAGAGGTTGACCCCAAAGGCAAGAAGGTCATTGAGGAAAAAAGCGACATCAAGGGCAAGAAAACAGATGAGGGTGAGCCATCTTCAAAGGCTCCTCCTTAATTTATAATCTGTTTTGTTTATCTTTTACTTGAACCAAAGTCCTTGGAAGGCCAAGGCGCCTTTTTTGTGATGTTGTCCGAATTATTCGGACATATTTTTGTTCTGCACCCAAACTTATTTAAAAAGTCCTTGGAAGGCCAAGGCAATTTTACGTTGTTGAATGAATGTTTTGTTTTGCTCAACCATTCTCTTCTTTCATAATCTGTTTAAATAGTTGGAGTTTAAGTAGTCTTGAGTTATTGTGTTGTGAGAGTGTTTAGTTTCTCTTGCTAGAATTTAAGTAGCCCTTAGACCTTTCAGTCCGGATAGTATGACAATCAACAGAATTTTGTAAAAACTTAGAAAATTATTCAAGAAGGCTCCAAGTTTCATTTAAAGCTCTCCATGGCGCCGGAGAGAGGTAGTAGTATGCCCCCAAATATTTACATGGATGTTTTATACAAGTAAATATTTATATAAGTTCTATTCTAAGTACATTCGAAGGTGTTCAATATTCCAAGGGTGAGTTAAAACCCTGCCATCTTTGTCTTCTAACCAGTATGTACCAGGCTTGATTCTTTCAACCACAGTATAGGGACCCTCCCAAGTTGGGGCCAGCTTTCCGAAGAGCTTTTCCTTGGTATGTAAGAAAACTTTCCTCAACACCTTATCTCCTGGTTGAAAGTCCCTTCTTTTGACTTTAGAAGCAAACCTGCTTCTCATCAAGCCCTGATAGTGTGCCACTCTAAGATGAGCTTTTACTCGCCTTTCTTCAATTAAATCAAGTTGATTTCTAACTGCCATTTCATTAGCCTGTCCGGAGAAGTTGTGAACTCGAAAGGAGGGGAGTGTCTTCTCTATGGGGGCTACTGCATCCATCCCATAGACCAAGGCAAAAGGTGATTCTTGTGTTGCAGCCCCAGGCGTTGTCCGGTAGGCCCACAAGACTTCTTGTAAATAACTAGGCCACTTCCCAGCAGCCCCTTCTAAATTTTTCTTTAAACCGGACAGTATTGTCCTGTTAGCTACTTCAACTTGCCCATTGGATTGTGGGTGGAAAGGTGAAGAAAAGCAGTGCTGAATACCCCTCGAGGCACAGAAGCGTTCCATTTCTCTGTTGTCAAACTGTGGCCCATTGTCTGTTGTTATTCTCTGGGGGACACCAAATCTGCAACATATGTTGGATATAATGAATTTTATAACAGCCTTTGATGTTTTCCCTGCCAAGGGGGCTGCTTCTATCCACTTCGAAAAGTAGTCAATGGCTACGATTATGGTTTTACGCCCTCCGGACGCCACAGGTAGAGGCCCAACCAAGTCCAATCCCCATCGAGCAAAAGGAATGGGTTCAGAAATTGATTCCAAAGGAATAGATGGTACATGAATTTCATTGCTGTACCTCTGGCATGGGTCACATCTTCTTACCAGCTCCTTAGCATCTTTCATTATTGATGGCCAATAGTATCCGGAGAGAAGCACTCTTCTCGTTAATGCTCTAAACCCACAATGGGCTGACCCCTCACCATCGTGCAATTCGGAGAGAACCATTTGTGACTCATGATCCCCTAAACAGCGTAGGAGAGGTTTACTATAAGATTTCTTGTACAAGACTTCTCTAATCATGATGAAACCACGAGCCCTGTGTTTTAACGTTCTGGCTTGTGGTTTATCTAAAGGTACGATGCCATCAGACAGATATTGCATAAGAGGAGACCTCCAATCCTGAGGCCGGTTTACTTGTATTTCAAAGACTTCCTCTTTCTCCCCTTCATCAAGTTGAATAGAAGGACTTTCAAGCACATGGATCCATGGATAGGACTCCGTGTATGCTATTGTTGCCAACGAGTCTGCTAGCTCATTCTCTGCCCGGGGAATATGCTCATAGACAACAGCTTTAAACTTCATTGCCTCATTTTTCAAGAGAAGTAAATATTTGATCAATTGTTCCTTTCTAGCTTCTGATAGGCCCAAGGCATGGTGGACAAGCAATTGGGAGTCACTTAGCAGCTTGACCCTTTTTGCTCCACAGATGTAAGACAACTTCAACCCAGCTATAGCTGCTTCGTATTCGGACTCATTATTGGACGCCCTGAAAGCAAAACAAATAGCTTGGAACATGTTGTCTCCATAGGGGGAAGTGAGACATATTCTTGCCCCAGATCCTATGGCACTGGATCCTCCGTCTGTTCGGACAATCCACACTTTTTTGTCTTTTGAATCAGCAGGTTGTTCTGATGAGTCCCTATCAGAATGGAATTCGACCAGAAAATCAGCCACAGCTTGAGCTTTTACTGCTGTTCGAGGAGCAAAGTCTATGTCGAAGTCCCCCAACTCTACTGACCACTTTGTCATTCTGCTTGAAATGTCTGCTTTTTGAAGGACATTCTTTAAAGGGAAAGATGTCCGGACAATAATAGGATGAGCCTGAAAATAAGGCCTCATCTTTCTTGCAGCTATCACCAAGGCCAACGCTAGTTTTTCAAGTTTCAAGTAACGCTTCTCAGCATCAATCAAGCTTTTGCTGATATAGTACACTGGGTGAGGATACCCATCAACCTCCCTTACTAACACAGCACTAATGGCACAACTTGAAACAGCCAGATATACGAAGAGAGTCTCCCCATCAATTGGTTTGAACAAAGTCTTGGGAGAGGACAGATGCTTCTTAATTTCATTGAATGCCTCATCACACTGTGGTGTCCACTCAAACCCTTTTGCACCCTTCAAGGTTTGAAAAAATGGAGCACATCTGTCCGAAGACCTGGAGATGAATCTGTTCAAAGCTGCTAACCTCCCCGTTAATCGCTGTACTTCTTTAATATTCCGTGGAGGCTCCATTTGGAACAAGGCATTGAGTTGGTCCGGGTCGGGCTGTATTCCATGCTCACTTATAATATACCCCAAGAACTTCCCGGACTGTACTCCGAACACACATTTTTTAGGATTTAACTTTAAATTCACCTTAGCCAGGTTGGCAAAAGTCTCCTGGAGGTCGGACAAGTGCAGCTGCTCATCCATACTTTTCACCATCATATCATCAATGTAGACCTCCATATTTCTTCCAATCTGATCAGCAAATGCTTTATTGACTAACCTTTGATAAGTAGCCCCAGCATTTTTCAAGCCAAAGGGCATCACCTTATAGCAGTGCAGACCTCTATCAGTAACAAAAGTGGTATGCTCTTGATCTTTTGGATCCACCTGGATTTGATTGTACCCAGAGAAGGCATCCATGAAGGAGAGTAATTTGTTTCCAGAAGTAGAATCTACTAACTGGTCTATCCGGGGAACTGGATACAGGTCTTTTGGGCAAGCTCGGTTGAGGTCTGTGAAGTCAATGCACATTCGCCATTTTCCGTTTTTCTTTTTTACCAAGACTGGATTGGCAGTCCACAAAGGGTACTGAGATTCTTTAATGTGCCCCATCTTTGTGAGTCTGTCAACCTCTTGTACAATGACATCAGCCTTTTCTTTTGAAAAAGCTCTTCTCTTTTGCACCACTGGTTCCACATCTCTCCGGATAGATAGGTGATGGGAAATCACCTCTGATGGAACTTCAGTAACACCAGCGTTGCACCAAGCAAAAACATGCTGATGGTCTTTTAAGAATTTTAACACCTCTTCTTTCAATACTTGTGGCATTTTGGACCCTATCTTGACAATTTTCCCTTCTTCCAAGCAATGTGTTTCAACCTCCTCAACTGGGATCAACACTCCGGGGGTCTCTCTGGGGTCATCAATTTCACCCTCACCCCCAGAAAGGCCCTCGAACTGCTATTGGTCATTTATTCGGACTGCCCCCAGCGTTCGTGGAGCCAAGGCAGTGGCATAGCATTCTCTTGCAACTTTTTGACTGCTCCGGACAACCCCAACCTGCCCCTGAACAGCGTATTTTAGACACTGATGGACTGTCGAAGCCACTGCATGCATCCTAGAGAGCCACGATCTCCCTAGAATAGCATTGTAGCAAGTGGGACAATCCACCACAATGAAAAGTATTCTGACTGTTTTCTTGAAAGGGCCTCTGCCCAACAATACTTCTTCTTCGAACTCACCGATTACATCGGCTGAGCTGCCCGTGAAGCCTACGATCGATCTGTCTGACTTTTGAATCACAGCTGGATTCTTCATTTTCTTGTAAGTATCAAAGAAAAGGATATTGGCCGAGCTCCCAGTATCTATCAAGATTCGCCTTATCTCATTGCCCCCTATCGATGCTCCTATAACAACAGCATCTTCATGAGGGCCAGCAATGTCTCTCAAATCATCCCCATCAAAGACAATGAATGGGAATAAACTTGACGATTGATAAGAGGTCATGCCCCCTTCTAGCTGGGTAGCCAGATTATGAACATGCCTCTTTCTTGAAGAAGTGGTAGGAGCCGTTACAGTGTCCCCTCCGAAAATTGTCAAGGACTCAAAGAATTTAATGAGGCCGGAGACCGACCTGGAACGCTCCTCTATCGCTCCCACTCTGTTTCTCGTTGGGTCAGGATCCAAGTATTCGGATTCCACATCAAACCTTTCAATGATTACCATAGCCCCTTCTGGGGCAGCATTAACCGGACCAGCCCGGTGAGTGTTATCAGGCCTGTTACCTCCTCTTCTTTTAACGTATGCACCCAATTTCCCTCTTTCGATCAGGTTTTGAACCTCTTGTTTCAGTGCTATGCAATCATCAGCGGTATGGCCAATATCATTGTGATATTGACAAAAAGAACTGTTTCGATGTTCTCTGGGAGACTGCAAGGTCGCTGGTCTCCGGTAGTGTACTTCATCTTTTGTTTTATCGAAAATGGTTGCCACACTTTCTTTGAGTTCTGCAAACCACTCCGGTTGGACCCATGGTCCCCTTTTGTTTCTAGACTGTTGGCTTTGTGCAGGAGCAGCTGGTTGAGACTGAGCTTTTCCCCTTCCATGCCCCTGTCCGGTTTCTCTAGCTTTGTTTCCGGACTGGTTTTGATTTGGAGTTGGTGCCACCGGGGTGGATCTCACCTGTCTGTGCACCCTGGTCTTCTTTGTTTCATCAACATTTATTTGCTTGCCAACTTGATTTAGCAATCCTCCCCAGGTCATGGCCTTCTTCCTGGTTACTGAATCGGCCAGGTTGCCCGGGTTCAAACCTTGTCTCAGGGAGGCTATCGCCACTTGTTCAAAGCAATCAGCCAGCCCGTTTTTTGTGTTCACAAAACGACTTATGTACTCCTTTAACGATTCGTTTGGTTCTTGGGCACAATGGATTATAGTATCTCCATTACCCTTTAACTCCTTACTCCCCACAAATTGCCTTCGAAAGGCTACCCAAAAAGTATCAAAGTCTCTGATACAACCCTGAGGAAGGTTGTTGTACCACTTCAGAGCACTCCCCGTGAAGGACTGGGAGAATGCCCTGCAGAGTAGTTTATCATCATCATCAAAGTTCATCATGAAGTTCTTGAATTGCTCCAGATGATTGTCTGGATCAGTACTGCCATCGTACTTCTCCATCTTGGTGCTATCAAACCTCTTGGGGAGGTTTCCGGACAGTATTTTGGAAGACAATGGCGATTGCCTCCAATTCCTCCCACGACTGAACGCAGTATCCTCATTAGGTGTTGCAAAGATACCTGGCTCATCATGGAAGGCAAAAGGATCCACCAGCATCCGGTCTACATGCCTCCGGTTGTGAGATGATCCTTTCCCAATGTGCCTTTTCATTCTTCCATGGTGATCTCTTTTTCTGGAATACTTTTTAACTTGCTTCTGTTTTTTCCTGGTTCGCCCCTCATCACTACTGGAGGACAAGGATTTTTCATTTCCCTCACTGTCCGAAGAGCTGTCCGAAGATTCTGAGCTTGAGTCAGAACTCTCCATAGGCTTGGACCGGTGAGACTTTTTAGAACTGGCATGTGTCTTTTTAGTGCTCACATGAGTTTTTGAAGCCTCATGCTCTCGAGGGTTATCAGAGCGATGAGCAACTGACGCTTTGGATTTCTCCTTCATGCCCATCTTGGCCTTTTCAGCCCTCAGAGCTTCTATTTCAACCCTCAACCTGTCACGCTCTTGGACAGTATATTCATCGTTCTCTCCCACCACTTCGAGCAAAGCTGGTGGAAGCTCTGGATTATCCGGATTCATTCGGACATAATTTCTTTACTTGGTTTTGAATGCTTGATTCAGGCACCGTCGCCTCCCACTATGGTCGCCAATTTGGTGTGGATAAATATAGTCTGAGGGTAGGCTGGTAATTTTAAGTGGAGTTCTAAGGCGGTGTAAGGGTGTTTCACGGTAGTATGGTGGTGTTTAAAGGTGTTCCAAAGTATTTCAGGGTGTTTCAAGGGTGGAGAGAGAATTAAGCAGCCTGGCAGCAGTTAATTTTTCTTACCCATAGTTAATGCTGGTGGTTGGGTATTTATAGTGTGAAATTTGGGCCCTTATGGGCTTTCGGGTCAAGTTTAATGGACCCGGGTCATGTTTAAAGACCCACAAGTTTTAAGCAGATGTGCAGGTAGCTTAGTCAGATAGTGTTTAGGTTTTTTAGTACTTTAGTCATAGTTCGAACTGCCTTAGGTTTATAGTGTTCGAATTTATCTGTCCGGTGAAAAAATCTTGTTCGAATTAATATGCTTGGAGTCTGTCCGAATTTTACGGGGAGATTTACCTTGGACTACCCATCCGGGGAGCGCTTCGAATTCGGACTCATCATAGGCTATATATTGAAGGGCCAGTAAATACTTCACACTAACCTTCTTGAAGTTGCGCCTTACTCTACCCCCGAGACTCCCCGGGAGCGCATCTGGATGAGTTATACCTATTTTGGTCTTGCCCTTTCGATCTACATTTGTGTCCCCCATTTGACTGGACACCTCAAAAGGGGTTTCATCTAAATTGTCTTCCATGTTTTATTCTATCAAAGTGGAAGACTGTTCGGATGGCTGTACAGATGGTTGTTCAGATGGTTGTACAGATGGTTGTTCAGATGGCTGTTCGGATGGTCTGGCTTATGCCAAGGGCTGCTGTCCAGATGGTTTGCTTTTTTCCACTATTTTTACTCCCTCCGAACTAGAAGGTTTTGAAGAAATAGGTGTGGATTTTGATTTGGACTGACAAGTGACTCGGCGCAGAGTTAATTTATCTGGATATTTCTCCATATCTGACCCCATTGCAATAAAAGGCGAGGATTTTATAATGCTAGATACAACTTTCTCCTTATGGAGAGGGTTTTGGGACTCCTGAACAGAGGACCCTAATGAAAGAGGTGAAAAGGCTTGTGACAAATGGCAGTTTTCTAACCTTGGAAGCTTTTGAGGATGATGAACCCTGGTCTGTAATCACTTTTGGTTGATTGTTTCTTTTACCAGGAGTAACAGGAAGACCATCAACAATGCGTTCCTCTCTTGCAACGTTTTTTCGCTTTCTCTAACTCAGATAAGTTCAACAAACCTCCTTTTTCTAAGGCATTTCTGGCTGTGAACATATATGATTCAAGCACGAATTTGAAGATAAAGTAAGCTTTCTTTTACTAGGAATGTTTGTACTTTGTGAAGACAATGAAATAGTAAGAAGGTTTATATACAACAATAAAAAATGGCAGTTACCTAGGAGAAGTAAATCTATTTGGGTAATGATTAAAAGTTGCAAGGTATGGGATTTAAAGCCTAGGTAACTTTCTAGCCTAATAGGTACGATAATCTAGGAGAAAATGGCTGAGAGGTCGAACCAGAGCCTGACACATGTCCCACGATCGAAATAAGACTCTTAGAATTACGAAATAAGAAATGAGTTCCACCAAAATTCGAACAAAGCCACTCTTAAAGGAAAAGTTTACAATTCGGACGAAACAACAGATCGGAAAATGTTGGTATTTGATTTTTAAGAGTTAACTCTTCCAAAGATTCTTTGCAAGACCTACAGGGGCTACTGATGAGATCAGATATTTTAGCTACTTTGTTTTGACTTAATCTGAAGGGCAGTTCGGACCATGACCACTATTATAAAACTCAAAATAGGACAAATGTAGTAAATGTTGACTAAGCTAGTTGCTGGTCACTTCAAACCAGATTAGTAATGGGTCCTTAAACTTGAAATGACTTCACGATCCAACTAAATAAGCCCACGGGTCAGTAATTAAGTATAAATACCCCAATCACTTTCATAATAAGGGTAATGAGAATTTATTACTAGCACACAACTTAATTATCTCACTACCACGGAATTTATTACTACATCGCTGTTTATATTTGGTTTATTTGTCCAAATGATTAAAGTAATTTTGATATTATGTTTTTGTGTTTTTTTACTATTTTCAAGGTTTTGACCTAACTTAACTTATCCAAACTTTATGTATTTTATAGAGCCCCGGTTTAGACTTCATATGATTGATGTTCTCATTGGTGCAACATTATCATTTGACCCATTGCTATTTTGCAAGTCTCGTGTCTCTTTTCAAAAAATGTGCGTACATGTTTTAGATGTTTCTTCCTGGAGTATAAGCTTCATTCATGATCGTGAATCTAACCGACACACCATCTTCCAAGTTATTTAATTATGTTATGATCCTTATCATGGATGCATCTCTTTTGGAATCTCTTAATCAAATTTAGGATTTAATCGACCCACTCTCATACACGCGGTCTTCCTACCGTGGCTTCTAAGAACCCCCACGTTATCATCCTTCAAAGATACGTCCCTCTAAACTGAACCATCTATAAAACCGGAGTCCTTCTGAAACTGAAATCCTCTTAAAAGCTCGTCAAGCTCTGCACACCGTGGTACTTATCTGGAATGAATAGGCTTTGTCGAGGAATTAAGCTTTTTTTTATGCAAAAGAAGTCCACGTAAAGGCTCAGTTAAGCTTGCCAATGCATCAGTTTCACTTGATAAGGGCTCAGTTAAGCTTGCCAAGTACTTAATATATTTTTTAATAAACTTATTTTTCTTCATTGGGTCGGTTTTAATGGATGGGAACTTCGGTCCTCTTTCTTTAAATGAAGGTCATTTTACGATCCCGGTTAGACATGGCAGAGACTTAAGTCCTCTTCCTCGAAATTGAATATCATTTAAGGGTTGGTTAAGCTTGTCAAGGACTTGATTAAGATCGCTAAGTGCTCAATTAAGCTTACCAAGGAATCGATTCATCATTATTTAAACTGAATTATATTTATTTCCTCAGTTAAGTTTACCATGAGCTTAAAGGGTTCGGTTAAAGTTGTCAATACCTCAATTAAGCTTGCCAATTCTTAGTTAATCTCAAATACTTGAAGTTTCATTTTTTAAACTGATCTCATTTTATTTTCTCGGTTGATTTTGATGGGACTTAGATCATCCTTTTCCAGATTGGAGTCTCTTTATGGACGCGATTAAGCTCGTCACAAGGTTGAGTGCCCATCTAACCAACCGAGGTGTCTTGGTTCCCAAGATAATAATAAAACTAAGTGCTTATTCATCAAACCAGGATCCTTTTGCCTCTTTAAATAAGTTGCTCACTAAGTTGTACGATCACTCAATAAACCGAAGTCCATTTTTGAACGTTAGCCAAAATAATTCTTTATCCCTTCATTGGGATTCTTCTATGCTGGCCACTTTTCTTCATGACATGGTTTACTGTCAAGCTTGAGATTCATGGGTCGTTGATCTTCGCAACCCATTACACTTTCTATTTTTTTTTCTAATGGTAAATGATGTAGTTTTCCTTAAAGAAGTTGATGGATAGTGAACCTAAAACTTCTAAGGATTCCAGAATTAAAAAAAATCAATTGGTTAAAGTGTTTGATTTTTTAGATTCAATAAGCAATTGATCGTCAAAGTAGGGTTAAAAGTTCCTTAAATAGAAATTACTTGAAAACCGTAAAAATAAAGCAAAATAAATGCTTGAAAATATAATTCAATCAAATACGAACATACATAGATTTGATTAGTTATTTAAAACAAATTCACAATACATTAAAAAATTAGAAAAATTGTAAAACAACAATTCAAGACCCTAAAAAGTAGGTTTTAAGATCCAAACTTTGTGATGGGCTCGCAAAAACATCAATTGTTTTTTACAGGCAATGAAATGAACAATTTTATAAAACTGATAGACAACCACAAAATAGAGTATTACCTCTCTTTGTCATGCGTAACCATGAAACAAAATCCATACTCACACTTTGCCATGGGTCGTCCGGTATATGCGGTAAATACAGACCCGCGTTGGAACTTGTCCCTTTTACTATCTAGATACATACTTGAGGGTCTGATCTCGATCATAATGTCATTCATTGTATCTTTCATGCACTATTAATAATTGCAAACTCCTAACATGAACACATAAAAATTACTTTTGAGTAAATAGTGATTGCTCACATAAAAATATGTCCCCAAACCAGCCACAACGTCTTCTAAAATATGACCAAAATACGGATGCATAGACAACAAATCTTTTAATATCTCATAACCAGTGACCTCTACTTCTATGCAGATCATTATAGTCTGCCTACTAAGTGCTTCAACATCAAACTAGTGTCCCTTGAAGAAACTGATGGATAATGAACCCTAAACTTCTAGGGATTCAAGAACTAAAACATTAAATAGATAAAATGTATGATTTTTAATTTTAATAAACAACCGATCGTCAAAGTAGGGTGAAAAATACCTTAAATATGAATCACTAAAACCTTAAAAAATACTGATGCAAAGTAAATGTCTGAAAATACAATCAAATTGAATATGAATATAAATAGACTTAACGTTAGATGTTTTGTGTTTTATTACCACATGCAAGTGAATTAATTTTTAAACTCTTTAAATAGAGGTAACCTTAATTTCCTTTCACCTTTTTTCATATATTTATCTCTAAAAGGTTGGATATTCTATTTTGTATCTTGTTTGTGGTTGGTTTCACTTTTTTAGAGTCATTTTATTACGTGTTCTCCTTATCTATTGATACTATTATTATTTTTATAATTTTTATTTAATCAAAAGAAGTGGAGTCAAGGGATTCACAGCCACAACCGATAACCGTGGTTGATGCTTCTTTTTCGTGGCTGACAACAAGGTTTGGATCTAGTTCGGATGCTTCCGCGACACCTTCAATGTTCCACTTCCCCTAGTAGTTTAGAGCCTTACCTTTTGAGAAAATTGATACCATTTGTTTAGATAAATGAGAGAAAAAAGTCTCCTCATAGTCAATTTCATAATTCTGCGAATACCATTTTGCTACAAGATGATCCTTTTGTATTTCAACGGTGCTATCAGATTTTGGTTTTAATTTTAGAGCCCAACGAGAAATAATTATATACTTACTCGGTGGAAGTTCAACTATATCCCATGTATGAGTCTGATTAAGAGCAGTAAGTTATAAGGCTGCGACATAACAAAATTCTTCTCATTCAGTTTGGTACCATTGCACTGTATTCCTATCATATTAGCAATAAGATCCACAATCTATAATCGAACAAAATAAAAAAAAAATCAATAGATACCAAATCTAAATAAAAAAATCAAAATATAATCTTAATCAAATTCCAAATCCAAAATCATAATTAAACCAAGTCCAAATTCAAAATATGGGTCGGTTAATAAAGCTGTTTGTGATCCTCGTTCGCAAAATATAGTCGAAGAGCTTACTACTTTTTATAAAAATCATGCATGGGATATAGTTTAAGCTCTACACGGTTAGCATATAATCAGTTTCGTTGGGTTTTTAAAATTAAAACAAATTGTGATAGGTCCGTTGAAAGATATAAGGCTCCTCTTTTAACAAAAAGGTATTCGTAGATGTATGGTATTTGTAATTAAGCATTTTTAATACTATTAAATTAAGCTTTTGCACTCAGTATCGGTTGAGAATGGGCTGCCAGTGTACGTGCCCAACATCGACTGTGTAATGCACCAACGTTGCCAACGTAAGTCCATAACACTACCGGTGTCCAACACTGGCGGTGTACTAAACCCACGCTGCCAGCGTAAATCCATAACAATGTGGGTGTCCCACACTGGCAGTGTACTAAACCCACGCTGCCAGCGTAAATCCATAACAATGTCGGTGTCCCACACTGGCAGTGTACTAAACCCACGCTGCCAGCGTAAATCCATAACAATGTCGGTGTCCCACATTGGCAGTGTTATAAATTTACATTGGAGGCGTGGTTGCATAGTAACGGCAGCGTAGGTGCATCTCACTGTCGGCGTCGCAGAAAACCAGAGAATTCAGAAATGGTGTTCTTCGACAAAAACCTAAAAAATCTATTCTAAATCAACTACAAACAACATACCCAACCACAACTTAACCACACAAACATTTATATTTAATGCAAAACTCTATTATAACACTAGAACTAAGCAATTTAGATTCCTTAAATCAAAATCACCAAAATAAAAAAAACTCAAATTAAACTTTAAAAATCTAGATGTAGACTTACTCTTTCCCTTTGCTCATCTATTGATTGTGTTTTTTGAGATGAAATTGGAGTTCTTGTGTCGAGGAATAAGAGTTTGGGTTTAGGTGTTCTTGATGTCCTGAAGTGGGTGAGATGGAGAGTTTTGTTTTAAATTTAGTTACACTTAATACGTTTTGGATAGACTTATGGTTTTTGGCTAGGGGTATTTTTTTAAAAAAAATTGGTTTAACTTAAATTTGTTTTTGGATAGACTAAAATTGGAACTACTTAGAGCTTTGGGGACAACATTTTAACCATACCCTTTTGATAAATATCATTTTTAAAATTTTAAAATTTAAAATTAACAATTTTCCAACAAATAACATATATTTTAGTTATTTTATTTATTTTTGAAATAAGATAAAACTATCTAAATATTTATATAGCTAGGTAACCCAAATCATTTAAATAATATTCATTTAAATTAAATATATATATATATATATATTATTAAAAATAGAGAGCATGACAATTTAGGTCCAAGTGGAAATATCACTTATACCTCTAAATATTATCATTCATTGATTTAAATAAATTAAAAATGTCCGATAATTTAATTTTCCTCGGTCCATCTTCATTAGTCTTAAAAACGAATTCTCTGAAACTAGCTTTTCAAAATCGACTTTTTAAATTAACGTTCACTCCCGACCGCAAATCAACCCTAATATATTCTTCCAAAAATTAAAGTTTCACAAAAAACTTATAAACAAAGTTTCACGAAGAAAATTAAAATTCCGAAAAGAACTAGAAATACATAAGCGTTATTTCAAAAAGAAGAAACCAACTCTTTTTAAAAAGAAGGTAAAAATCTAAAATCTATAGTAGTTTATGTTTAATTAAGAAAAATTAATTATAAATTCGAATAAGATTATGATTTAAGTAGATATTTGAAAATGATTACATAGCAAATCAGGTACAATATTATAAATTTTATAGAATTCGATATAGAAACATGATAACTTGTAAATCAATGTATTTGGATAATGATTTAGTTTTTTTAAGCAATGTGGTTGATATTTATTTGTTATGTGTCTTATATAATTTGTTCTACTGCATTAGTTATAGAAAAACATGAGAAATTTTAGTCTATTGTTTTACTCAGCTCCATTTTTATGATATGAATTGTTCGGTATTAACATTACTTGTTATAGATTAGTTATATATATATATATATATTGTAATAAATTAATTATAGAAAAACACTTTAATTTTTAATACTTTTTTTATCTAAAACTATTTTAATTATAGTAAAATTATAGTATATTTTTTATCTAAAGTTTTCTACTAAATTAGATATACAAAAACATGTGAAATTGTAGTATATATCTTTTATATTTAGATTCCATTGCATTAGTTTGAAAAAAAGGTCAATTTTTTAGTGAATTGTAGTTGGTGTTTATGTGTTCTTTGGTTGATCTAAACTGATCTACTACATCAGTTATAGCGAGATAGGTGAGAATAGGGTAAAAAACACTCGTAGTCCCTCATGTTTACCACTTGTATCAACTTAGTCCATTTCCTCCAACCATGCATAAAACTCATCCCCATCTTTTTTTAATTTGCATTTTTAGTCCCCCCGCACATGTGAAGCCTGAAAACCTAACACGTGGCATCAAGTTTTGTTGCAAGAATGGCCCCCTTTTGTTTTGCCAAAACTGCCCCTGTCCACATGCCAACTCAGCTGCTTAGTCACATTTACCTTTTACCCTCAAAATTGCCATTTACCTTAAAAAGTTACCATTTACCCACTAATCTAATAAACGGACCAGGTCGAACCAAAATTTAACTAGCCCAACCTGAAACCCAATACAATCTAGCCCGAACCCGAAAACCCAAAACCAAATTAATCTAACCCACTTGCTTAATTAAATCAATTCCCAAATAGAAAACCCTAATAACACAAAAACACATATCATTCGTTTCAGTTCCTCTTCCTAAAGATACTTCCAAAAGCGGAGAAATCTCAAACATCTGTTGATTGGAGCTATACAGCAGGCGTTTATCATTTTCAAGCCTTGAGATTGGTTTGTTTGATGACAAGGTACTTAAATCAAGTAAAATCACAAATGTCGAAGCAAAGATGAAACATGAAACATATTCATGCTTCAAAAGAACTGGATGGTTCTTCTCAAAGAAGGACAAAGTTTGTGTCATTCTCCTCTAAAAGTCAAAACATCAGTAATAATGGACACTCTAGTAGTTGTGAGACGCAGCATGTCACCCAAAACCTAGAGCTTAATCCCTTTTCACCTCAGAGGCCTCCGAAGATTTTACGGAAAAGTATTAATTCAACATCAAATTATATGTAGATTTCCATTTCCAAGGATGAGCTTCTTCGATTTGTGAATTAAATTTGTTGGTTTTGACATGAAAAATCTTCAACACCAAAAGAAAAGAAGAACATAAACAACTTCTCTTGGACCAAGCGAATTGAATTGTATATGTAGATTTAATTACACTACTTTCTTAAATATTATATCTGATTTTGTATAAATATATATTATATGTCAAAATCCATAGATTTAATTACGCCACTTTCTTAAATACTAAATCTGATTTCTTTTAAATATATTCTAAATCCATGGGTTTTGGTGAAGGAAGGAAGAAGGAAGGAAGAGGAACTGAAACGAATGTTATGTGTTTTTCTGTTATTAGGGTTTTCTATTTGGGAATTGATTTAATTAAGCAAGTGGGTTAGATTAATTGAGTTTTGGTTTTCGGATTTGGGCTAGATTACATTGGGTTTCGGGTTGGATTAGCTAAATATGGGTCGGCCCGGTCCGTTTATTAAATTAGTGGATAAATGGTAAATTTTAAAGGTAAATGATAATTTTTTAGGGTAAAAGGTAAATGTGACTAAGCAGCTGAGTTGGCATGGCAGGGACAGTTTTGGCAAAAAAATAGGGGACCATTCTTGCAACAAAACTTGATGCCACGTGTCAGGCTCTCAAACTTCACATGTGTGGGGGACTAAAAATATAAATTAAAAAAAGGATGAGAATAAATTTTATGCATAGTTGAAAGAAATGAACTAAGTTGATACAAGTGGTAAACATAGGGGACTAACCGTGTTTTTTAACCGTGAAAATATTTTATTAACTGTATTAGTTTGATCTAAACCGTAGCGTATTACCATTACCTTTTATATTTAAAACAATTTTTATATTCTTTTGTCATGCATTAGTTATAAAAAGGTGAGTAAAATTTTAATGTATTTTTTAAACGAAACTATTTTAGTAAATTAAAATTGTTATAGGATTGGACCGTCCAAGTTTGAATTTTTTTTTACTCCAACCGTCTCAATTTGAATTTTTTTGAACTCGAACCGGTCAGTGTTTAAAATGTTTTGGGTTCGAACCACTAGATCCTTCGGGTTCAGGATTTGGACCGGGAGTCGATCTCCTTACCCGATCCGATAAGGAAATAACAGGCATGCTTTAACCACTCGACTATAAGGAATTTAATTCTTGTAACTTCAAGCTTACCTACATATTGGTTGTATTATTCTATTTTACGTTTCCCAGAGCCCAGACAGTTCAGTTTATTCCTCTATTTTACCTATATAAATTATTATATTTCTATTAATGTTTTTTAGCAATATAAAAATATTTAGTTTATTATTTTAATATTAATTGATATACAATTATATATATTATAAGAAATTAAGCGGGTTTTTTCGGTTTGGACTGCTGATCGGTCAAATTCAAACCTCGACTCGTTAATTTTACCTGACCAGTTTTGAACGGATTTTTTCAAATTGGTTCCGGACGGACAGATTACCATGTTGATAAGCCTAATAAAAACTTTATTATTAGTTATAAAAAAGCAGGTTGAATTTTAGTAAGTTGTGGTTGATATTTTATGTTGTCGGTTTGATCTAAATTGTTTTAAAACATTAGTTATAGAAAATATATATGAAATTTTAGTATAATATTTTACTAATTGTATTAGTTTGATCAAGACGTATTAACAGTACTTGTTATATTTAAAATAGTTTCTTATAAAATAGTTTTTTTAAATTTGTCACGTATTAATTATAAAAAGACCACTAAAATTTTATTATATTTTTTTAATGTATTAGTTTATGTGTAATGTTGTTGGTATCTTTTTGTTTTAGGTTTGATATGAACTATCCTTTATAAAAATTACTTGTTGCAATTAAAACCGTTTTTATGTTCTTTCTCAATTATTAGTTATAAATTTTTGTATATTTTTTATTTAAGTTGTTCTACTGTATTGTTTTATGTTTTTTTTTGTCAGTCATTAGTTATAAATTTTAGTATATTTTTTATTTAAGTTGTTCTATTGTACTTTTTTTTAAGGGAACCCGCAACCATCGCTAGAAGGTAAACAACCATAGTGTTTACGGAGGGAATCGAACTCATGACATTTGGTCACGAGCTTTGTTTACTCCACCAACTCGGCTACCCCTTTCGGGGCTTTTTCTATTGTATTTTTTTCCGGAGGGAACCCGCAGCCGCTACTCAATGAGTGCGCACAGGGTAAACCCTCAGACACAATAGCTTGCAAACCAACGTCAGAAGGTAAACCACACAAGGTGACAGGCTCAGCCAAGAACACGTTTGTAGAGGGACTGGAACTCATGGCCTTTGATCATGAGCATGTCTTAGTCCACCAACTCGGCTACCCCTTTCGGGTTGTTCCATTGTATTAGTTATAGAATGATGGAGAACTTTTAGTATATTGTGCTTGATATTTTTGTGTTTTCTATTTAATCTAAACTATTGTTGCATTAGTTGTAGAAAGTCGTGTGAAATTATAGTATATTGTTTTACTTACCTCATTAGTTTGATCTTCAATGTCATGTATAAACATTACTTGTTACTAATTTAAAATAGTTTCTTATGTTCTTTTGTCATGCATTGTTATACTCTATTAGTTATAGAGAGCTAACATAAAGTTTAGTATACTTTTAATATAATTTGTTCGACTATATTAGTTATAGGAAACCCGAGAAATTTTTTAGTATGTTGGTATTTTTGTAATGTTGTTAGCAATTCACTGTTCTCGGTTTGAAAACTGTATTGTATTAACATTATTTGTTATATTTAAAACAGTTTATTATATTATTTAGTTTTATAAATTTCTTACAAACAAAAAATTGAAAATAAAGAACATCAAACAAAAAAAAACTACAAAAGGAGAAAAATACACATGTAAGCATGAATATAGATCAATAATGGTAACTATAGAAAATATTATTTGGCGATTTAAGTTTAGTAAACGACACTTCAAAGAGTTTAGAAAGACCTAGTTCTAGAATTTATTCGTATGTTTAAATAGGTTGACATAATTAAATCTAGACCTTAGAAAGTATAACCGTCTAACATTAAAAATCATAAAATGTTTTAAAATAGACGAACAAGGGATAAAATTAGTTGGTCAAATGATAAATATTGTTGAATCCGAAGTTAAGATTATATAAGTAATACATTGTTGCGACATTCCCATAGATAATAAATGAACAAATAAAAAATCCATGAATTTATAAGCAATACTTTGAAAGTGCACGAGTCTATGCGAAAATAGGAGACACCCTTCTCTAGAATTTCTTATATATGTTGAAGATCTGAAAAGAATCAAGAAGTTCAACTGGGAATTTTTTTTATTGATAATCTTATAATATCAATTTCCAAAGCAAAATGTGCTCAAAAGGGATTGGAAGAGGATAGTAGTTCTTTCCAGGCTGATAATTCTGTTTGAATTAATAAAGAATGTTCTGTGCAAGTTAATGAAGAAGAGATGATAGATGCCTTGAAAATGTTGGACAAAAAAAATATGTTCGAGGTTCTTAGTGAGGAGGTTCATGATTCTCCAAGGCATGAGGGGAGTCTTCCTTCTTCTCCTGCTAAGAACAATAGAGAGAAAGATAGAATTGAGCCAAAAAAGATTAAGAAAGTTCCTAAGCTATGGGCTTCAAAGGGACCTGTATCTTCAAAAATAATGAAGCTGAAAAGGCCTCATTAACTTGTGTCATGACTATAGTTATGTTGAATTGGAATGCAAGAGGTCTTGCAAACAAAGAGTCTATTCAAAGGTTAAAGTTGATGGTCAAAACTTATAAGGTCAGTTTTGTGGCTATTCAAGAGCCATTGGTTAAGTCTGATAGAATGTGTTCTATTGCTGATAAGTTAAAGTTGAAAGGTTTTGTGTCTAATATGAATAACAAGATTTGGCTCTTTTGGCACCATGATTACTGTGTGGACATGGTTTTGGATTCTGATCAGTTGGTTCATCTCAAAGTTACTCATCCTTCCTTGAAAAAGGTGTTTGATGTTTCTGTGATTTATGCTAAATGCAAGAATGAGGATCGTGTTGTTCTTTGGGATTCAATTAGAAGCCTTGATGTGCAGCATGAATGGATCTTGTTAGGTGATTTTAATGTTATTTCTAGCCTTAATGAGCAGTTGTCTTGTGTTACTGTAAATAAAAAAGGAATGGATGCCTTTAATGATCTTATTCTAGATTGTGAGCTTTTGGATGCTGGTTTCAGTGGATGTGCTTTCACCTGGTCTAATAGTCAGAAGTGGAGGAGGCTTGATCGTGTTCTCTATAACAATGCTTGGTTAGATTTTTTTGATGTTACTTCTGTCACTCATCTTGCTCGTAGCTGCTCTGATCACTGTCCAATGGTGGTGAAGATCTCGTCTAAGTTGGAAAGGTCTAAGGCACCTTTTAAATTCTTAAACATGTGGACTACTCATGATGGCTTGCTGGATGTGATTAAGGAGAGTTGGTCTGAGCTTATCAGTGATGAGGTGAGAAATCCTATCATGCTTTTTTGGCTTAAGCAACAAAGGTTAAAACCTGTGTTAAGGTCTTGGAACAGGAATGTTTTTGGGAATCTCTTTGAAGCCATTAAGAAATCTGAAGATTCTATTAATAATTGTGAAGCTGCTCTTCAGAATGCTGTTAATGAGGATGACAAGGCTATGCTTCATGATGCTAAGAGGAATCATCTGCTTTTGTTGGATAGGGAAGAAATTTATTGGAAGCAGAAGGCTCATGCTTCATGGTTGAAAGATTCGGACAGAAATACGGCTGCTTACCATGGTTATGTTAAGAAAAGGTTGAAGAGAAATAGGATTGACAGAATAAAGGTGGGGGATAGTTGGCTTGAAGATAAGGATAGTCTGAAGTCTTCTGCTGTGGATTACTTTAAGGGCTTGTTGGCAAAGGATTTGAGGACTGATATTGATTTCAGTTTGAATGAGGTAATTCCTTCCTTAGTCACTGTGAATGATAATAGTTGTCTTGTTAAGGTTCCTGATAATGAGGAGATCTATGGGGTGGTGAAAGGATTGAAATCTGATTCTGCTAGTGGTCCAGATGGTTTCAATGGTGAGTTCTATAAGCATTGCTGGGACATTGTGGGAATGGACCTTTGCAATGCTGTTAAAGCTTTCTTTGAGGGGTATGCTTTACCTAAAGGTGTGAAAGCTACCTTAATTTGTTTAATTCCTAAAGTGGACAATCCTAATAGTTGGAAAGAATTTCGTCCTATTATCCTTACTACTGTGTTCTCAAGAATTCTTGGTAAGGTTATTAATAACAGACTCTCTGATATTCTGCCTAAGCTCATTTCTGCAGAACAAGGTGGGTTTGTCAAGGGTAGATCTATTCAGCACTCGATTCTGCTTGTTCAAGAGCTTTGTTTTGATATTGACAGAAATAAGAAGGATGGTAATGTTATTATCAAAACAGATATGACCAAGGCATTTGACAATCTCAGACATGAATTTTTGTTTGATGTTCTTAAGAAGTTTGGCTTTAGTAATGATGTTATTAATCTGGTTGAAGGTTGCATTGACAATGTTTCATCTTCTGTTCTTGTTAATGGTGAGATGGCTGGCTACTTTTCTAATACTCAAGGCTTAAGACAAGGGGATCCATTATCCCCGAGTCTTTTTATCCTTGCTGAGGAGTATTTGATTAGAAGCTTTAACTTGTTAAATACTGAGGGTCACAGATTTAGATTCAAATCAAGGAGTAAGTTGAATGTTGTTTGTTCTGCTTTTGCTGATGATTTTATGGTGTTTACCAATGGAATTATGCATGCTATGGAGACTTCTAAAGCTATCATGGAGCACTACCAATGTGTCTCTGGTCAGAAGATTAATACAGCTAAGTCTAAGCTTATTGTTTCTCATAAAATGTCTGTCCATCAGCTCAATATTATTGAAGATATATGGAAATTTAATCATTCTTACATGCCATTTAAGTATTTGGGTACTGTCATTGCTAATAATACAAGAGTTGCTAATTATGAAAGCATTATTGACAAAGTTAGAAGTAGGCTTATGGATTGGGACAAACTTCAGTTGTCCTTTGCTGGTCGTCTGCAGTTGATTCAATCTGTTCTTCTAGCCTTCCCTAATTACTTCCTTCAGCATACTGCTCTCCCTGTTGGCATCATTCAGAGGTTGGAGATTCTTTTTAATAAATTCCTGTGGGGAACAAAAGAAGACAAGAAGGTTATTATATGGGCTCGCTGGGACCGTTTGTGCAAACCTTATAGAGAAGGGGGTCTCAATCTCAGGAGACTTAAAGATTTACAGCATGTTTATGCAATGAAGCTTTGGTTTGATTTTAGATCTCAGCATTCCCTTTGGGCCAAATACATGCTGTCAATTTACTGCACTGATAACATTCATCCTATTTTAGCCATTCCTCCTCAAAGAAAATCTAGAGTCTGGTCTAGAATTCTGAATGTTAGATTAGTTTCTGAGGATTTCATGTTTTGGCAGCTGGGGAAAGGTAACATTGCTTTCTGGTATGAGAAGTGGTGTTCTAAGAGGCCGTTTATAGCTATTGCTAATGATAATGATAGAAGGAATCTGTGGGACAGCAACAATGATTTGGTGAAGGATTTTTGGCTTGTGAATTCTTGGGATATTGATAAGCTTAAATCTTTGGTTACATCTACTGAGATTCGCAAGATAAGGGACGTCAGACTTAATAGTAGTGAAGACACCCTACTTTGGTCCCTTTCTAAGTGTGGTTCTTTCAGTGTTAAGGATACTTTTAATCACATCAGATCTAAGGGTAGTATTTCCAGATTATACGACAGGGCTTGGAATGCTGTAACCCCTAGGAAGTGCTCCTTTTTCTTATGGAGGGCTCTACATGAATGGCTTCCTACAGACAGTGCTATGCAAAGGAAAGGATTCAACCTGGCTTCTAAATGTGTCTTTTGCAATAATAGTGAGACTACTAATCATGTTCTTGTGCAGTGTCCTAATGCTTTGTCAGTTTGGCGATATTTCAGCAATATCTTTAGAATTCAAATTGATACTTACTTGTCTGTGCCTCATATGGTGATGAGATGGTATTGGGCTGCTAACAAGAAATGTGACATCCTCAGTATCCTTCCTGCTATCATCTTGTGGTCAATCTGGGCTGCTCGAAACAAGAACAAGATTAGCAATGCAAATGTTAATTCTAGCTATATCATTAAGCATGTTCTTATGATTCTTTCAAGCCTTGATCATGCTAATGTCCTACAGAGGAAGCATTGGGGCAGGTTTATAAAAGAAGGTTCTGTTCTTGGTTGTGTAAACCAGTTCAAGCTCAGAAACAGACCTCTGTTTCTGAAATGGAAATGCCCCAAGGCAGGTCGATACAAACTAAATGTGGATGGAAGTTGTACCTCGTATGGCGAAGCCGGTGGTGGTGCTTTGCTGAGGGACTGTAATGGCGACATTATTGCTGGTGTTGGCAAGATTTATGGTAAAGCATCGCCATTAATTGCTGAAAGCCGTGCTCTATTAGACGGTCTGGTCTTGTGTGATAAAATGGGGATCAGTACAGTTGATGTTGATACTGATTCCATGGCTTTGGTGAGTTTGATTCAGTTTGGAAATTCTCCTTGGTTCCTTGAGCCATTAATGAAATGCTGTAGATCTTTTATCAAGTCTTGAATGGTGTTGAAGCATGTTTTTCGTGAAGAAAATCTAGGGGCTGATTGGGTAGCAAAGGAGGTTTTGAAGAATCAGAGTGAGATGGAGTTTGATAGGATTAACGCTCCAGCAAAGTTAAAAGCAATTGTTCTTTTGGAGAAAGCAAACTATGGCTACCTAAGGCTTACTGTTTAAGAAATTAGGGTTTGATGGATTCGGGGAAGAAGATGATTCAGAGTGTAATTAGGGTTTTGGCTCTATCTCAATTTTTGTAATATTTACAATCAAGGGCTTGCTCTTGTTATTTTCTTCAATTGAAATCCTTTCATTAAAAAATTTCCAAAGCAAAAGAACCTTTTTTAATGACAGGTTGTGTTTCACCACTAATTGTAAGTATAACTATTATCATATATAATTTCAAGCAATAGCTAATATTATTGTTTTTTAAACATTGGTTTTACGAACACACAACGATAAAAAACCATAAACAGAAGAAGCATATCCAAAATGTTTGAAGTGGAAATATCATAAAATATAAGGAGTTGTTACACTTGAAATAAATCATGAAATGTTGAAATATAAAAGTTTCCTTAATAAACTAATATCATTTTGTTAAACATATAATTTTGACAAAATTAGAATACAATGAGTATTAATTAATCTTTAACTTGTTGTTCAAGATATTGAATAGTTCAAGCATGATAAAATATATAGTCTTCTATAAATATACAATATTTATATTAAGTTAATGTATTGGGGTTATGTTTTTGGTGAAAGAAGTGATATTATATTGAGGAATGATATATTTATACTTAATGTTGTTTGGTAATATTTTTTTATGAACCAAGTAAAATTTTATAGATAAGTTAATGTCTAAGTCATTGTCTAAGCTACTGTATAGTTCAAGCAGGATAAAATATTTAGAATTCTATAAATACACATCATTGATATTAAGTTAATGTATTGGGGTAATGTATTTGGTGCAACATGTGAATTTTTACTAAGGAATGATATATTTATACTTAAGTTAGTTTGGTAATGTTTTTTTATGAACCAAGTGAAATTATATAGAGAAATTAATGTCTAAGTGATGGAGAGTGAAACGCAGTAGAAGCCATAAGAGGGATAAAACCCTAATTTAGTTTTTGTTTAATCAAAATAGTCTGCCAACAAAATAAGGTATAAGATGCTTTATATAGCATCTATCCAAAACCCTAATATTAAATAAAGAAAATTACATAAATGTCTAGAAAATAAAACAAATAAATAAAATAACGTCTAAATATGAAAACTGATTTTTGAAGGTTTTAGAGGTCGAATTTGGGTATCAAACTTTGTGATAAGTCACAGTTTTGAAATCTTACGGTCTCGTCGAAATCTTCGATTTGAGTACCTATTTCACCTAATTCCGATACCTGACCAAGAAACCAGTTTGTCCGCAATCTTCGCTACATCATCCTTCCCCGGTTGGAAAGAATTCGACCTCGAATTCAAAACGTTGAGACATTGGACGAACTGCACTACGACATTCGGAAGTGACTGACTCAACTCCCATGCTAAGGAAACCCTGAGTTATAGCATCCAAGTCAGCATCGAAAGAGTTACCATAAAGCTTGATAAGAAACTTGGCCCAACGGAATTCAAATTCTTCATCAATTTCCCAATAAACCTTGTTGAAGTGTTCAAATTTCCTGCTGTCATAGTGATATAGGATCCTCCGTGGAGTGCCCCCAAGGTGAATTTTCTGCACATTAAGCCTCTTGCAGTGTACTATTTCCATCAAGTTCAGACTGTTCTCTGCCACAAAAATGATTCTGTTAGGTACGTCATCCCCACCTAAGGCACGCCTATGCACGATTTCCTGCACACTGTTGAGAAAAATTTCTGGTGTGGTGACTGGCATTGTTATCACAGCATCACAAATATATCCAATCATAACCTCCGCACTGGTCCCTGTTTTCTCTGCCAAATCATGAACTAAGTGCTCTTCGTCAACACATCTCTGCAGTACTAACTTTGCAACTTTGTCTAGATCTACATCAGCTATCTTTGATAGCAACTCCAGCTCCCAAACACTTGATATCAGCTTACAAGTATCATTGGATGCAATGATCTTTAACTCAAACAGAACACCGATACAACGTTCAACTTCTTTATGTAGAAGCCTCTGTAGTTCAGGGAGGCGCATAATGCCACATATGACTTTATACATAATCCTATTGCCATCATAAAATATATCCATATCATTACTATTAAAAATACACACATGATGAGTGGTACCGAAAACACCTTTTGATTCGAAACTGGCTGTAATTGTGAGAGTCTGAATACTTGGTCCAGAAACAGAAGAAGCTTTGCTCAAAGAAAGCGCAGCAGTTACAGAATTTGTATTAAAACCAACTGATGAAATCAAACGAGCTTGTGTCTCCTTGTACAGGTCTTGAATGAACTCTTGATGATGAGCTTGAGAAGAAACTAAGCCAACATATTATTTTACTGAGGGCCAATCTGGAGAAGCAACAACAGCTGCAATCAAGGTGCTCGTATCCTCCCCATGGCGAGGATGAGTAACATCAGCACCAAAAATAATTATTGGGTGATCACTAACAAAAGGGATACGCCTTGACAAGGCATCGGTAAGTACCATGTTCCTTCCTCCCAGCTGTAGGTTAATCTTAAGACGAACATTCGCAGTTACCATAAGTAACAATCGGCCTTCCCCAAACTCGTTGATATGAACAATAGAAGTAATTTTCTCCCCATCGGACAAAGAGATCTGCACCAGCGGTGCACCAGTTGCAGTGCGGGAGCATTCTGTTATTTTATATGCACGAGCGGAATACACTATGCCAGGATCACTGAAAGAAAGAACATGGTTATGCGCATGACAAATAAAGTTGGACATCCCATTGGTGAGCCTTAGTTTTCCGACAGATTTATAAATTGTTCCATGATTTTGAAGATTAACTAAATTAAAGTTCATCCTTTTAACAGAATCTTTTTCGCTAAGTGTCAACAACATCTCGTTGTTAGGGATAATATATATGCCTTCAAGCTGACCACTATCAAACTCTGCAAGCATTGAACGCCTGGGATTTGAGAATCTAATTTTCAATTCATGGGCTTCATGTTCTATCAACCGCGATATGTATTTCCTGCTGGACAGAATATCGTCCAACTTTGAGATTTGGTCCATTAAGGATTTACTCTCATCAAAGAACCCCTTTCTCTCAAGAAGGTTGAGTCTTCGTAGCCTTATGTTAAAGAAAACTTCAGCTTGATCCACAGAGATACCATATTCGTTCCTTAGACCGGCAGAAGCAGTTACATTACTTGAAGCTTCATTCATAAGTCGAGTAACATCATCCAAATTATCAACCAAACAAAAATTGGCAAAATACTGTACCTTCATTTTCTGGACGTGTTTGCTTAGACAGCATTGGGAGACAATCCCAAGATATATCTCACAAATGCGTTTCAGATCACCATACAAAGAGCCGTTGAAATCAAAAGTTTTCTGCAGCATGTTTTCGAGGACTTGCTCAAACTCTAGATCGACAATTGAAGAAGGTGAGGTTAGAGACGGTGGTTGAGGCAACGGTTCCACAACCTCCGACAAAAAAATTCTCCATTTGATCGGTGGCGGAACAATTGGTTTCACCAATTGAAACAGAAAATCCACATCCTTAGAAACAATGGGCACTCGAATTCTTGTTGTTTGTACGATCTGACCAGAACTAAGAGCATCAACCAAACCATCTGTTGTGTTAGATTTGTGATCCAATGTCGGTTGTCTCTTCTTTCGAGTCCGCTTTCGGATTCTGATTTCCTTGTGTCGAACTTGATGAGTCCGAATTCGAAGTGCTCCCCGGAGAGGTAGTCCAAAGTAAATCTCCCCATAAATACGGACAGACTCCAAGTATTCAATTCGGACAGGACTTTTTAACCGGACAAATGATTTCGAACACTGTAAACTTAAGGCAGTTCGAACTATGACTAAAGTACTAAAAAACCTAAACACTATCTGACTAAGCTACCTGCACATCTGCTTAAAACTTATGGGTCTTTAAACATGACCCGGGTCCATTAAACTTGACCCGAAAGCCCATAAGGGCCCAAATTTCACACTATAAATGCCCAACCACCAGCATTAACTATGGGTAAGAAAAATTAACTGCTGCCAGGCTGCTTAATTCACTCTCCACCCTTGAAACACCTTGAAATACTTTGAAACACCTTTAAACACCACCACACCACCGTGAAACACTCTTACACCGCCTTAAAACTCCACTTGAAATTACCAGCCTACCCACAGGCTACTTTTATCCACACCAAATTGGCGACCACAGTGGGAGGCGACGGTGCCTGAATCAAGCATTCAAAACCAAGTAAAGAAATTCTGTCTGAATGAATCCGGATAATCCAGAGCTTCCACCAGCTTTGCTCGAAGTGGTGGAAGAGAACGATGAATATACTGTCCAAGAGCGTGACAGGTTGAGGGTTGAAATATAAGCTCTGAGGGCTGAAAAGGCCAAGATGGGCATGAAGGAGAAATCCAAAGCGTCAGTTGCTCATCGCTCTGATAACCCTCGAGAGCATGAGGCTTCAAAAACTCATGTGAGCACTAAAAAGACACATGCCAGTTCTAAAAAGTCTCACCGGACCAAGCCTGTGGAGAGTTCTGACTCAAGTTCAGAATCTTCGGACAGCTCTTCGGACAGTGAGGGAAATGAAAGATCCTTGTCCTCCAGCAGTGATGAGGGGCGAACCAAAAAAAAACAGAAACAAGTTAAAAAGTATTCCAGAAAAAGAGATCACCATGGAAGAATGAAAAGGCACATTGGGAAAGGATCATCTCACAACCGGAGGCATGTAGACCGGATGCTGGTGGATCCTTTTGCTTTCCATGATGAGCCAGGTATCTTTGCAACGCCTAATGAGGATACTGCGTTCAGTCGTGGGAGGAATTGGAGGCAATCGCCTTTGTCTTCTAAAATACTGTCCGGAAACCTCCCCAAGAGGTTTGATAGCACCAAGATGGAGAAGTACGATGGCAGTACTGATCCGGACAATCATCTGGAGCAATTCAAGAACTTCATGATGAACTTCGATGATGATGATAAACTGCTCTGCAGGGCATTCTCCCAATCCTTCACGGGGAGTGCTCTGAAGTGGTACAACAGCCTTCCTCAGGATTGTATCAGAGACTTTGATACTTTTTGGGTGGCCTTTCGAAGGCAATTTGTGGGGAGTAAGGAGTTAAAGGGTAATGGAGATACCATAATCCATTGTGCCCAGGAACCAAATGAATCGTTAAAGGAGTACATAAGTCGTTTTGTGAACACAAAAAACGGGCTGGCTGATTGCTTTGAACAAGTGGCAATAGCATCCCTGAGACAAGGTTTGAACCCGGGCAACCTGGCCGATTCAGTAACCAGGAAGAAGGCCATGACCTGGGGAGGATTGCTAAATCAAGTTGGCAAGAAAATAAATGTTGATGAAACAAAGAAGACCAGGGTTCACAGACAGGTGAGATCCACCCCGGTGGCACCAACTCCAAATCAAAACCAGTCCGGGAACAAAGCTAGAGAAACCGGACAGGGGCATGGAAGGGGAAAAGCTCAGTCTCAACCAGCTGCTCCTGCACAAAGTCAACAGTCTAGAAATAAAAGAGGGCCATGGGTCCAACCGGAGTGGTTTGCAGAACTCAAAGAAAGTGTGGCAACCATTTTCGATAAAACTAAAGATGAAGTACACTACCGGAGACCAGCAACCTTGCAGTCTCCCAGAGAACATCGAAACAGTTCTTTTTGTCAATATCACAATGATATTGGCCATACTACTGATGATTGCATAGCATTGAAACAAGAGGTTTAAAACCTGATCGAAAGAGGGAAATTGGGTGCATACGTTAAAAGGAGAGGAGGCAACAGGCCTGACAACACTCACCGGGCTGGTCCGGTTAATGCTGCCCCAGAGGGGGCTATGGTAATCATTGAAAGGTTTGATGTGGAATCCGAATACTTGGATCCTGATCCGACAAGGAACAGAGTGGGTGCAATAGAGGAACGTTCCAGGTCGGTCTCCGGGCTCATTAAGTTCTTTGAGTCCTTGACAATTTTCGGAGGGGACACTGTAACGGCTCCTACCACTTCATCAAGAAAAAGGCATGTTCATAATTTGGCTACCCAGCTAGAAGGGGGCATGACCTCATATCAATCGTCAAGTTTATTCCCATTCATTGTTTTTGATGGGGATGATTTGAGAGACATTGCTGGCCCTCATGAAGATGTTGTTGTTATAGGAGCATCGATAGGGGGCAATGAGATAAGGCGAATCTTGGTAGATACTGGGAGCTCTGCCAATATCCTTTTCCTAGATACTTACAAGAAGATGAAAAATCCAGCTGTAATTCAAAAGTCAGACAGATCGATCGTAGGCTTCACGGGCAGCTCAGCTGATGTAATCGGTGAGTTCAAAGAAGAAGTATTGTTGGGCAGAGGCCCTTTCAAGAAAACAGTCAGAATACTTTTCATTGTGGTGGATTGTCCCACTTGTTACAATGCTATTCTAGGGAGATCTTGGCTCTCTAGGATGCATGCAGTGGCTTCGACAGTCCATCAGTGTCTAAAATATGCTGTTCAGGGGCAGGTTGGGGTTGTCCGGAGCAGTCAAAAAGTTGCAAGAGAATGCTATGCCACTGCCTTGGCTCCACGAACGCTGGGGGCAGTCCGAATAAATGACCAATAGCAGTTTGAGGGCCTTTCTAGGGGTGAGGGTGAAATTGATGACCCCAGAGAGACCCCCGGAGTGTTGATCCCAGTTGAGGAGGTTGAAACACATTGCTTGGAAGAAGGAAAAATTGTCAAGATAGGGTCCAAAATGCCACCAATGTTGAAAGAAGGTATGTTGAAATTCTTAAAAGACCATCAGCATGTTTTTGCTTGGTGCAACGCTGATGTTACTGGAGTTCCATCAGAGGTGATTTCCCATCACCTATCTGTCCGGAGAGATGTGGCACCAGTGGTGCAAAAGAGGAGAGCTTTCTCAAAAGAAAAGGCTGATGTCATTGTACAAGAGGTTGACAGACTCACAAAGATGGGGCACATTAAAGAATCTCAGTACCCTTTGTGGACTGCCAATCCAGTCTTGGTAAAAAAGAAAAACGGTAAATGGCGAATGTGCATTGACTTCACAGATCTCAATCGAGCTTGCCCAAAAGACTTGTATCCGGTTCCCCGGATAGATCAGTTAGTAGACTCTACTTCTGGGAACAAGCTACTCTCCTTCATAGATGCTTTCTCCGGATACAATCAGATCCAAGTGGATCCAAAAGATCAAGAGCATACCACTTTTGTTACTGATAGGGGTCTGCACTGCTATAAGGTGATGCCCTTTGGCTTGAAAAATACTGGGGCTACCTATCAAAGGTTAGTCAATAAGGCATTTGCTGATCAAATTGGAAGAAATATGGAGGTTTACATTGACGATATGATGGTGAAAAGTGTGGATGAGCAGCTGCACTTGTCCGACCTCCAAGAGACTTTTGCCAACCTGGCCAAGGTGAATTTAAAGTTAAATCCTGAAAAATGTGTGTTCGGAGTGCAGTCCGGGAAGTTCTTAGGGTATATTATAAGTGAGCATGGAATACAGCCCGACCCGGACCAACTCAATGCTTTGTTCCAAATGGAGCCTCCACGAAACATTAAAGAAGTACAGCGATTAACGGGGAGGTTAGCAGCCTTGAACAGATTCATCTCCAGATCTTCGGACATATGTGCTCCATTTTTTCAAACCTTGAAGGGTGCAAAGGGGTTTGAGTGGACACCACAGTGTGATGAGGCATTCAATGAAATTAAGAAGCATCTGTCCTCTCCCAAGACTTTGTTCAAACCAATTGATGGGGAAACTCTCTTCGTATATCTGGCTGTTTCAAGTTGTGCCATCAGTGCTGTGTTAGTAAGGGAGGTTGATGGGTATCCTCACCCAGTGTACTACATCAGCAAAAGCTTGATTGATGCTGAGAGGCGTTACTTGAAACTTGAAAAACTAGCATTGGCCTTGGTGATAGCTACAGAAAGATGAGGCTTTATTTTCAGGCTCATCCTATCATTGTCCGGACGTCTTTCCCTTTAAAGAATGTTCTTCAAAAAGCGGACATTTCAAGCAGAATGACAAAGTGGTCAGTAGAGTTGGGGGACTTCGACATAGACTTTGCTCCTCGAACAGCAGTAAAAGCTCAGGCTGTGGCTGACTTTCTGGTCGAATTTCATTCTGATAGGGACTCAGAACAACCTACTGATTCGAAAGACAAAAAAGTGTGGATTGTCCGAACAGACGGAGGATCCAGTGCCATAGGGTCTGGGGCAGGAATATGTCTCACTTCCCCCTATGGGGACAACATGTTCCAAGCTATTTGTTTTGCTTTCATGGCATCCAATAATGAGTCCGAATATGAAGCAGCTATAGCTGGGTTGAAATTGGCTTACATCTGTGGAGCAAAAAGGGTCAAGCTGCTAAGTGATTCCCAATTGCTTGTCCACCACGCCTTGGGCTTATCAGAAGCTAGAAAGGAACAATTGATCAAGTATTTACTACTCTTGAAAAATGAGGCAATGAAGTTTAAAGCTGTTGTCTATGAGCATATTCCCCGGGCAGAGAATGAGCTAGCAGACTCATTGGCAACAATAGCATATACGGAGTCCTATCCATGGATCCATGTGCTTGAAAGCCCTTCTATTCAACTTGATGAAGGTGAAAAAGAGGAAGTCTTTGAAATACAAGTAAACCGGCCTCAAGACTGAAGGTCTCCTCTTATGCAATATCTGTCTGATGGCGTCTTGCCTTTAGATAAACCACAAGCCAGAACGTTAAAGCACAGGGCTCGTGGTTTCATCATGATTAGAGAAGTTTTGTACAAGAAATCCTATAGCAAACCTCTCCTACGCTGTTTAGGGGATCATGAGTCACAAATGGTTCTCTCTGAATTGCACGATGGTGAGGGGTCAGCCCATTGTGGATTTAGAGCATTAACAAGAAGAGTGCTTCTCTCCGGATATTATTGGCCATCCATAATGAAAGATGCTAAGGAGCTGGTAAGAAGATGTGACCCATGCCAGAGGTACAGCAATGAAATACATGTACCAGCTATTCCTTTGGAATCAATTTCTGAGCCCATCCCTTTTGCTCGATGGGGATTGGACTTAGTTGGGCCTCTCCCTGTGGCGTCCGGAGGGCGTAAAACCATAATTGTAGCCATTGACTACTTTTCAAAGTGGATAGAAGCAGCCCCCTTGGCAGGGACAACATCAAAGGCTGTTATAAAATTTATTCTATCCAACATATGTTGCAGATTTGGTGTCCCCCAGAGAATAACAACAGACAATGGGCCACAGTTTGACAACAGAGAAATGGAACGCTTCTGTGCCTCGAGGGGTATTCAGCACTGCTTTTCTTCACCTTTCCACCCACAGGCCAATGGGCAAGTTGAGGTGGCTAATAGAACAATACTGTCCGGTTTAAAGAAAAATTTGGAAGGGGCTGCTGGGAAGTGGCCTAGTTATTTACAAGAAGTCTTGTGGGCCTACCGGACAACACCTGGGGCTGCAACACAAGAATCACCTTTTGCCTTGGTCTATGGGATGGATGCAGTAGCCCCCATAGAGAAGACACTCCCCTCCTTTCGAGTTCACAACTTCTCCGGACAGGCTAATGAAATGGCAGTTAGAAATCAACTTGATTTAATTGAAGAAAGGCGAGTAAAAGCTCATCTTAGAGTGGCACACTATCAGGGCTTGATGAGAAGCAGGTTTGCTTCTAAAGTTAAAAGAAGGGACTTTCAACCAGGAGATAAGGTGTTAAGGAAAGTTTTCTTACATACCAAGGAAAAGCTCTTCGGGAAACTGGCCCCAACTTGGGAGGGTCCCTATACTGTGGTTGAAAGAATCAAGCCTGGGACATACTGGTTAGAAGACAAAGATGGCAGGGTTTTAACTCACCCTTGGAATATTGAACACCTTCGAATGTACTTAGAATAAAAATTATGTAAATATTTACTTGTTTAAAACATCCATGTAAATATTTGGGGGCATACCACTACCTCTCTCCGGCGCCACGGAGACCTTTAAATGAAACTTGGAGCCTTCTTAAATAATTTTCTAAGTTTTTGCAAAATTCTGTTGATTGTCATACTATCCGGACTGAAAGGTCTAAGGGCTACTTAAATTCTAGCCAGAGAAACTAAACACTCTCACAACACAATAACTCAAGACTACTTAAACTCCAGCTATTTAAACAGACTATGAAAGAAGAGAATGGTTGAGCAAAACAAAACATCCATTCAACAACTTAAAATTGCCTTGGCCTTCCAAGGATTTTTTAAACAAGTTTGAGTGCAGAACAAAAATCTGTCCGAATAATTCGGACACCATCACAAAAAAGGTGCCTTGGCCTTCCAAGGACTTTGGTTCAAGTAAAAGATAAACAAAACAAATTATAAATTAAGGTGGAGCCTTTGAAGATGGCTCACCCTCATCTGTTTTCTTGCTCTTGATGTCGTTTTTTTCCTTAATGACCTTCTTGCCTTTGGGGTCAACCTCTTCCTCACCCAGACTCTCTCCGGTTTCCTCTTCGTCACCAGACGAGGATATATCAGTATACCCTTCATCAACCATGGTCCAGTATGGGAGATCATCGTCATCCACATAGCGCCATAAGTCCCCTAGTCTCCTCTTCGGGAACTTCTCGTGAAACAGGAGGACCATATCGGACTTCACTTTTTCAATCATCAATTCTTCACTCCGTATCATCTCCCTGGCATAAGCATTGATTTTGGCCTTGATCATGGCCTCTTGATCCTTCACCAAAGCAGCTTTCTCCTCAACAGCCTGAGTTACTGCATTCTCTAAAGCAAGTTTGTCAGTGGTCAGGTTGGTGACAATCTTCTCCTTTGCTGCAGTTTCTCCTCTTGAGGCTGTCAAGTCCTTCTCCAATCCGGACAGCTTAGCCCGGAGATCTTTTACGGTCTCTTCTAAAGAAGCAACTTTTGTGTTGTTTTCATTTTGACTCTTCTTTAGCTGTTCGTTCGACTCCTTAAGCAGGTCAACCTTAGTAGTAGCAGTCCTGAGGTCATCGGACAACTTCTCCTTCTCAGACTTGAGGTCTCTGATGGTTTCTTCCTGACTCCGGACTTGCCTTTCCAGGGTGAGTACTGGTTGAACGTTGCTAAGGAGGGAATGGGCTATAACATCCCTCTCACTGGAAACCAAGAAAGTCCTACCATTGAAGTTTACTGTGTTGGAGCTACTTGGGGGAACATATGGCCCTGCGAACTCATCTCTAGACAGGCCAAGGAAGTAATCACCTAGAGGACCCAGACCGGTGACGTCCACTTCATCCATGTTAATCTCTCCCCGTTCAATCTCATCAGTATGGAATTCCCTTGGAATCCCTTCATTAAGATTCCCTGGGATCTCTTCAGCCAATGTCGGATCGGTTGGGAAGGTGGGCTCCGGATCCCGGAGAGTGAGCTCTTCACTTTGAGAAGTCTTTTTCTTTTTGACCTCCCTGTCAGCACTGTCACTCGCTTATTTGCGAGTCCGTTTAGAAGCCCTTTTAGGTTTTGGGAGTTCACCCCTTGCTTCTCACTCTCCAGTTCTACCACTTGTAGAAGGTTTGCATCAACTTGAGCTTGGGCTGGCACCTCTGAACCTGTGGGAACCTCTTTCTCCGTATCCTCTACCGCTTTCCTGCCTTTCTTCTTCTTGCCCTTCATTTTACTTGGGGCTTTGGCCCGGGCAGGAAGGAAGAGGGTCCCATCCAATTCATGAGACCTTCTCAGCACTACATCTTCATCAGGTGGGGTGGAGAACTCCTCCCAGGTAAGATCCCTTCGACCTGTGGTGTTCCACAGATGGGATCTCGCTAAATTCCCAGGGGTAAAAGCTTTGTGAAACCGGTTCTCCCAGTTCTCTGCGGCCCATGCGTTTATCTTGCCACATGTGACCTGTCCGGCTTTTAAGTAGTCTCCGAACTCCTTTGGCAGCTCTAATAAAACGAGAAAGTAACTGATTAGCATAAACTAAATGAAAAGAGAAATTCGAACAGAAACTTAAAGTAAAACTTACGATCACTCCTCCATCTACTTCGAAGAAGGCTAGGATTCTCCCCGGCCTTGATTTTCTTGCCATTCTCCCATGAGCCACTCACAAACAAGAACTGGCTCCTCCACTTGCTCTCCGACTCCAGGAGATCATCCACAGCTTTAAGATCGTTCCCATGTTAAAATGGTAGAAAGGGAACTGATGGTGTTTGCACAAACTAGCTACAGCAGCAAACTCTTCCATTGGAAGAGGTATTCCGGACAACCTAGACGCCATAATACATGACATCAGGGTGTACCATCCGTTAGGGCTTAGCTGTGATGGACATAGCTTGACTAGGTGGAAATAACGCACTATCTCTAGATCCAGTGGGAACCTAAGTCCCCAGTTGAATAGCTCCGTAAAGAAGACTATCTCGTTCCTTTTGCAATCCATCGGGGTCTCCGGATCGATGGGAATTCGAATTTTTACATTTTCAGGGATCCCTCACTTAGTACGAAATCGTCCCAAATCTTTAGTATGGATAAACGCATACTTAGTCTTTAACAGAGACAAAAGATACTTGAACTCTACCTTATGAAAGCAGGGTCGTACTCTCCCTTCGAGGCTCTCCGGCAGGTCCGGACGCCTCAGATACAAGTCCTCTTTGCCCTTCTTGGCAACAACTATAGCCGTTTCAGCTTGTCCGGAAGACTCGGACTCAAACCTAACCTCCTCAGTGGAGTCTTCCATCCTCTCCTCCATTATTGTTGGGGGAGCTTCTGCAGAAACAGCCCGGGGAGGGATGAAGCTTGGCACAGCTGATCCTCCGGACTGTTGGCTCTTTGTATGTTTTTGAGTTCTCGCCTCAGTTTGAGTTTCTGAGGTCGAAGTTTCCTTGGGAGGTAGTGGACTGCTAGCCTCCGGACCAACCGGCCTTTCCCGGAGAGTCCTAACAGTTGCCCCGGACCCTGAATCGCTGGTATTTTTTGAAGAAAGTCCTTTAACCAATCTGCTTGGTCTTTTCATGATTAGTTTGTCTGGAGAATGGTCGGAGTCGGACCCCATAGCAATGAAAGTGGATTTCTTCCTGACACTTGTGACAGTGACCCCCGGTACAACGATAGGGATCGACTCTTGAACTGAAGAGCCAGATACTATGGGAGAAAGTGTTGATTGAAAGAGCTTTCTGGGTTTCGTACCTTTCGAAGAAGACGAACCTCTATCAGATTCTTCGATTGAAGGGGCTGGTTTCTCGACAGGCGACGCTGGAAGCCCTGCTGCAAGTCTTTTCTCTTTTTCAACCCTTTGAGCTTTCTCCAATTCTGAGAGATTAAGCCAGCCACCCTTGATTAGAGCTGTTCTTGCTGTGAACATAAAACAACTAAGAAAATCTTGAAGTTTTAGAGAGATGAAACTTTGAGTAAAATGGCAGAGTAAAAGTGATAAGTGAGGCTGTGAAAGATGAATGAAATTTATAGTAAATGTAAAAAAGGGGGTTTGATTCCTAGGAGAATCCGAAAAGTTGGGCAATGATTAAAAAACGGCGCTGACGTCATCAATAGCATTTAAAGAGGTAACTTGTTCGAGAAAGTGGTGCGACTTTCGAGGTGAAAAAACGGCTAAAAGTAACCAACCAGAGAGTGACACGTGTCCCACTAACTCTGGCAAAGAACCGTTTGGAATTCGAAACGATTGCCCTGTCCGGGTCCATCCTCAATTCTCTCCGAATTGGAAGACCACTTCCTCAATCAGACTGTTTTTCAGTTCTTTGAAAAAGACACTTGTTCAAAAACCTAAAAAAGGGGCTCCTGATGAGTCCGAATTCGAAGTGCTCCCCGGAGGGGTAGTCCAAAGTAAATCTCCCCGTAAATACGGACAGACTCCAAGTATTCAATTCGGACAGGACTTTTTAACCGGACAAATGATTTCGAACACTGTAAACTTAAGGCAGTTCGAACTATGACTAAAGTACTAAAAAACCTAAACACTATCTGACTAAGCTACCTGCACATCTGCTTAAAACTTATGGGTCTTTAAACATGACCCGGGTCCATTAAACTTGACCCGAAAGCCCATAAGGGCCCAAATTTCACACTATAAATGCCCAACCACCAGCATTAACTATGGGTAAGAAAAATTAACTGCTGCCAGGCTGCTTAATTCACTCTCCACCCTTGAAACACCTTGAAATACTTTGAAACACCTTTAAACACCACCACACCACCGTGAAACACTCTTACACCGCCTTAAAACTCCACTTGAAATTACCAGCCTACCCCCAGGCTACTTTTATCCACACCAGAACTAAATCAACCTGCTCACTTTTACTGCTATCCACCAATTTATCAATATGATGAGATGAAAAATTTGATTTCGAAATTCTTCTTTTTTCTTTTGATGAAAAAATTACTTTTGCAAGTTCCAATTTTTCTCACGGTTTTATTTTTATATCATCAAAGTACTTCTCATTGACCTCATCATCATACTTACCGTAGATCGGTTTGTCAAACACGGGCTTAGTGAAATAATGAGAGACTATTGTGGGTGTTACCCAATCGTCCTCATCCTCATCGCTCTATACATCATAAATCGGATCGTCTTCCCTGTCATTTATCAGAACTGCACCAACATCACCTTTCACAACCTCCGCCGTAACCTCCGCAATATCATCATCATAGGTATCAAATTTCGGAGGACAATCAAGCACAATGGGATTAGGTTCAAACGCCTCCTGAGAGAAAAGACCCCAAGCACCCGCAACATTTGGACACTCTATGTGACGATGCCCTAACTCGCCACAGCCATATCAACGTAAATTGCTTGAAGAACGGCTTGGCGTACCGCGACCAGGAGGGATCGGATCAGGGGTTGGACGGGGAACTGGTTTGGACGCCGAAATCACTGAAGGAGCACCGGTCCGTACGCCGTTCTGGGTCCGGCGAGCTGACTGCTTTTCTGCCTGGAGGGCACGCCGATGGGCTCCGGAAACAGAGGACGGGTCGAACATATTAAGCACATCTTGAAGCTGAAGGCGCAACCCACCAATATAGCGGGATACCCGCTGATGCGACGACTAGTTCACATATGTGCGAGCCAGCAGCTGATAGAATTCTTCGGTATATTCATCCACAGATCTGGTTCCCTGACGAAGATTCTGAAGTCGCTGGTAGAATTCTCGCTCGAAGTTGTAAGGAAGGAAAGCCTTGCGGATTTTTCTTTTGAACTTCTCCCAGCTGCGGACTTTGTCCTTTCCTTCACGCGCGCGGTTCTTCTTCACATGCTGCCACCAAGCCTGTGCCCTACCGCGTAGGTGAATGGTGACTAAAGCGACCCTTCTCTCCTCGGGAACTTCCTTGAAGTCCAGGACTTCTTCAATCTGGGATAACCAATCGATAAGTGCCTCTGCCTGAAGGCTGCCATCAAAGTCCGGGATGTCTATCTTGAATCCAAGCTCCCAGCGGCGGGTGTGAGAATTATTCTGTTCGATCCCTTCCCCAAAAGGGTTATCCATACCCTCAGCCTCTGTGCCTTGTCGCCTGGCGTTCAGATCAGCCATCTGACGGGTAAGATCGGCTACCTGACGGCGTAGGTCAGCATCTGTACGATCATCTATATCACTTGTATCTCTAGTCACTCTAGCACCACCGCGACCGTTGGTTCTTCCTCGTACCATCGCGCAGGACTGTCTGTGTCTGATACCACTATATGGAGAGTGAAACGCAGTACAAGCCATAAGAGGGATAAAACCCTAATTTAGTTTTTGTTTACTCAAAATAGTCTGCCGACAAAATAAGGTATAGGATGCTTTATATAGCATCTATCCGAAACCCTAATATTAAATAAAGAAAATTACATAAATGTCTAGAAAATAAAACAAATAAATAAAATAACGTCTAAATATGAAAACTGATTTTGAAGGTTTTAGAGGTCGAATTTGGGTATCAAACTTTGTGATAAGTCATAGTTTTGAAATCTTACGGTCTCGTCGAAATCTTCGATTTGAGTACCTATTTCACCTAATTCCGATACCTGACCAAGAAACCAGTTTGTCCGCAATCTTCGCTACATCACTAAGTCATTTCCTAAGCTACTCTATAGTTCAAGTAGGATAAAATATGTAAGATTAAAAAATATATTGATAGAAATACTAATACGGATTTCTAATCTAACTTATTGAACCATGAAGTTAAATCATCCTATAATAATGCGGAATAAATACTTACAGGATGTAGACATTCTTTGATCTTCAAATTCCTGTCTTAGAGCAGATGATCGGCGATCCTTAGCTAGGTTATTGATTCTTCTAAGAGATGGCAACCAAAACACACTTTTGTAATTGATTCGAAGGAAGAATCAATTTGTTTTTCTTAAAGGATTTTCTCTCTGTATTTTCTTTCATTTTTATCTTGCTCTTTTAAGAATGAGAAACTCATTCTTATATAGAACTGAAGTGAGAAAACGGTTCTTCTCTCTTAATTGTCTGTAACTTCCAGACAATTACTTAATGAAGACCAGTAACGGTTCTTCTCTCTTAATTGTCTGTAACTTACAGACAATTACTTAATGAAGACCAGTAACGGTTCTTCTCTCTTAATTGTCTGTAACTTCCAAAAAGTTACTTAATGAAGACCAGTCCTTATTAAATTGCCACTCTTAGGGACCATAACCCGGTATTATTTTGTTTTACAAAATAACCCCAAAACTTTATGTTTTGCTTAAGTTGTTTATTTCCGAATCCAATCATTCACAGTATTCGGAATTAAACCTGGTATCTATACAATTACCTCCATGATACATATTTTATCTACTAGTCCGTTCTTTTCTTTATGATTACTTTTATTGGACTAATATTAACGATAGTTCGATACATCGATACGACATGTGACGGTCCAACTTAATGGAGAAATTCCAACAATGTCCCACTTGGATCATCATATGCTACTATATGATGCATCCACTTAATGAACGTTCTAAATTTCTATCGTCACATAGATAACCTTAACAATCTCGTAAATGACTATTAACGACATAGGACTAAAGTCATCATCAATGCATTTCAAGCCGCAAATAGATGCATCAGTAATCACGATATCGCAACAATCAACTACATGGATCTATCATGGTGCATAGCATAAGAATAATATGAAATGTAATCTTACATATCTATTCTTAACTAGTCCCACTTAATTGGAGGTCTACTTACAGCAGAGTACGAATAATCAAATACAAGAGCACACTGAAAACTTGTATATAAATATGTTTGCATTAATGACCTTAAGTTCGCGAATATCATAATACAAACAAATTTAATAGCTTAATACAAACTCCCACTGAAACTAATAATCCTCTAAGTACACAACACCCATGTTAATGGTGTGTTCAATAAAAACTTTAGGTACTAATGCCTTCGTAAGAGGATCTGTTAACATTGAGTTTGTCCCTATGTGCTCCACACTAATTTGACCACTCTGTACTCTCTCTTTAACAGACAGGAACTTGATATCTACATGTTTGGACTTAACCGAGCTCCTGTTACTGTTTGAATACTGAACTGTCGAGTTATTGTCACAATATAATCTAAGGGGTTTTTCTATCCCTTCTACGATTCGCAGTCCCGTGACAAAATTTCGCAGCCAAAGCGCCTGATTGGATGCCTCAAAACAAGCAACAAATTCCGCAGCCATAGTGGAAGATGCAATGAGTGTTTGTTTAACACTTTTCCATGATATTGAACCTCCCGCTAAAAGGAATATAATGCCTGAGGTTGAACGACGAGAATCCTCACATCCGGCGAAATCCGAGTCGGAATACCCTATGACCTCCAGTTTATTCGACTTCTTATATGTTAACCTGTGATGTTTTGTTTGTTGCAAATACCGGAGAACTCTTTTGACTGCTTTCCAGTGTTCCATCCCCGGATTACTTACGTATCTCCCTAACACACCCACCACAAAAGCAATGTCTGGCCGTGTACAAACTTGAGCATACATCAGACTTCCAACAGCCGAAGCATATGGAACCTTTTGCATTTCCTCAATCTCAAGTTTTGTCTTTGGGCATTGCTTAAGGCTAAACTTTTCACCTTTTGATATAGGGGTTTCCTTTCCTTTGCTGTTAGCCATCCCGTAACGTTGTAACATACTCTCAATATACGCCTTTTGTGATAAACTCAAAATTCCATGGGATCGATTCCTGTGAATTTGAATTCCTAACACAAATGATGCATCACCAAGATCTTTCATATCGAATTTGTCCGAAAGAAATTTTTGGTCGTATGTAACAATTCCTTATCGTTCGTGGCCAATAATATGTCATCAACATACATCACTAGAAATATGAATTTACTCCCACTGAATTTTTGATACACACAATCCTCTACCGAATTTATCTTGAAACCAAATGAGACAATAACTTCAAGGAATTTGTGATACCACTGTCGAGACGCTTGCTTGAGACCATAAATAGATTTCTTCAGTTTACATACCGTCGACTTTGGATCACCAGAGACAAAGTTTTCAGGTTGTAACATATAGATCGTTTCCTCAATGTCTCCATTAAGAAAGGCGGTCTTTACATCCATTTGATGGAGCTCAAGGTCGAAGTGTGCAACTAATGCCATGATTGTCCGAAAAGAATCCTTCGAAGAAACTGGAGAGAAGGTTTCTTTAAAGTCAATCCCTTCACGTTGAGTAAAACCCTTAGCTACAAGTCGCGCTTTATGCCTCTCCACATTACCCTTAGAATCCCTTTTGGTTTTAAAAATCCATTTACAACCAATCGGATTCTTTCCTTCAGGTAATGGAACAAGCTCCCATACCGCGTTATCTTGCATTGATTTAAACTCTTCGTTCATTTCTTTAATCCAGAAGTGAGAATCAGAACTTTTATGGCTTCACGAACACTTAAAGGATCGTTTTCTGTTGAACCATAAAATTCTTCATGTTCTTGAAGATACACTATATATTCTGAAGATATAGCGCTCTTTCTTTATCTAGTAGATCTACGCAAAGGCATAATTTCTTCATTTTGCACTTGAACTTCTTGAGGAGATGGAGTTTGTTCTTCGTGAACAACTTCATTTTGCTCCATTGGAACAACATCCAGAGGAGGAAGATTAACATCATCTTGAGTATTTATATGTTCTAACGAATCTGAAGTGATGATTGGCCTTCTAATTACCATATCATCATCTGACACTATAGTATCATTGTTAGAACCTTCATGAATCTCTGTTGATTCTTCCTCAAAATGAATGTTCGTTACTAAATTCTTCCCCCCAAACTCTATATCCTCAAAGAATTTCGCTGTACCCGTCTCAAATATATTCTTTGTGGAAAGATCATAAAACTTAAAACCCCTAATGTGCTCGGGATATCCGATGAAATGACTACTAACCGTTTTGGAGTCCAATTTCTTTTCATTCGGCCTATAAGGCTTCGCTTCAGCTGGACATCCCCAAACATGTAAATATTTAAAACTAGGTTTACGCCCAGTCCAAAGTTCATACGGTGTCTTAGTAGTTGCTTTCGTCGGAACTATATTAAGTAGGTAGGTCGCACATTTTATTGCTTCTCCCCAGAGTGATATAGGTAATGTTGAATGACTAATAATACTTCTTACCATATCCTTTAATGTACGGTTTCGTCTCTCAGATACTCCATTCATGTTGGGTGAACCCGTCATCGTATACTGAGGGACTATACCACACTCTTCTAGGAACTTTGCAAACGATCCATGACGTTGTTCACCTGAACCATCATATCTCCCGTAGTATTCACCACCACGGTCCGATCTGACGTACTTAATGTCTTTACCAAGTTGTTTTTCAACTTCAGTCTTAAAGACTTTGAACTTGTCAATGGCCTCTGATTTTTCGTGAATGAGATATAGATACCCATGTCGTGAAAAGTCGTCAATAAAAGATACAAAATATCGTTGGCCGTTCCATGATGCTGTAGGGAACGGACCGCAAATGTCTGTATGTATCAAATCCAAGACCCCTTTCGCTCTGTATGCATCTAATCGTTTCACTTTGGTCTGTTTTCCTTTTATACATTCAACGCAAACGTTGAAGTCCGAAAAATCCAGTTCACTTAATAAACCTTATGAAACAAGCTTTTCAATTCTATTTCTAGAAATGTGACCTAATCGCTTGTGCCAAAGTTTTGCTGATTTTTCCATTTTACAATTTAGTTTTCCAGGTACATCCACATTCATTATCTCTTTGTGATCCTTTATAGTATCCAATAAATACAAGTTATCATTTGCTATTAACTTTCCAGAACCAACAACATTACCATGTAAATAAAGACATAAACTTTCATTTCCAAATAGACAAGAATAAGTTAATTTGTCCAACAACGGAAAAGAAATTAGGTTCCTTCGAAAAGAAGGTACATACAATACGTCTTTTAAATACAAAAAATGTCCACTGGTAAGCAACAAACGAAAATCACAGATAGAATGAACTAAACACGAACTGCCATCAGCTGTATAGATGGATGTTTCACCATTACTCAGGCTTTGGTTTCTTATCATACCCTGCAAAGAAATACAAGCATGAGTTGTTGCTGCTGTATCAACCCACCAAGTATTTATTGGCACTGAAACTAAATTGATCGGAGAACAGACCATAGAAGTGAAAATACCTTTGGCTTTCATCATAGCCCTCCATTTTTCACATTTTTTCTTAAAGTGCCCCGGTTTCTTACAATGGAAGCAACGCCCTTTACCAGACGTACCCTTATGCTTCTTTTGTCCCGAACCGGATGCATGTGCATCTGAACCTTCATACTTTCTCTTAATTCCCTTATCCACCTGAGCTTTCACCATTTGCACTTCTGATGTTCTTGCTTCATCTTTTCCTCCTCTTGCACTGCCTGAGAGATGAGCTCGTTGAGAGTCCATTTCTCGCGCTGACAGTTATAAGAAGTTTCGAAGTTCTTATACTGAGGAGGGAAAGAGTGAAAAGCAAAGCTTACCACAACATCTTCGGGAAGGTCAATCTTAAGTGCTTTCAGTTTGGAAGCGATGTTTGACATTTCCAAGATGTGCTCACAAACAGTCTCTTTGCCACGATATTTCATAGAGGCTAGCTTAATAAGCAGCGTCTTAATCTCTACTTTATCGGTCTTGGCAAAACATTTCTCTACCTCTTCGAGAAATATTTTCGCATTAGTGATCTCAGGTGAAACTGCACCACGGAATGCTAATGGAATTGCTTGCTTCATGATCCATAGACTTATCCTGTTCGATTTTTCCCATGCCTCTGACTCTTTCTTCTTCGTAGGAGAACTGTCATCAGTCAGAGGTTTAGGTTCATCGACCCTTAATGCTAAGTCGTAATCATAGCACATCAAGTGCAGCAACATATCTTCTTTCCACAGCTCAAAGTTGCTCCCATTAAGTATGGGTGCCTTTTTGCCTTCCGGGTTATAGAAATACGAATTTGCTAACATAATAAACAACAAACAATAAATAGCCAAAAACATCACTTAACATATAACCTCCATAGTATTTAACAAATAAACGTAGCATAATAAAACATACTCTTACAACATCAATAAGATACCTTTGGGCAAGCATATTAATTTGTATATGTATGAGTTTGAGCATAATTAATGTTGATCCTTCTAATTGACAAGAAAAAATCTTCCTTTGGGCCGATTTTTTCCTAGTTCAATTTTCTTAATGATCAATTCACAAATAACTATCTCGTGTCTAAGATTAACTATGTCAAACATTAACCTTCCTTTGGGCCGATTAAAATTTACATACTTGTCAATCATAGACTTGTCAAAACTCTAAAATAATTAATTCAGCAATAGGGATCACTTTGGCGATATATTGAATCATTAATTGTTTTCGAAAAATACTATACGACTACCTTACTTAATGTCCAAACTATTTCGTAGTCTATGTATAATTTAATCAAATTAAATTTACACCTTAAATTTAATTTATTATAATATATCTTTAATTATATTGTAATGTATCTTTAATTATAATATATCTTTAATTAAATTAAATTTACACCTTAAATTTAATATATTATAATATATCTTTAATTATATTGTAATATATCTTTAATTATAATATATCTTTAATTATATTATAATATAATTCTTAATATATATTATAATATAGTATCTATATATATATAAAACTTATTCATATATATACTATAATATATATTTATATATATAATAAACTTCAATGATATAATATAATTCTCGTAATAATTCACTTATAACTTTATATAATATATAAGCAAACCTGATTACACATTTATCGGTGGTCACCTATATTTCACCTATTCTTTAGGCGAAAGGACAGTTACTAAATTAATAATTAATATTTCACCTATTCTTTAGGCGAAACGACAGTTACTAAATTAATAATTAATAATTTCAGATTTTAATTTAATTATATTAATTATAGTAGCCGCATACGGCATCTTTTAACTGCATATATAATTATACCACCGTAATTGTTTAATTGTTTGTGTAATTTCCGATAACCGACATCATATCTAATATATATGATCTAATTTTATAATCTGAAAAACTAAGAATTTAATTTCATGGTGGCTCTGATACCACTTGATAGAAATACTAATACGGATTTCTAATCTAACTTATTGAACCATGAAGTTAAATCATCCTATAATAATGCGGAATAAATACTTACAGGATGTAGATATTCTTTGATCTTCAGATTCCTGTCTTAGAGCAGATGATCGGCGATCCTTAGCTAGGTTATTGATTCTTCTAAGAGATGACAACCAAAACACACTTTTGTAATTGATTCGAAGGAAGAATCAATTTGTTTTTCTTAAATGATTTTCTCTCTGTATTTTCTTTCGTTTTTATCTTGCTCTTTTAAGAATGAGAAACTCATTCTTATATAGAACTGAAGTGAGAAAACGGTTCTTCTCTCTTAATTGTCTGTAACTTCCAGACAATTACTTAATGAAGACCAGTAACGGTTCTTCTCTCTTAATTGTCTGTAACTTACAGACAATTACTTAATGAAGACCAGTAACGGTTCTTCTCTCTTAATTGTCTGTAACTTCTAGAAAGTTACTTAATGAAGACCAGTCCTTATTAAATTGCCACTCTTAGGGACCATAACCCGGTATTATTTTGTTTTACAAAATAACCCCAAAACTTTACGTTTTGCTTAAGTTGTTTATTTCCGAATCCAATCCTTCACAGTATTCGGAATTAAACCTGGTATCTATACAATTATCTCTATGATACATATTTTATCTACTAGTCCGTTCTTTTCTTTATGATTACTTTTATTGGACCAATATTAACGATAGTTCGATACATCGATACGACATGTGACGGTCCCACTTAATGGAGAAATTCCAACATATACATCATTGATATTAAATTAGTGTATCGGGGTAGTGTATTTTGTGAAACATGTGAAATTATATTAAGGAAGGACATATTTATAGTTATGTAGTTTGGTAATCTTTTTTATGGACAAGGTAAATTATATAGATAAATGATATAAACTATCTTATATTAGCATTGTATGATATACTTTTATGTTTTTAGTCCAATTTTATTAAAAGTATAGAAAAAATAAATTTATACATGTTTTAAAATATGTCTATAGGAGATATAAATTGAGAAGGATCAAAGTCAAAGTAATGAATAGCTTGCAATAGTTATTTATAGACCAAAATAACTGAAGTAGCTCCAATACTAAAAGTTTATAGAGTAACACAAGATGAGAAGTTATACAATGAAAAAAGTCAATCATAAAATCAACACTCTAGGTATAATATAAGATCTTATAATGATGACATAGATATTGAAGTGGATGCTAGAAATAAGAAGAAATTAGAAAAAAATATATCCAACAACAAAAACAACATGAACCAACATATAGAAACAACTTTTTCAACAATAAAGAATAAATTCAAAGAAGATCATATTGGAAACAATCATGAAGGTATAATGGAAGAAATTGAAAAACAAAATGATGATGAAGAAATACTACTACAGGTGAAAATATTGAGGAAAATAAAGTTGAACACGTTGTTGACAAAAATGAGGAAGATGTAATTTAAATTTGAGAAAGATATAGTTGTAGGTGTTGATGAATATAAAGTTGAAGATATTGATAAAGAAATTAATGATAAAAAAAATGATAACAATGGTTAAAATTGTTGAACAACAAATTCGAAATTCAAAATGTGCAAAAAAGGAAGAAGTAAATGTTGAAGATAACATTCAATACAATGAAAAATGATTCAATTTAAATGCATGTGAATTGTATAATATAACCGTGGTATTGGAAACAAATAAATATATGGACACATACAATAACAAAAAAATAATTGGAAGTCTGACAGAAAAAATGAGCCACATGTGATTGTCTAATTTGAAAATTTAAAACAAGTGGAACAAACAAAGCTAGAAAAAGAAAAGAAAAAGGAAGTAACAACTCAATTTGAGAGCAACGAGGAAAGTGAAGAGGTCACTATAATGTTAAAACCACAGATTTACAACTATGAAAAGAAAATAGTTGAATATTAAAAGATTCGAAAAGAAAAAAATCAACCAACTTCAAAATCTTCAAAAACAAAAGGATTAAGTAAGTTACTAAATACATTTGAATATTGATTCATTCATATGCTAATAATAACTTTTAGTTTTTTTTTGTAGAATTACACATTACAGTTAGAGTTAAAATGGAAAAAGACTATATTGCATCTTTAATGGGGAATTTAGAATAACTTAAAATAGAGAAACAAACAATTGAGAGGAATCTAACTGCGGCGCAAAAAAACTATAAAACAAAACTCCAACGAAATAGAAAAACGGAAGGCCGAAAATGCAATGCAAACATATGAGGTAATACTTCTATTAAAATAGTATACCTTATACATAAGACAAGTCATCATAAATTAACGTATATTTTGTAGTTCTATAAACTTGTCCGGTGAAAATAAGATAAATTATACATATTTTCTATAGAAGGAAATATAGACATTTTAAAAATGAGAATATAACTTAAAACTTGACATGTGAAAAATTACAATTATTAAACACGTGGCATATTCTATAAACAAGTAACTTTTTTAATGAGATAAAATTGTAGGTTTTCACATTACATGTTAACTTCAAGACACCAAAACAACAGTGAAAAGCTAACATAAAAAATGAAGGAAATAAAAAAATAAAAAAACACGCATTGATGAAGAACTAACTGTCATGAAAATATTTGACACAGAATTGTATGCGTAACAACTGGATGAAGTAAGTTAATATTATAGTTTTTACAATGTTAGATTAACAAAAAAAAGTATATTCTTTTAGTTTTTATTTGCATATTATCCAATTCAAACGGAAGATGGATAATGAAGAAAAAATATGAAGGGTTGAAAGACACACTGCTTCAAATTCATATAGAAAATTGGAAACCGAAGAAAAGTTAAATGTTGCGACGAAAAAAAAGAAAAAAAAACATAATTAAATGTTGCGACAAAAGAAATTGAAGAAAAGAATGTTGAATTTCTAGAAAGTGAACAAGCGAAAAGATTTAATTAAATATTGTTTAAAAAACATAATTAAATAAAACAACAATCATTGGAAAAAAAACTTACGAATACTGAAAGAATGCTTGTCGAAGAAGAAAATGTTATTGAATTCAAAGACAAATTGTATGCAAACAAAATAAAAATAGCAACACAAATGGGACATGAAAATTTTAAATTTGTAATCTCTAAAGAGAGATAATACATATTGGCAAACAAGCTTAAGACTCTCGAAAATGGTTAAAACATCAAATAAAAGATAAAAAGATCGCGTTCTTATGCTAAAAAATAGCACAGCTCGAAGGTGATTTAAGGAGATAAAAATAAAAACTCAACACACCAACATATATGAAGAAACACATGACATCAAAGACACAAAGTCAAGCTAAAATGGTAGATAAAAATAATGGTCCCTAAAATTAGACTGATGTAATTAAACAAAGAAAACTAAGTTATCCAATTCATTTTTAGAAGCCAGAGAAAAAACAATATACGAGACAATGAAAGGAATCGACCTAACATTGTAATTTCTAACAATTTAAATATTTATCATATGGTTATGAAAAAATAAAATATGTAACATGTATTTTAATTGTTATCAAGATTTACCTCTGAAGTTAAACAAATAATTTCACCTACCATAAGAAAGTAATACAAAGTGGGCCAAATAAAAATTTCACCTGCTACGTTGAAATATAAATACAAATCATTTTCACATATCAAAATAAAGTAATACAGGGTAAGTAAAATAAAAAAAAAAATCAAATACCACGTTGAAATCCAAAACAAATAATTTCACCTACCATAAGAAAGTAATACAAAGAAGGTGAAATAAACATGTAAACTATGATATATAAATTTTAAACAAATAAATGCACCTAAAATAAGAAAGTAATACAAGAAAGATGAAATAAAAAATTCACCTTCCACGTTGAAATAAAAAAAATCACCGAACATAAGAAAGTGAAACAAGGAAGGTAAAATAAAATATTTAAATTTTACGTTGAAATCCAAAATATAATAATTTCACCAACCATAAAAAAACAATAAAATGAACTTAAAATAAAAATTTAACTTGCAATAAGAAAGTTATCCAAGGAAGGTAAACTAAAAAATTCACATTCCACGTTTAACTTCAAAACAAATATTTTCACCTACCATAAGAAAGTGAAACAAGGAAGGTGAAATAAAATATTTAAATCCCACATTTAAATCCAACATAAAATAATTTCGCCTACCATAAGAAAGCAATAAAAGGAAGTTGAAATAAAAATTCCACCTATCACGTAGAAATCCAAAACAAATAAATTCACATACCATAAGAAATTGATAGAAGGAAAGTGAAATAAAAAATTCACATACCAAGTTTAAATTCAAAACAAATAACTTCACCTACAATAAGAAAGTAATACAAAGAAGGTGAAATAAAAAATTTAAATGTCAAGTGAAAATTCTAAAACAAAAAATTTAAACTATAATAAGAAAGTAATACAAGGAAGATGAAATGAAATTTTCACCTGTCAAGTATAAATTTTAAATAAATAATTTCACCTACCATAAGAAAATAATACAAGGAAGGTGAAACAACAATTTCACCTGTCATGTTGAAATATAAATACGTATTATTTCACCTACAATAAAATTGTGATACGATAAAGGTGAAATAAAAAATCAAATGTCAAGTGCAAATCCAAAACAAATAATTTAACCTATCGTAAGAAAATGATATACAAAGAAGGTGAAACAAAAAATTCAGTTACTAAGTATAAATTCTAAACAAATAATTTCAACTAAAATGAGAAAATAGTATACAGATGTTGAAATAAAAATTTCGCATACCAAGTATAAATACAAAAAAATAATTCTCACAAACCATAAGAAAGTAATATATAGAATCATAAGAAACTACTAGAACAAATATGAAATAAAATTTCACCTGCCAAGTTGAAATCCAGTAAAATCATTTTACATGCCATAAGAAAGTAATTCAAGTAAGGTGAAATAAAAATTTCACATACTGACTATTAATTCTAAAAAAGCAATCACGTATCATAAAAGAGTTATATAATAAAGGTAAAACAAAAATATCACCTACCAATTTGAAATTTAAAATAAATAATTTCACCTACCATAAGAAACTGATACAAGGAAGGTGAAATAAAAATTTAAAATGCCAAGTTGTAATCTAAAATAAATAATTTCCCATACCATAAAAAATTAATACAATGATGTAGATATAAAAATTTTACATGCGAAATAGAACTCGAAAATAAATAGTTTCACCTACAATAAGAAAGTAATACAAGAAAGGTGAAACAAAATTTTCATGTATCAAGTATAAGCTGTTAACACATAATTTAACCTACCATAAAAAAAGTAATACAAGTAAGATGATAAAAAAATTAACCCGCCAAGTATATATTGAAAACAAATAATTCCACCTACCATAACAAAGCAATACAATATATATAAATAATGATTAATGTTTAACAAAAAAATCACGCATTTAACCTCCAACAAGTAACAAAAAATAAAACAAAAATAAAATACTAGAGAATTCAGCTCCTTCATCCTCAAGATTTGATTCTGATCTCAAAGTTTAAGGTTGGAACGAAAGATAAGAAACTGAGAAATAAAATATTTAAACATAAAGATATTTGACCAATAAAATGTTAGGTAAATAAGATAATTGAAAATAAAAAAATAAACCAAAATTATATCCACTTTATAATAGGCGATAAAGTTACTAATAATTGAAATCTTAAAGTGATATATAAGTCACATATTAAAAAAAAGAAATAGATAATCCTTATAAATTTTTATGCAAAATGCAAAAGCAAAAATAGTCTAAATCTAGCTTTAAATTAAGCATATTGTCGAAGTTTTACAAACTAATTCTTACACAAAAAGATCTTTAAGGGCCCTAAAGGGGTAGCCGAGTTGGTTGAGTAAGGCATGCTTGTGACCAAAGGTCATAAGTTTGAGTCCTTCTACATGCGCTTTTTTGGTTGAGCCTGTCACCTTGTGTTGTTTACCTTCTGACATTGGTTTGCACGCTATCGCGTCAGATTGAGAGTTTACCATGTGCGCACTCGTTGAGTAGTGGTTGCGGGTTCCCTCCTAAAAAAGGAAGATCTTCAAGATAAAACTGTAAGTTTCTTTGGATTTTGTTTCATAACTTTCTAGTTTTTTATTTAGGTACAATCTTAATTGTATATCTTCAATTTCAAATAAAACATATGATACCATCAAAAAATTTGAGGACAAAGGAATGTGTTTTACCTAAGTTTTTTAGTTTAAAGGTACCAAATGGAAAAACATGGAGACTAGAGATAAGTGGAAGTATTGAAGAATTATTTATTCAAAACGGATGAGATAAGTTCACCCAATATCTAACTCTAAATTTATGAAATGTACAGATTCTCAAGTAAAAAATGGTATTTTCTGCCTAATTGCACTAGATGGAAAAGAACAATTCAGTTAATATATTCAGATATTAATTAAATAATGTAGTTGAATATGTTAAGAAAATATATCTAATTAATCATTTCTATGTTATAAAAAAAATCTTGAATCATGTTATTGTTTTACCAATTTATAATATCACAAAACCCAGGTTTTTGTATTTCCTATTATATTTTTGACTTTACGCACGCTAATTTGAATGCATTTCTGTTCCATTTTCAATTTTATATTAGTTTGTATTAATCAATTAAAGTTTCAGTGTAATCAATGGTACTTTAAATGTAATCTCGGAATTTAAAGGTCGTATTATATAATCTAAGCTTCTAAATTGAATGTTAAAAAATAAGGTAAGATAAATTGAACTTATTTTCTTAAAAAACATTGATCACATGACAACTTGACTTACATCAATAAAAAATAAGACAAAACATAAAATTCATAAAATTAAAAAACAAATATACATTAAACTTCATACATTCAACTCTAAAAACACAAACAAAATATTAAGAGTTGAAACAAATAAACCAAAAATAAATAAACAATAAAGAAGTATAAGTAAAAAAGTAAATCAAATTTTCAAGTTATTTTTTTGAGACATCATCCTCATACACATTTTCTTCAGAGTCGTCTTCTTCTTCGTCATAGTCTTCAAGTTCACTAAATTTACTATATATTTTTTCCACTAATAGGATAAGGATCTTCATTAGGGTAATCTTATCATGAATATTTAAAAAATTCACTAGAGTAATTAATTTGTTCTTAAAAAAGATGATATCTCATCATCGGGCGAATCATTAGAGTATTCATATGTGGTGGTGATTTTTCAGTTACACTTTATGGTGACTAATCATAAAAAATGTTAAAACTTAAGTCATCAGAGGAGACAATAGTGTATGGTTCACCATTATTAAGAGGCATTTTGAAATAACAAAGCTTATTTTTGTATGCAAGACTAATGAAAGTACAAAACTCAATATATATCTCAAATTTTTACAACTAAAAAGGTGAGTATTTAAAGTTTGCTTCATTTTTTGGTGAACTAACCTTTGTAGTTATTGGCAGAGTAATTATGCATATATCTATTTTTTTTGAAAAAAAAGAAAAAGAAATACGTGTTATACAAATAAAAATAACCAATAAAAAATTTTAAACAATTTTAAATATTGATATGACAAAATAAGTGGAAAGATTGTACATTATATTAATTACAACAACAATATCTTGTCTAACAATCAATCAAAAATTTAAAATGATGTAATAATTTCGACATAAAAACTTCATTTCAATGGTAATTTGACATCCAACATTAAAGATAAATACAAAAAAATAGTACAAGGAAGGTGATTTTTTTTTTCACTTACCAAGTATAAGTTAAAAAAAATCTCCTACTTTGAAAAAGTAATACAAGGAAGGCGAAATAAAATTTCACCACTCAAGTAGAATCGCAAACAAATAATTTCACCTACCATAAAAAAATAATACTAAGAAGGTGAAATAAAAAAAAATATAATATCAAGAATTAAATGCAAAACAAATAATTTCATCTACCATAAGAAAATGATACAAGGAAGATAAATGAAAATTTCAACTACCAAATATATATTCTAAAAATAATGTCACCAACCATAATAAAAGAATATAAAGAAGGTGAAATAAAATTTTTAACTACCAAGTATAAATTCTAAACAAATAATTTATCTTACAATAAGAAAGTAATATAAGAAAGGTGAAACAAAAATTTAACTTGTCATACTGAAATTCAAAACATATAATTTCACCTACCATAAAAAAATACAACGAAGCTGAAATAAAAAAAAATCAAATACCATGTTGATATCCAATAAAAATAGACCTACCATAAGAAAGTAATACAAAGAAGGTAAAATAAAAATTTCAACTACCAAATATAAATTTGAAACGAACAATTTCACAAACAATAAGAAAGTAATACAAGAAAGGTGTAATAAAGCGATACAAGGACACTGAAATAAAATATTTTAATGTCATGTTGAAATCTAAAATAAATAATTTCACCTACCATAAGAAAGTGATACAAAGAATTTGAAATAAAAAACTCAACTACCAAGTAAAAATTCTAAACAAATAATTTCACTTACTATAAGAAAGTAATACAATAAAGATAATATAAAAATTTCACCAACCATGTCGAAATCTAAAATAAATCATTTCATATACAATAAAAAAATCATACAAAGAAGGTGAAATAAAAATTCAAAAACCAAATATAACTTCTAAACAAAAATTTATACAAGGAAGGTGAAATAAAAAAAAATTAAATGCTAACTTAGAAACCAAAAAAAGAGATTCACCTACCATAAAAAAGTGATACAAGGAAGGTGAAATAGAAATTACACTACAAAGTATAAATTCTAAAAAAATAGTAAGACCTATAATAAGAAAGTAATACTATAAAGAAGCAAAAATACAAAATTTCACGTGCCAAGTATAAATTATAAATAAATAATTCCACCTACAACAAGAAACTAATACAAAAAAGATGAAATTAAAATTTCAACTAAACTAAGAAAGTAATACAAGGAAGGTGATACAAAATTCACCTGCAAAGTATAAATTCTAAACAAATAATTTCAGGTTAAAATAAGAAAGTAATACAAGGAAGCCAAGTCGAAATCCAAAACAACTAATTTAAACTAGCATAAAAAGTGATACAAGGAATTCAAAACAAATAATTTTACATATCATAAAAAAGTGATACAACGAAGGTGAAATAAAATTTCAAAAGTCAATTTAAAATAAATAATAAATAAGTTCACCAACTATAAGAAAGTAATCCAAAGAAGAATAAAAATTTCAACTACCACTTTAAATTCTAAACATATAATTTTAGCTAAAATAAAAAAGCAATACAAGGAAGGTGAAATAAAAATTTAACGTGTCACGTTAAAATCCAAAACGAATAATCTTACCTACCACATGAAAGTGAAACAACAGGGGTGAAATAAAATTTCAAATACCAAGTATAAATTCTAAACAAATAATTTCAACTCAAATAAAAAAGTAATACAATAAAGATGAAATAAAAATTTGAACAACCAAGTATAAATTTTAAACAAACAATCTCGCCAACAATAAGGAATTAATACAAGGAAAGTGAAATAAAAGTTTCACCAACTAATCCGAAATATAAAACAAATAATTCTCATCAACCATAAGAAAGTAATATAAGAAAGACGAAATAAAATTTCACCACCCGGATTGAAATCTGAAACAAATAATTTAGCCTAACATAAAAAAATGATACAAGAAAGGTGAAATAAAAAATCCAAATGCTAAGTTAGGATACAAAAAACATCACCTACCATAAAAAAAGTGAGACTATGAAGGTGAAATAGAAAATTCAACTATAAAGTATAAATTCTAAAATAATAGTTTCACCTACAATAAGAAAGTAATACTACAAGAAAATTGAAATACAAAATTTCACGTGCCAAGTATAAATTATAAATAAATAATTTCAGCTACAATATGAAAGTAATACAATGAAGGTGAAATTAAAATTTCAACTAAAATAAGAAAGTATTAAAAAAAACGTGAAATAAATAATTTTAACTAATATAAGAAAGTAATACAAGGTGAAATAAAAAATTCACCTACCAAGTATAAATTCTAAACAAATAATTTATCGTAAAAAAATAAGAAAGTAATACAAGGAAAGTGAAATAAAATTTCACCTCCCAAGTAGAAATCCAAAATAAATAATTTTAACTAGCATAAGAAAGTGATACAAGGAATTTGAAATAAACTTTTCACCCGCCACATTAAAATTCAAGACAAATAATTTCAAATACTATAAGAAAGTGATACAAAAAAGGTGAAATAAAATATTCAAATGTCAATTTAAAATAGAAAACAAATAGTTTCACCTGCCACAAGAAAGTGAAATAAGAAAGGTCTAACAGAATATTCACCTTCCACGTTGAAATTCAAGACAAATAATTTCACATACCATAAGAAAGTGATACAAGGAAGGTGAAATAAAATTTCAAATATCAATTTAAAATAAAAAACAAATAACTTCACCTACCATAAGAAAGTGAAACAAGGAAGGTGAACTGAAAATATCAACTACCAAGTATAAATTCTAAACAATTAATTTAACCTACAATAAGAAATCAATACAAGTAAAATGAAATAAAAATTTCACCTACTAAACCGAAATACAAAACAAATAATTATCACCAACCATAAGGAAGTAATACAATGAACCATAAGAGTAATACAAGGAAGGTGAAATAAAATTTTACCTTCCAAATTATAATATAAAATTAATAATTTGACCAATAAGAAAGTGATAGAAGGAAGGTGAAATATAAAATTCAAATGTGTTAAGAATATATAAGTATGACTTAACTAGTCTGATATTGAAAGTGACAGAATACAACCACGACCAAATTAGGAATTTAAATACAAAGTAAAAATTCTAAAAAAATAGTTTCTCATACAATAAGAAGTAATACAAGAAAGTTGAAATAAAAATTTCATGTGCAAAGTATAATTTATAAAAAAAATCTCCAAAAATAAGAAAGTAATAAAAATAAAGTGAAATAAAAATTTAAACTAAAATAAGAAAGTAATGCAATGAAGGTGAAATAAAAAATTCAACTAATATAGGAAAATAATACAAGGAAGGTGAAATAAAAACTTCACTTGTCAAGTATAAATTCTAAACAACTAATTTCACCTAGAAAATAAGAAAGTAATACAAGGAAAGTGTAATAAAAAATTCACATGTTAAGTCGAAATCTAAAATAAATAATTTTAACTACCATTAGAAAGTGATACAAGAAGGTGAAATAAAATTTTCACCTATCATATTTAAATTCAGAACAAATAATTTCACATACCATAAGAAACTGATATAATAAGAAAAAAACATTGGTCTAAAGATAATGATTTAGCTTTTGTTGTAATCATTTTAATTATACTAGAAAGATGGTTGTTATTAGCTAGCATCCTCCTGAAGATGCATATTTTAAACTTAATACTCACGCCACTTGTCTCCCAAATGGTGAAGCATCATGAGGATCATTATTAGAAACTCTAAATGTGACTTTATTACCGCCAAAAGTCCCTTTTATGGGAAACAAACTCCCATCTTAGTTGCATGCCTAGCCCCATTAGATGGACTTCTACTATGTAATAAATTGAAAATTCATGATATTGAAGTGGATATTGACTCTAAAACCCTTGATGTTATGCTTGCTAACCATAAATCTTATTGGGTTCTTACTATTATCCTAGAATGTTGTAGGAATCTCTTTACTACAAATACCAATATTTCTCATATATACAGAGAGCAGAATCTTGCAGTGGGTTGGCCAAGTGGACCATGAAATGCAAGAAAACATTCGACCTCAACTTTAATCAAATCTCTAGTCCCCTAAAGGACTCATTCTCCTGGACACGAGTATCAAATTGGAATCTATTAGAGATATTTATTAGTCCTCCATCCTTTTTCTTATTATCTCGATGTTTTCCTTTATCGTTTTTATCCTAATTCAATATTTTCTTTTTGTTCTATACAATAAAAATTTACTAACATTTAATTTTCAGGTCTTATCTTATCTTCATCAAGTCAGCTCTGGCCTTCAATTAGGATTCCATCTTATTCTTCATCAAGTTGCAGTTAAAACATTAATCCATCTAATCCATTTTTTAGACTCGAAGAGTTCTTGAAGAAGTTGAATCTCCCAACACTGGTCTTCATCATCTTCATCATGCCTTCTCCTGTTCTAGCTTGACTCTGCCATGTAGTCTCCTCTCTTTGCACGATGTTGACCATTTGCTCCTCTCGCCTCTTCTATCATTATCTCCTCAATATATTTTTTTAAATTTCCAGCTATTGCATCAAGTTTGATCCAACCAAACCTGCCTCCATCTTCCAGGTTTTTTTTTAATCTTCGTAATCTGATTTTGGGGATAAAGATGTTTGACCCTCCCTCTCACTATTAGCCTTAGTTTTGGGCTTTGTTTCTCTCTATATCCAATAATAATATCTCATGTGGATTAAAAAAAAGTGATCTGAGGAAGGTGAAATAAAATATTTAAATGTCAATTAAAATAGAGAAAAGTACCCATAAATACCTACTCAAGTATGTAATACCAAAATGGTACCCACTTTTAGACTAGTTTCATAAAATACCTAGAAGAATAATTTGGACATAAATACCCTCTCGGGTATAAAAGGGGGCAATTTGGTTACAATCCATTTTTCACCTTTTAAACCTGACTTTTGGGTTCCAATTCCCTCCATTTTCACTTTTCTAATTTTGAGGAGAGAGAAACACGAAAACCGAGAGTGAACCCAAAAACGACCTTCAACCCAACCATGAACCAACGTTTCGGTCGACGATATCACTTCCAACTCTGATCAATAGTTAGAAGGGGACGTTGCCGACGATGATACACATTCCGATACGGTTCCGGGCGGAGTTTTACTGTTAGAGGTTAGTTTCGTTGTCCCGTTGGTTTTTTTTTTGCCGGACGAGGCACTGTAACGTCCTAGACTAGTCTGTCCAGTGCTATTTCTGTTTCGAATGATTGTACTGAACAGTTTCAAGTTCTCTAGCGGTATTTTTTTTTATTTTTGCAGTTCTATATTGATGTTTTTTGTTGTTGTTGAGATATCGTTCTTTTTTCTTGAAATTTTGTGTGTGTTTTAAGAGTTGAAAATGCTTGAATGAGACTGTAGGTGTTATGTTAGTGTCGATGTTGATATCGCAGAATTTCGATGGAGCAGACAGTTGTTAGTTGATTGTTTGACATGAATCACAACCTCAACGTAAAATTGTAGCCCTATATAGCAATGTTTGCATTTCAGTAAGTATTGGAATCATATGCATGAAATGTTGTACATATCTAGCAATGTATGCAATCTGTGTTGCAATGTTTAACAATGTCAGTATTGTGTTTACAGTAACATACAACACGTCTAGCAATGTGGTACTGAATCTGTAATATGTCTAGCAATGTGTATAAAGTTAGTTGATGTTGTTGTTTGGTTAGTAAAACTCGTGGAGTGTTTGGTTGGTAATGTCTAGGATTGTGCATAGTTTTTTGTGTTATTGCGTGATGATTGTGATACATGTTACTACTGCGATGTAAGGATTATGATTAAGTTGACTCGAAATTGCGATATATGCAGGCAAACATGACTAAGACTGGCGTATTCTACAGGTCTGGCTTAGTCAGTATAATCAACCTTCTAAGACGGAATATAATTACAACAGAACACATGGAAGCTGCAAGAGACACCCCGTTCTATACGTTTCTGAAAATATCGTTCGATGTAAGGAACGAGAATCTGAAGCTGAAAAAGTTCCACAACCTAATCGAGGAAATTTTTAGTTTTTATGATGTGAAAATGAAGGCTTTCAAGATAGGTCGTAAGTATGTTAAGCTAACTACGAAGGATGTAAAGGCCATATTTAGGGTGAAACACGGGAACGAGGAGATGCCTATGAATAAAACAGGAGCCTTTATCCGTCAGTTTGCTGATGGAGCTGAGAACGATTCGATGTTAATGCAGAAATATTTTTTTGAGTCCCCACACAAGGAGAAGCGGGTCGACGAACGACAAATCAGTGTCTAATGCATTAATAAAGGTGAACGAATTCTCAAAATTTGTATTTGTTTTGAATTGTTGTAGCAGCATATTAGTATGATGTTGTATTTTTACACGTATCTAGCAATGTCGGCGTACTTTATTTAGCAATGTCAAAGTAGGATTATTTGTTTTGAATTGCTATTGCAGTATATTAGTATGTTGTTATTTTTTTACATGTACCTAGCAATGTCATCGTAGTCTATCTAGCAATTTCATAATAGGAGTAACTATTTTGAATTGTTGTTGTAATATATGAGTATGATGTTATTTATTTTGTAGGAATCGATAGAGAAAGAAATAAGGAACGAAGGGGAGGACGAGGCGACGGACGTTGCTCGTCTATTGATACTTTTCATATGCTCGACACTGTTCTTTTCAGTGTCATGCGATGTAGTCGGCTGGACAGCAGTATTCTACGTGGAGGAGCTAGGGAAAATAAACGACTACGACTGGTCTAGAGCTGTAGTTGAGAAGCTGCAGAAGTCACTGGACAAATGTATTAAGGCCGGGAATCCCGGTAGAGTGATCAGATGCGTCGCTCTTCTATTTGTAAGGACGATGGCTTATGTTATTACGTTATTTTTTAAAACCATATTTGAATGTTGTGTTATTTTGTATGCAGTCTTTTTTGATGGAGCACAGTTTCATCAACGTTGAAATACCAAGGCTAAACATAATCCCTAGGTGTTATAAGTGGTGGGGATTGGAGGGGAAGGAGTCAACTTTTGAAATGATCCAGATGGTCAGCCAACTTAGAGACGCGCAGGTATGATAAATATAATTTGGTAGCTGATAAGTATCTAACAATGTTTGGATTTAACTTATCTAGCAATATATCATAGAATAATCTATCTAGCAGTGACATTGAAGCCCTAAATCGCAACCACGTATCTAGCAATGTATCCGAGTATAACCTATATAGCAACTGCATATTCAAAGCAATCACAATCACTTGAACCTGAGTAGGCAGTACTAGTAATTTATAAATCGCAACCATGATTAAAATGTTGTGAGGCAATCACATTTGCATATCTGAATGTCTACTATATTGTCAAATTGTATTTGTTAGGTTATGGACGATGATCTATCGTTGACAGAGGTTGAATGTCAAGCTTTTGGAGAAAATGAATTAGGGGGGAGCTTTGAAGGTGTTGTAGAAACTAGTGAGCAAAAGAGTCGGAAAAGAAAGAAGTCTGTTGCAAACAGAACTGTAAGAAGGCAGAAGAAACAGTTCCATGATGAGGTTGGAACAAGTCGTAAAAGGAGTTTAAATATTAAAATTGAGGACAACACAACACCGGCAACAAAAGAAGAGAATTATGATGTTACACTACGTGAATTCATGGGGAAGAAGAAGTCGACAGTCGGTGCAACAAAAGCCAAAATGATGAAAAATAAAGAGCATCGTAGGTCGAGTATTCCAAGTTTCGGGGGACTGTCACAGTTGGTGCTACGTGACAACCGGGGGTTGAAAAAGCGCAGCAGGATGCACCAATTGAAAGTTGAAAACAAAAAGTTAAAAACGTCGCTTGAACAGAGAAACCAACAAGTGAGTATTCCCATGCTTTTTACGGACAAAGCATGTATAACAAATCACGTATACTTTTTAACATGCTTATTTGACACAGGTTAAAGAATTGAAGAAAGAGTTAAATCAGCTAAAAAAGAAGCTCGAGGTACCAGATGACACTGTGGATGCTGATAATGCCGAACTTCAGAACATCTTGTCAATGCCGTTTTGCTGTGAAGATAAGGAGGATACTGAACCTGTGGCTGCAAATATTAGCGAGAAGGTAATTAAGAAAATAGTTGTTTACCAATCTAGCATGCATGGATTTATGCTCAAAAGGAGGGTAGAAGTTACAGAGACCCCAATAATAACTGAAGTAGAGGATGTTGAGTTGCACGAAACAGTGGAAGAACATAAGGAGTTTGAGACAGTTGAGGCAAACGAGAATGAAGTATCTGAAGAGGAGAACTTAGAAGGAGCTTGAGGGTTGGTTGACTCAGAAACACCTGTTGAACCTAGGCCAGAGAGAACGATAGAGGATAGTATTGTTATAGATGTCGCTGGGAAGCAGATGGGGGCTACCATACTTGTGTGTGGTGCTGGTAATGAGAAACGGGATGTGGATGCAGAATTATCACCCCTAAATCATATTATCGGCGTACAAACTGAAGTTTTCTTAGCTGAACAGGGACACAAAGTTGGATCTAACGAAGTTGATGGACAGGAATTAGTGGATGACACACGTGGGCTATTCGACACAGGGTGCAACGATGATACCAAAACTACCGAACAACAGGTGGAGAACCCAGAAAAAGTTGTAGATGAAGGAGGAAATGTAGAGACGGGTTAGGGTAAAGAATAAGTTGACAAACAGGACGTTGAAACCACTTCAGATTCAACCAAAAACATTGAAGAAGCACCTACTTGGGTTGAGAATGCAACCCCAGAAATCCTAGTGTCAGAACCTGGCGTTCATAAGGTGTTTGAGAATGTGGCTGAAGATGTAAGTGAATCTTAAAATCGTTAAGATTCATCAATATTTAGTATTATTTTTTGGCATGTTTTGAAGTATTCCAAGTATAGATTGGATAATGACTAAGAAGGATTGTTGTTTTTAAAAAATATTATTTTGACAGTGTAAGCGAATTTTAAGACTTGAAATTGTTTTTTGTATTTTGCATCATGATCATTTTTATTTGATAGATATATGTCGCACAAATCACAATAATTAAGGTATGGTGTCTAGCAAACACAGGTTACTTTAATAATACCCGAATCAAACAAATCGCATGAACTATATAGGTGCAATCGCAACCTTGTACTCGGTTGGGTGCTTTCATGAAAATCTATACAGTTGTATCTAGCAATGTCAACTGGCCGTAAATTGCAACCATTTTTATAACTAATCTAGCAATGAGTCTTGCACTAAAATCGCAATGCATATGGGTAACTTTTTTGTGTTACATTATTAAGTAGTGCAAATAACAGAACTTGAAGGCCAACGTCATTCTATTGTACCAACGTTGGTGTAACATGGTGTTGAACAAGAAGCAAAGTGTGAACAACTATCATAAGCAGTGTCTCCCGTTAAGGTTATTCCAAATCGTAATGAAGAACAGCAATCCGCAACAAAGACTGAAGTTATTACGCGCGGTGAAAAAGTAAAACAGGTAGGGGGAGATATATATGAAAACCTGCGGATAGAGGCAGTTAAGTATGCAACACCCCTGCAAGATAAAACATCATATAACATATTGACTGTAAGTTATGTTATACCCTTGGCTGAGGAAAGTTTTGTGGACTACATGCAGTCCTTTTATGAAGAATGTGACACAGCTGTAGAAAATTCAAATGAGAAGAGACGCACTTTGAAATCCATCGAGGAAGGTCAAACAAACGTCGTTGTAAGTAAATCTTTGGTATTTACCGCCACCGAAAAAAGTAATGTTAGGGAATTAATTTGATATATTACAGGTGCACGCTGATGAGTTCCCAAAGTGGAAATTACTTAGTCAGACGCATGTGGGACGACTACAGGTTGCGTACGAAGATTGGCCGAAAAGTACAGAAACAACACAACTCATAGATGCCAGTAAGTAAAACAAGGTGTTGAAAATAAGAAGAGAAGAAGAACAGGAAGATCCAGAAGTATAGTACTTGCCAATGTCAGAGTTCTCATATAGGATTTCCATTAGTCTAAGCGAGATAATGGAACTCCCGAAAAACTGAAGTAGACTTCAAGGTAATATTCCGTAGGTATTCCAGCAGCAATGTTAAATTAAAAGTATCTAGAAATTTTAAATTAATATATCTAGCAATGTGTAATTACTCCACCTAGCAATGTTACAAAAGGGTATCTAGAAATGTCCAAGTATAGGGTACCTAGCGTTGTTACCATCTACGTTGTCTACTTATACAGCATTGTTTCTTGTTTTTAATCATTGTCATTTACTTGTTTTAAGCAATTAATTGTTAATTGATATATCATAAATGCTTGGATATATAAGCTGCTCAAGGATGGAAATTGGAGAGTCCCCGTGAAAGGGTTCGATGATAAGTATTCATTTATTGTCAGCACTATTCAAATATCTGGAATTGCAACTGTAAGTGTATCAAGCATTATTTATGTTATATTTCAACAATCTACTTCCTATAGTAATGTTAAACAATTACAGGATACACTGGCTATAAAGGGAGATATATTAAGCATTGTGGATACAGTTGTTGAAATAATGAAACCAGACACATACGTTGCCCTTGTTCCTCTTTGCACCGTTAACAAGACCGGTGTCAACCACTGTACGTTGTTGGTTATTGATATCGAGAATGGGACTACTAGTAGCTACAACCCATTGTTGTCATGGAGCAAACACATTACAGATAAGACGAGAAATACAGTTGATTGCCTGGTAAAAAATTATATGCTATAAATATATTTATTTACATCTTGCAATAGCTACCACCCTAGTGTTTGAATGAATGTTACTGTTTCAGCAATGTACTATATTGCAAGTGTTTCTGGCCATTTTTTTTAGTGTATCTAGCAATTTCATATCAATGTATCTAGCAATGTGATATTAGACTTACAGTCGAACAAATATTTCCATGTATCTAGCATTGTCTCATGAATGTATCTAGCAATGCAAGAAGTCTTATCTAGCAATGACATAGTCCCCTAAATCGCAATGTAATAAGGGGTTCCTTGATTTTACAGTTGGCCTATTGCATGAAGAAAAATACGTACATGCTGTGAAAGGTGGATACAAAATCAAGACAATAAGAGATATCCCACAACAGGAAAATGACAGCCTTGGCTGTGGGATTTTTGTGAGTACACGAAAGACATCATTCAGAATGGGTATGTTCCTAAAGAATATGGAAAATATATGCAAGCTAAAATAAGATCTGAAATATTAAGCATTTCCTCACTGATTCAAACACAAACCGACGATGGTAGTTTTGGAAGAAATGTTTTTATGTAATTCATTTATTGGGACAAGGGTTGTGTAATTTATTTATAATTGGATGATAGTATTAGAGGATTACTCAGAACTCTAGTAACAATCGCAACGTATCTGCTTAGGTTAAGGATGTCAAAATTGTTGTGTAATTCATTTCTACCAATGTCATTTTTATAGTATTACTATGAAGTTTTATAGTATTTCTACCAATATCATGTTTTTTAAGGTATATAGGAAGATCCTTCCATTATCATTTTATGAAAAAATTTAACAATTAGTATGTATCTAGCAATGTCCATATAACGTATCTAGCAACCTTATACTGTCGTATCTATCAATGTCCTTATAACGTATCTAGCAATGTCTTTATAAGATGTCTATCAACCTCGTTCTAATTTATCTAGTATTATTTTGATGCTACATCTAGGAATGTAGTTATAATATATCTAGCAATGTTGTGATGTTATATCTACCAATGTCGTTATAATGTATATAGCAATGTTCAAATGTTGTATCTAGCAATGTCGTTATAATGTAACATTGCAACGTTGTGCTCTATATCTACAAATGTCGTTATAAGGTATCTAGTAATGTTTTGGTCATGTATCTAGCAATATCGTTATAAGTTATCTAGCAATGATATGCTGTTGTATCTATTAATGTCACATGTGGCTTATATAGCAATGTCTAGTCATCGTAAATCGCAATGATATACTTATATTAGACCAACTATATTACTGCATTGCTAGATAGATTTATTGGGAGACGAGTACATTAAATGAGATCGAAATGATTGGTAACTACATCCATGAGTAATTAAAAATAAATGTTTTTATCCTATTGGTTAACTTGTTAGTTAAAAAGACAAATGTAGATGTGTAGAATTATTACATGCCTTATCTAGACGTGTATAATTAAATGTTTGCAATTAATTACATTTGCTAGATTGGACGTAGCATTGGGAATTGTATTTCGCTATAAGTAGGGGATGAGAGTTTAGGCCATTCATCTAACTTTACTTTGCAAGAACTCATCTAACACCACTTTGCAAAAACACCACTTTTGAAAATGGCCCCTTCTTCCCCAGTCACACCAAGGTACTCGTCGGATGACAGCTGGTCTTCCGACGACTACCGAGAAAACAAGGCATACAAGCGAACAACCATTTTATAGTACTCATCAGACGAGGAGGATGACTGCTTGGTTTGGTCGTCCGACTATGAAGAAAATTACGCTTCATGGGACTCATGTTCACTCGACGATGACTACGAGTCTTACCCTGAACAACTTCTAAAATAGAAGCAACGAAGGGATAGCTGGGAGTCTGCAAATGAAGACGATGATGATGAAGATGAAGACGAAAAGGGGGAGGAAGATGAAGAAGATGAAGAATAAGAATAAGAATAAGAAGGAGAAGAATGAGAAGAAGGAGAAGAAAGAAGAAGAAGAAGAAGAAGAAGAAGAAGATGGTCAGGCTACAATAATAGTTCTGCACCCTCCGGACGCCATAGGTAGAGATGCCACCAGATCCAGTCCCCAACGAGCAAAAGGTATTGTCTCAGAAATCAACTCCAAAAGGACAGCTGGGATATGAATTTCATTACCATATGTTTGGCATGTATCACACTACTTCACCAATTCCTTTGCATCTTCCATTATGGAGGGCCAGTAGTATCCGTCCAACAAGACTCTTCGGGTTAAAGCTCTATAACCACAGTGTACTGACCCTTCACCATCATGTAGTTCGGACAATACTGTTTGGGACTCTTCGATCCCCAAACATCGCAAGAGAGGTCTACTAAAAGACTTCTTGTAAAAGATGTCTCTTATGATAAAAAAATCCACGAGCCCTATACTTCATTTTTCTTGTTACCGCTTTTTCCGGAGGCAAGATGCCATCTGAAATGTATTAAAGAAGAGGATATCTCCAGGCTTTAGGTTGACTCACTTGTATATTTAAACTTACCTCCTCTTCCTTGCTCTGATTGGGTTGAATGGATGGGCACTCTTGCACATAAATCCATGGGTAGGACTCAGAATATGCTATGGTTGCCAAGGAGTCTGCTAGTGTATTCTCTGTTCGGGGTATATGCTCATAGGTGATATCTTTGAAGTTAACTACCACCTCTTTAAGAATGAATAAATATTTAATTAATTGCTCATTCGTGGCCTCAGATTGACCTTGTGCATGATGGATAAGAAGTTGAGAATCACTCATTAACATAACCCTTTTGGCTCCACAAATCAGGGCTAACTTCAAACCAGTTATAGCAGCTTCGTATTCGGACTCATTATTAGAGGCCCTGAAAGCAAAACATATAGCCTGATATAGCTTGTCGCCGTACGGAGAGGTTAAACAGATCCCAGCACCACAACCCATAGTACTTGATCCACCATCAGTCCGGACAACCCATAACTTCTTAGTCTTTTCACCTGTAGCTTTTTTAGTACTCCTGTCCGAATGGAACTCAACTAAGAAATCAGCAACATACTAAGCCTTGATTGCAGTTCGAGGGGCAAAATCAATGTCATAGTCTCCCAATTCTACTGACCATTTGGTCATTCTGCTTGATATGTCTGCCTTTTGAAGAACATTTTTCAATGGAGAAGACGTTCGGACAACAATAGAATGAGACTGAAAGTAGGGCCTCATCTTTCTAGCAGCAATTACTAATGCCAGTGCTAGTTTTTCAAGTTTTAAATACCTTTTTTGAGTATTAATCAGGCTTTTGCTGATGTAGTACACCGGACGAGGATAATTGTCCACCTCTCTTACTAGCACCGCACTTATGGCACATTCAGAGACTGCTAAATATATGTACAATGTTTCTCCATCAACAGGTTTAAACAGGGTTTTGGTCGCACTGTGGAGACCAGTTAAATTCTTTGGCACCCTTTAGAGTTTGGAAAAATGGGGCACATCTATCTGAAGACCTTGAGATAACATAGTTTAGAGCAGCTAGCCTCCCTGTCAACCTTTGTACTTCTTTAATATTCTGAGGAGGATCCATCTACAGTAAAGCATTGAGCTGGTCTGGATCAGGCTGTATCCCTTTCTCACTTATCACATACCCCAAAACATTTCTGGACTGCACTCCTAAAACACACTTCTGTGGATTCAACTTTAAATTAACTTTTACCAAGTTGGAAAAAGTCTCTTGCAGATCTGCCAAGTGTAACTCTTCTTCCATACTCTTTACCATCATGTCATCAATTTAGACTTCCATGTTTCTGCCAATCTGATCAGCGAATGCTTTATTTACCAACCTCTGATAAGTAGCCCCAACATTCTTTAACCCAAAAGGCATCACCTTATAACAATAAAGCCCCTATCAGTAACAAAAGTAGTGTGTTATTGGTCCTTCGGATCCACTTGAATCTGATTATACCAAGAGAAGGCATCCATGAAGGACAACAACTTGTTCCCGAATATGGAGTCCACTAACTGATCGATCTGAGGGACCGGATATAGGTCTTTTGGGCAAGCCCTATTAAGGTCTGTAAAGTTGATGCACATACGCCACTTCCCATTTTTCTTTTTTACTAACACCGGATTGGTTGTCCATAAAGGGTACTGGAATTCTTTTATGTGCCTCATCTTAGTAAGTCGGTCAACCTATTGAGCTATGATGTCAGCATTCTCCTTAGAAAAAGCTCTTCTCTTCTGTACAACAGGTGCTACATCTCTTCGGATGGATAGTTGGTGTGATATAACATCTGCTGGCACTCCGGTTACATCAGCATTGCACCAAGCAAAAACATGATGGTCTGTTAAAAAAGATAACATTTTGCTCTTCAGTTCTGATGTCATATCCGATCTTGACGTTTCTTCCTTCAGCCAGAGAGTGAGTTTCAACCTCTTCAATTGGTATTAAAACACAAGGGTCTCTCTGGGGTCATCAATTTCACCCTCTCCACCAGAGGGCCCCTCCAACTGCTAATCTTCACTAATCCGAACTACCCCCAACATTCTAGGGGCCAAAGCTATTGCATAGCATTCCCTTGCTATCTTCTGACTACTCCGGACAACTCCAACCTGTCCTTGCACAACGTAGTTTAAACATTGGTGAACTGTCGAAGCCACAACATGCATTCTGGAGAGCCAAGACCTTCTCAAAATGGCATTGTAGCATGTCGGACAATCCACCACAACAAAACGTATTCTGACCATATTTTTAAAAGGGCCCTTGCCAACCAAAACCTCCTCTTCGAACTCTCCAATTACGTCCACAGAGCTTCTAGTGAAACCCACAATAGACATGTTCGATCGTTGAATTACTGCTGGATTCTTTATTTGTTTGTAGGAAGTCAGAAAAAGGATATTGGTTGAGCTGCCAGTGTCCACCAAAATTCGTCTAATTTCATTGCCCCCAATGGATGCTCCTATCACCACAACATCTTCATGGGGTCCAACTATGTCTCTCAAATCATCTTCATAAAAAACAATGAAGGAAAAAGGAATTTGCGATTGATAGGAGGTCATGCCTCCTTCCAACTGAGTAGCCAGGGTGTGAACATGCCTCTTCCTTGAAGAAGTAGTTGGTGCAGTCATGGTGTCCCCCCCAAATATGGTAAGTGACTCAAAAAAGCTTATGAGCCAGGACACCGACTTGGTGTATTCTGTGATAACGCCCACCTTATTCCGGGCTGGATCAGGATCCAAATATTCTGATTCCACATCAAATCTTTCAATAATTACCATGGCCCCGTCTGGAGCCGACGTCTCTGCATTGTTTGTTGGGCCGGTCCGATGAGCATTATCAGGCCTATTCCCACCTTCTCTTTTAACGCAAGCACCCAATTTTCCTCTTTCTATCAAATTTTGCACCTCTTGTTTCAAAGAAGTGCAATTTTCTGTGTTATGGCCAATATCATGATGATATTGACATAAACAATTATTACGACTTTCCCTGGGAGATTAAAGGGCGGCTGGCTTCCTGAAATGTACTTCATCTTTTGTTTTGTCATAAATGGTTGCCACATTTTCTTTCAATGCAGCAAACCACTCCGGTTGAACCCAAGGCCCTCGCTTATTTCTGGATTGCTGGCTTTGAGCTGGTGTTGGGTGGGATTGAGCCTTGGCCCTATTGGGACCCTGTCCGGCTTCTTTAGCCTTGTACCCGGACTGATTCTGATTCTGGTTTGGTGGAGGTGGGGCCGATCTCACTTGCCTATGCACCCTCGTCTTCTTTGTTTTATCCACATTAATTTTCTTTCCCACTTGATTCAGTAAACCGCCCCATGTCATAGCTTTCTTCCTGGTCACCGAATCGGCCAAATTTCCAGGGTTCAGACCTTGCCTTAGAGAAGCTATTGCTACTTGTTCAAAGAAATCAGCTAATCCATTATTGGTGTTCACAAAGCGACTTATATACTCTTTCAAGGATGCATTTGGTTCTTGGGCACAATGGATAATAGTGTCTCCATTGCCTTTCATCTCCTTACTTCCAACGAACTGCATCCGGAAGGCCACCCAAAAAGTATCAAAATTTCTGATGCAGCCCTGTGGCAGGTTATTATACCATCTCAGAGCACTCCCCGTAAAAGACTAGGAGAATGCTCTACAAAGCAACTTATCATCATTGTCAAAATTCATCATAAAGTTTTTAAATTGTTCCAGATGATTATCTGGATCTTTACTCCCATCGTATTTTTCCATCTTTGTACTGGCAAACCTCTTAGGAAGGTTTCCAGACAGTATCTTGGAAGACAATGGAGATTGTCTCCAATTCCGGCCACGACTAAACACAGTATCTTCATTGGGAGTTGCAAAGATACCTGGTTCATCATGAAAAGCAAAAGGATCCATCAACACCCGATCAACATTCCTCCGGCCATGGTTGTGGCCATGAGATGACCCTTTCCACAGATGCCTTTTCAACCTTCCATGCCTGTCCCTCTTTCTTGAATACTTTTTAACCAAATTTTGCTTCTTTTTAGAATGTCCTTCATCACTGCTGGATGACATGGACTCCTCAACTCCATTTTCGTTCGAGGAGTTACTAGAAGATTCTGAATCTGAATCTGAGCTCTCCACCGGTTTAGGCCGTTGAGACTTCTTTGAGCTAGCATGAGTCTTTTTAGGGCTTACATGGGTCTTTGCTGATGGGTCATGCTCCCTTGGATTGTAAGTGTGGTGAATGACAAAAACTTTTGATTTTTCTTTCAAGCCCATCCCTACCCTCTTAGCAGCCCTCAAGGCTTCTATCTCAGGTTTCAATCTGTCTCGTTCTTCGATCGTATATTCATTGTTTTCTCCCACCACTTCTGCCAAAGTTGGTGGCACTTCCTGCTCGTCCGGATTCATCCGAACTGGTTTTTCTTGATGGTTTCGAATGCTAGATTCAGGAACCTTCTCCTCCCATTGTGGTCGCCAATTTGGTGTGGATTATTTTTTACTGAGGGTAATTTGGTCAGATATTTTGTGGTGTTTCAAATGTATTAAATGTTTGGATATTTTGTAGTGAGATATTTTAAGCTACCTGGTTGTATTAAATGTTCATTACCCTCATTAATGAAAGTGGTTGGGTATTTATAGCCTTGATTATGGGCCATATGGGCTTTCGGGTCAAACTTATGAAACCGGGTTGAATTCAAAAACCCATTAGTTTGTTAAGCAGATTAGCAATTAGCTTAGTCAAAAGGTGATTAGTTTTTAGTACTTTTGTCCAGTTCGGATGGTTCAGTGGGTGGCTTTTGTCTGAATTGCCCCTGTCCGGTTTCTACAGTGAGTGACAAATAATTTCGGACTCATCATATATGACAGTTGCTTTATAATGTTTCCCCCAATATAACAGTAGGACATCTACAAATGTCATTCATGGGACTTCAACAATGTAATAATAGGGTTTTTAACAAGGGATATTAATAAATCTAGGAATGTCAATTAGTTTATCTACGTGTGTAAATGTATCCAGCAATGAGGTATAAAGCATATCTTGCATTGTGACTATTCTTTAATCTGACATATGAGTTTATCAAATCCCAATAAGGTGTATCTCTACCAATTTGATATTAACCTTTAAGTCGCAGGGATAATTTGCTATATCTAGCAATGTTAGAGTAGAATACCGATATACTTCATGTTAGTGGAATGTTCATCTCTGTAAAATGTAGTATCTAGCAATGACATATGCACATATCTAGCAATGTCATTTTAGGCTTACAATTGCAAAGGTATTACACTGTATCTAGCAATGTGGCATCAATAATATAATTTCAGTGCAACTATCAATGGTACAACAAGTATCTAACAATGTCATCATAGCCTATCTAGAAATGTAAAGCAAGAGTAAAGAATAGAATTAACGAGTCAAGCAGACATTGTATGTAGAAATGTTAACAGTTTTAAAACATACAAATCACAAGATAAGGAGTGCTTATCCAAGGATATAAAAAAATGAAGTTAAGTATACAGGTTTGTTATATTCAGAATGGAGTATCGCATGACCTCCTATTGTGTCCTGATTTGACATAGCGACCACACATGGACTGGCTGGTGGTTACCACCATTACTGGTTCTGATAAAACTTCAAAAAAAACGGCAGAAAACTTACGTAGTAACCATGTTCGACCGCATTGTACATTCTCTTTAAACAGCTTGTCAAACTCGGGGCATAAGTGGGTGTTCCAGCTTAGACCCTCTAATAAACGTCGAGACATCTGAGTCATAAGAAGAACTCTAATCCTGTCGACCAATTCACTATAGGTAGATTGCATAATTTTTTTAATCTGCGCGTTGAACGATTAAACAGCTGTTGATGTCATCACCTCATATCGTTTCCCTTTGACGTATGCCTGAGCATACTTTTCTGGTGGCAAATTGTTTAGAAATTTGGCGATACAATCACCCCTTTGGCGCTGAAACTGTGATAGTCATTCATTAAAAAGGTCCACCGTCGGGGTATAAGCACAACTCTTAAATATCACTAGCATAATGTTTCCATGGACTCTGTTTGTGTGTTCAAGAGCTTAATTCAAATTCTAAACTAGATGGAAGATACAATAAGCGTAGTAGTCATTAGGATACATAATTGCTACAACGTTAATAATACCAGCATATGACGGTCTGAAATAAACGTTAGTTGGCGCCCTAACAAATACGGTTTTAGACTTTGCAAAAACCAAAACCAATTGTCCGAGTCTTCACTACCAAAAATCCCAAAAGCAATAAGAAATAGATCTGCAGCAACACGTAAGATTACATTTGTTTACGCTGTTCCACATAAAAGTTGCAGACATAAAACATTACTAGATTGTTGGCTTGAATGACCCTAAATCACAAGCTAGATACAACCTATCTAGCAACATCAGTCGTAACAGTTAAGGCCTCAATCTAGCAGTCTTGAATGACCATAAACCGCATACACGAGACTAACCTATCTAGCAACCTAAATCTACCAATCTAGCATGGCTGAGATGTGTTTAAAATAGAACATACAAGCAGCAATCGCAATCTATTATAACCAATCTAGCAATCTTTGGTGATGATATATGTTTGAAACCAGAAACCACATATCTAGCAACATGTAAACTAACAGATGGACTAATAGTTGTTGCTATCTTTTGCCACTGCTGAGAGCAACACCCCACCATGTTTCCCTGTTAGATGGGTTCCATCAACGTACAATAAAGGCCGGCACGAATGGAAACCCTGAAGGCACGTGCCGAATGCTATAAAACAGCGTTGGAAAACATTGCGTGAGGCTAAATCCAAATGGCAGTCTGTTGTAATATCACGACTCTTTGGTCGTTTGAAGTATCTTTTTAGCAATCCGAAAGAAGTATTGCTATCTCCAAATACTACACGCCTTGCCTTTTCTAAATCATTCCACGATAGACGATAAGAAATGTCTAAACCGTAGTCTTGCTTGATAGAGGACTGTATAGTTTTAGCTGTCACACTTTGGCAGTCCCTGAAAGAATCATGAATCTCATCCGCAATTAAATCAGATGACAAATGCCTACTCTTCTTTTTTGTGAATACGGGACTTCAAGTATGGGTATTAACAGATCTCTTTATATGCCTTGTTGAAATCCAAAACAAATAATTTCACCAACCATAAGAAAGTGAAACAAGGAAGATGCTTCAAACCTATCAAAATTTGTCTTCGAAAATACGGTTTGAGAACTTAAATAGAAGATGCTCCAAACCCTAATCCAAAATTACATAGATATTTTTAAAAGAAATAAAATAAAGCTCAAACAAATCTGAACAAAATTAAACCAGCTGGACTCTTTCGTTAAAATTTACAAAGTATTTAAAAATTGCAAAAGAACACAAAAACAGCCATTTGTGCGGCTACATCACTAAACGTACTCTCCGGTCTTGAGGCCAGGATTCGCTTTCATAATAATTCATGTAAAAGAATGTTTTTGTTATGTGCTGACAACGTAGCTTTAGATTTTTGCAGATATACTGAAATGGTTAAACCAAGTTTGTACTTGATCCAGCACAAGAAAATTTTAGTCCTACAAATGTTATTACTTATTTAGAATTCTAAAACATAATCCAGATGTTTCAACTAAGTTCCTTTTGCCTTCTTTGTGAGTTTGATTTATTTATATAACTAAAGATAAAGTCACATGCTCGATCTGTAGGATAAAAATAAGGTGAATTGACATGGTGGTATAGCGTATCCAGATTATATTTTGTCTAGTTGAGACGGGTACATTGACCGTCCATATCCAACATACAATAAAAAAATAAAATAACAAAGATTGAAACTTTTAGTATTTGAGAACCAACACACAATAAGAAACCTGTGATCTATTCAGTCTGCTTCTGTTGATGATGCATTCTCCTTTCTGATTGTTGTTCCTGAGCAACAAACATAATGCATGATAGATATTCTACTCATAATCATATGTTTTTTTTGTTTTTTTATGTGTAAATATAACAACAAACAAGTACAATATGATCTTACCTTCTGAAGGTGGTAACTTTTGGACAACCTCCTACCATCAATTGAGTATCACCTCTGATAGAAGCGGAAATGTAAAATTGTAACCCGCTCTTGAGTATCCTCTGAGGCTCGGTAGTTCCTTGAGTACTATTTTCTTCAGTCGAGGGAGCACTACCTCCTCTTTCTCAAGGCCGTCCTTTCCCTCTTCTAATGTTTCGTTTCCGAATATATACTCTAGTCCATCAGCATTTTGGATATCCAGTTTCTGCAGTTTCGGAAGACCACCAACAACAACGGATAGAGGAAAAACATATTTGATCTTGTTGCACTTTTTTATTCTGATTTCTCTCAGACTAGGAAAACCTTCTCGCTTCAGATTGTTTGGAACTCCTTGGTCGGCATTGCCAATGACGTGCACCAATTCCTTGCAATCTTCTACTAATAGCTCATCTAACATGGGCAGATTCTGAGCCAATGTTGGTGAAAGAATATAACTCAGTTTCTGGCAGGAAGAGATATATAACATTGTAAGATTTTGGAGGATGCTGGTGTACGAGGGGCAATTGCATATATGTACCAGCTGAGGAAGATCAATCAATCTCAAGTGCTGTATCGGAAGTACCAAATCTGATCTTTGGTTGTCAACTTCAAGTCGAATTACTTCTTCTACACCAATGAGAGATGTAATGTAAAGGATTTTCAAATTCGGCAAGTCTCCAATAATTAGGTGAGATAATATATAGTGAGCTCTAGGCGGACTCACTTCTCTGTAATTATTTCCCTTGTCTCGAAGCTGAGTCATCTCGGATGTTTTTGTATTAAACTTCTTACTCAGGCGGTACCAACAGGTCCTTCCCATGAAACACTCATTTTTATTCTTCATCTCCTCTTTTAGACTATCTGCCTCATTTAAGATAGCCAGTACAGCTTTCAGCCAATTCTCAACGTCTTCATAAATTGTTCGACCATTCATCCTATCCGTCTTGACACTCGACGCCACACGAGCTTGTACACCTTTCAGTTCTTCAACTTCTCTCTCGAGTTTATCTCTGAACGAACCGAAACTAAACAAATAACGGTATTGAACTTTTGCACCGTCCACAAAGTAGGGTAAGCCAAATTCCACCACTTTGGAAACGATATCTCCCATCTCTTCGGTATCTCTATATACATTACAATTAAGTGTTAGACTAGAAGTTTTGAAATAGAAAAGATTACTGAATTAATTTAGTGAGTATAAATGGTTTATTAACGAGAGTAGAAGAACTCGAAAGGAGATATGATTAGCTTAGGAGTTTATTAACCGGTGGTAATTAAATAGTTGAATGAATATTTACTATTATTTTTTTCTAAAATCAATCTATTAATTAGTATAAAAATATCTTTATAAGTAGAAATAAAATAGAGAACTAACCTAAGTAAAAAAAAAAAATAGAATCCCATAAACAATATATTAATATTCCAATAATATAATAATAGGAAACATAAATTAAAACAAAGAAAAGTAAGTAGCTGACCTGGTTTGAACTTCTGATAATAGTTTGCGAAGAAGATATAACAATGCGAATGAGTTTGAAAGAACATATTAAACAATATTTGTTGTCATTCTATATATTCTTTAACTTCTGTCCAAGGAAGTTATTAGATGCTAAAGTGATAACTCTGTTTAAGTTGCGAACGATACGAAGTTTCGAATATTGATTATCGATTTACCGGTTTTTAGTATATATCCTCTCACAAAAACAATTCATCCCCAAATCAGAATTCTAAGTATATTATGTAATTTGATAAAGATATAAATAGTTCCCCTAAAGAAAATATAAAGATAATAAAAAATTATGATGACTCCCATATTAATTCAAAATCGGTATTTAATATCAAATAAGATGGTTATTCATGTTTTTGGTACCAAATATTTAAAAAAATATTATAATATTTATGAGACAAATTAAACAAGTAGTTTAAATAATATATTTTAAAAAAAATTGTTAAAAATAAAAATGTTAATGCGGTTAGCTAGATGTATTAAAAATTAATATTACTACTAATCCACAATGGATTTCTTCCATAACATATCGGTAAATTCTTTTAAATAATATATATACAAATCAATGGATTACAAAAGAATTGTAGTAAAACAAGAAAGAAATTGATTATTTGTCCCTCCAATTTTAAAAGAAAACTAGATGGATTTGTGAGACAAACTAGGAGGCACCATTTTTTAAGTTTCATGAGTTTGTACCACGGAATAGTCGTGATCAAAATGCTCATTATGTTGGAACTAATACAGTGTTTAGTAGTAGGTTGCGGTGCCATTCGGTTAGTACGACGTGGATGGTTTAAGGTGAAAAGTTTATGTAGAAAAAGATAAATTATGAAAGACGACTAGGGTTTTATTATTTAGAAAATGTAATTATGTATATAGTGTATAGATTCTTATTTATAGAAAAACATATGAGCTAACGGGCTTGGACCTAATTTCTCTAACATCTCCATCAAGTTGGAGCATGAAGATTATAAATGCCCAACTTACCAAGCAAAAACTCAAATTGTTGCTTACCTAGTGCTTTGGTAATGATGTTTGCAATGAAAATGGTAATACGTCGCTGCAACAAAACCGGGATCACGAGAGAACAAATGCCAAAAAACCGTCGGTTGATCAAGGCTATGATGGAAACACGTTGGCACAAGAGGAAAAATACCGAAAATACGTCGGTCACGAGAGAACAAAGGCAAAAAAAACATCGGTTGATGAAGGCTATGTCGGAAATACGTCGGTGTGAAAAGAAGAAGACCGGAAATATGTCGCTCACGAGAGAACAAAGGCCGGAAAAATGTCGGTTGTTGAAGACTATACCAGAAATACGTTGGCGCAAGAGGAACAACACCGGAAATACGTCGGTCACCAGAGAATTGTGAAATGTGTTATATGTATGGAACAAATGACGGTAGGATCTGAAGATGTTGAGAGAACTGTGAATGTGTCCCAAAGTTCTTGAGAAACTAGAGAAACATATTGAAACACAACAATGAGGCACTAAAGAACTCTTTTGCTGATGAGTAGAACTTTGATATTCTTCACATCTTCTTAAACCCTAAATCTAAACGAAAATCGTCTAAAATCTCCAATCATAAATCTCAAACCTCCAACCCTAAATCTAAAACCAAAACCGATTCTAATCCAAAACATCAAACGTTAAAATCAAAATAGAAAGCCAAAATCAAAACAAAACGTCAAACCCAAAGTCGAAACGTCAAAACCCAAAGTCCAAACTCAAACTCCAAACACCAAACACCAACACCAAATTCAAATTCAAATCCAAATCCATATCCAAATCCAAACGGAATCTAAACACCAAATGAATCCAAACAAATCCACACGAATGAAAAGGACAAACTTCGATCTAAGGTTGAAAAGAAATAATGGTTGTTAAATAAATAAGGATAATTTAGGTATTTTAAAAATAGTTGGTATCTAAATAATTTAAAAGATTTTTGATAGATCATGTTAGAAAATAGTCATCAAAGAACGGACCAAAATTAGATTACTTACTTAACCCTAACAAATAATTATATATAAGATATTTAACTTAAATAAAATTTATTAGTCAAAAATAAAATTTATTAAAATATTTTCTTTTATGATTGTAAATTTTTTAATATGAGATTGTAAATTTTATAAACAAAAACTAATTTGTAATTTTATTTTATTTTTTTCCTATAATAATTCTCTAAATGTCTGATCAATTTAGTTATTAAAAATTTATTCTCTCTATTAGTGTTGTTTACACAAATCAAATTTTTATTCCAAATTTTAAAAAAGTAAGAAGAGTTTGGAACCAAATAATGTTGAATTTTCAGAATGGTTTGATTCTTCCGTAAATAAAGAATTTGAAGTAGAGAATCTCAACGAATAACTTTTGGATTCGTTATCTTTGACACTGAATTCGACCAATTGACAAACTAACAATTTTATAATGCTGCAGAAATAATTGATCACTCGGACTCCTAGGCTCAAGTCCATTGTCCAGCGTGTTTAAAGACGGAGAAGGAGACGACATAAAAAAGAAATATGTTGAGAAAATGCATGAAAATAATAACTAGCATAAGATTTATACCCTTCAAACCCGACTGACATTGAAGATAGAGTAAATTTATCATCCGATCGGAATAGGAAACCACGACATTGTTGCATGAACAACATAAGAAGTGGATCACCTACATTAAATTATTATAGAAGATATGAGAAAATTTGAAAGCCCTGGTTGTTCCACAATAGGCAAAAAGAAGGCCAGATTATCCTTCATTCATACAAATAGAGGTATCCGTATAGGCCGTTAGAGTGATGTAAAAGTACTCAGACATGACACTTTGTCTCGCTATAGACACTGAGAGTGAGAAAAAATAAAAAAAGAACTTATCAAATAGAAGATCTGAAAAAGAAATAATGGATTTAGTCTTCCATTTATATAGGTTTATTACTCAGATTTCCTTCGTTAATTTAAAAAAAATGAAGGGTTTATAACTCACTTAGTCAAATTAGTACTTTTGAAGATGAAAGGTCTTATACGTCAGACAAACAATCATGTTTTAGTCATTAATCTATATTAGCATAAGATAGTCTGCATGTAAGGCGTCAGATCAAACAACATCGTCATTTTAATTCAACCGGTGTGATTCAAACAATATCATGTAGAATTAATTATGTACAGGATTAACGAAATGAAAAAATTTACCTCGTCATAATCATAGTGATGTTCCTTAAATACATACTAACATATTTGATTTAAGAACTAATAGGAGCCCCGATAAAATCATATCTCACTAAACATTATTAAACATGTACCATAAATGGATGAAGTAAACCTTGAAAAGTGTATGTAACATTAATGCAGATGCATGAGTATGTATCTTTTGAAAATATTATGACGATACTAATATAGATATATTAGAAAATATATCATGAAGAGGGGATGATGATATGAAATGCAGGGGTTATTAAATATGAAATAAATAAAATTTATTATACAAACATTATAGAAAGACGAGGTATATTTTTAAAAATATTTTACACAAGATATTATGTGATAAATTATATAACAACATTACAAAATTATGGCTTTAAACACTAAATAGGCCTTCGACTATCGATTTTTTTGATAACTAATCCACCGACTTAAATATATTTGACAAAAGTCCATTCACTATCCAATTCGGATAAAATTAATCTATCATGCGTGTTTATTAATGTTGAAATGTTTATTAAGAAACTCGTTTCATATATAATACATTTATTTTAGGTAAACTTTTGAATATATTTATTGTTTCAATAGATGTATTTACATTTCTATATGATAAACATGGCAGTTATGTGACAATATTTTCCTACTTGAATTGGTTTTGTTTGACGTAAGAATTGATCAAATTTAAGAACAAAAAAGTCACTAACATGTATGTTAAACAAATTGAAGTTCGATTCATTAAGACATGACCTAATATCGTTCAATAAAAATGGAAGCGGTGATTGAATTTGAGAAGAGAGAATGGATTGGAAACTAGAAGTAAAGTGGTCATGAATATATATATATATATATATCTTGGTATTATGTATGTAAATTAAACTAAATTAAAATATATGTACCAAAGATAAGATTGGTAGGAAAAATAACTAAATCTCAAGTCGTCTTAAACTCGATTTGTAAGCAATTCTTACATTTATGTTGGATAAAAAATCGACCATTTTATAGGAACTATGGTTATTCGAAATGAAAATGTTTAATATAAATTTTTATGGTTATCAAATTGATGAACATAACATAACTAAATATGAATTCTTCTTCTCCTTTGCTAATAGGTCTTGACGAAATAATTATTGCTTGCCCATCTTTATTCTCTTCTCTTTTGAATGTATTTACATTTGGACAACATGAATGGTTCATGAAACTCTGTAAAATGAAGAATATATTTGCTAATATGTCTAGATTTTTCAGCTCAAAGATGCCAATAATTTGCACATGGATTTTAGAGGATGTTGAATTGTTAGTTAGATATTAGCTAATAGGTTACTTGCTACACTAATTCGTGTAACAAGATATAACATTAATAAACTCTTCCTCTTCTTTTCTCTTCTCTCCATCTTGTCTCTACTTTTAATCTTAAACATTCAAGATTACAACATGGTATCAGAGCAGGTTCTTGCCCAAAAACCTTATTGACTCTTGAATGGAAAAGATGGATAAAAAAATGGAGATTGAATCTTAGAAAATGCAGTATTCACAATAAAAGATAGAGTTGATCCCATACCATTAAACATAATATTGTACTGCGACTTCTTGTCTCAATGTATTGTATCAAAGTCTTTAAACCCAGAAAATGAATCATTTGATTAATTTCTACTCTCAATGTCAAATGTTTTGATACGCACGACAACTGGTTGATGAAATTCCACAACCATATTTGGTTTCTTAGTCCGCTTTGATATCTGGTGTGCTCAAGGCTTGTAGGGGGATCAATGATTTGAAGATGAGAATGCAGGTTCATGAGATCATGGTGGTTTCTTGTTGATATAAATGGACGGTGTTGGCTATAATCTATTTGGATTTTTTCACACAATACAGAGGGAAAGGTATGATATTGTTGGTGTTTCACATTATTTGGGATGAGAAAGATGACTGTTTTGGCAGATTAAATCAGGGACAGACTTACTTCCTATATGGACATTTAATATGTTCTATTGGCCTCTAGATCAGGTGTATCTTTAAAATTTTGATTTAATTGTTCCCTTATGAATATAAGATATGTGTGAAGAGAATTGATACCGAATTGCCGGTATTTTTGCAATGATATTTTTGCAATGTGTTAATATCAAGAAATGGCTTGAATTTGGTTATTTTTTATAAATATATGTTCTCCCTTTTGTTTTTTTTACTTTGTTTCGGATGATATATCTGAAATTTAACTACTACACATATTTGTAGTGATGATAATAAGATGTGTATAAGTGACACATGTTTTTGGCAAGTGGGATTACCGCTTATTTTTAGGTGATAATATTTTTTCACCTTATTGATAAAATAAAGAAAGATTTTATGGATTAAGACACGCAAGAGGAATATTACAACCCCTCTGGATCCTGCAGTATTTGTTGATGTACTGATTCAGATTTATTTGGATAATGTTGGTGATCTGGATCTTGTTGCCAAGAATATTGAGTCTGCAGACCTAAACTTCTCCAGATATGGTGACATATTTTCCAATATTGTATTTACTAGAGCTTGTACACAACCTGGTACAACAAAACCTGGTGAGAGAAAGCAATGCCCGTACTCTATTATAGATTACGAGCCCAAGCGAGATCTCATTTTACCTTTTGTAACGTATATACAAAATAACTTATGCATGAAATAATTTCTTATTAAAAATCTCAAAAATGGCATGCGGAGATTCTTAAAATCGTTGGATCTCTTTGAAGAGAACAAGAGGAAAAAACTGGCAGTTTTTACAACACTTGCTTCTTCTCAAAAACTATTTGGTTTTCCACCAGAAACCATCTTTCAACCACTTATTATGGATAATCTTGTGGCTAAGGGGATCGTACCTACATTCATTACGGACTTTGTTAAGGAGTATATGGTAGATAATAGCCTTGCTGACCTAATTGTTATCCTCAACCGCGGGGATGTGGAGGATAATATCTTGGAGTTCTTTCCTATTGCAAAATGCTCACTTGAATATTTTTATGAGCATTTCAAAAATATAGGTTGATACCTCAAGTTGAATACTATGAAAATAAATTATTTGAGGAGAAATTAAAGGAAATAAAATATGTTCTCACAGCACAAATAGCTGATGACACTGATGTGTCTAAAGTTATCGAATTTGTCAAGAAACTGATTAAAGATGTTAAACTACCTAATATCAAGGTTGTGCAGGTAACTTGGGATGTATTAATGGATGTTATTCAGTGGTCTGGAAAGAACCAGCAGCAAACTTCTAATTTTGTTCTGTGTCAGGTGAAAATATGGGCACACCATTTAAAATCGTTATGCACTAGTGGGAGATTGGAGCTAGAACAGATGTACAAACTCCAAATGTAGTGCTATGAGGATGCCAAGCTGATGAAGCTGTTTCCTGAGATTGGAAGGTCTCTGTATGATCTGGATGTCCTTGCATAAGATACATTCTTCACTAGTACCATAAAGGAACCAACCCCAAGGACAGGCAAGCACTAGTTGAATCCTTAGAGCATTTTGTAAATTGGATGAAGAATCAGAAACACCTATACGTCCTGAGAATGATTTCATGGTTGTTATGAACCATGAGTTTACTATTTTTTTTTGTTCACTTTTTATCCAAGACGAGCCTTCATGTTTCTTTAGGTCACGTCTTGCAGTGGATGTTGAATTGTTAGTTAGATATTAGTTAGTAGGTTACTTGATATCATATATAATACCTACATTAATTAATGTAACAAGATTAACAATATAAAACGCTAACAAAAAAATTATATTCTTTTCTCTTCTCTCAAACTTCTCTCTACTTTTAGTTTTTAAACATTCAGATTACAACATGGGAGTGTAATGGTTCACACTCATTATCAAAGATCGCATACTTGATGAGCTGTAAAGATATAGATGGAGGCTCTTTTATTTGAAGTCTGAATGTGGTTTCTTCAGAAGGATCAATATCATCTGGAAATGTGATGCACATAAAAATTGTATTGGCAACTAGAGGAAAAATATCGTTTGATTCGTGAGCATGTCATATGAATTTTAAAAATGCAACTCTCGATAGTGCTTAATATCTCTTGCCAGTGCAAAGTAAAAATGAGATGTTTCCCAATCAGCACTCGAACATGCTTTACTACATTAGATGTTCCAGAACATCGTCTAGGACATGAAATTGGAAAAGACAGAGGAAATCTATTAGGTAAATTCAGTCAATCGTTCATTAGTGATTCCACAACTCATTTGGGAAGATTACTACTATTAAAATTTCTTAAACCATATATTTCCATCAATGAACCATCTTCATCATATGATGACTCATTATCATAACATATATATTAATTTTACGATATATTCTCTATATCGTAGTCATTGGGAGCTAAAACACCCAAAATTTGCAAGTAAAGTTTCTGCATAATATGTATTTTTACCAACCCATTAGACAGGAAATATAAGCTACATACTAAAAAATAGATCTTGTTGGAAGAATGGTGGATACACACAATCATTTGATCCTTAAATATAAGTTCATCTTCTCCAAAGTTCATATCCACAAATACACCTTTACCGAATTCTATGTTCTGTTTCACAATGATACCATGGTGATTTCTACTCGACAAAAGCTCGTCAAAATACTTCTCAATTTGAAAAGGGGACACAAGTTGAAGAAGAGCAGAGACTTCATTGGAATCATGTTCATGAAAATAATAATTGAAATCCATTGAGATTTCTAATGTGAGAGAGAACCGTTATAGTGCTAATGTTTTCTCATAAAAATGGAGAAAAAGAGTTTTTAGTTCAAATAAGTAACTCAATTTTAAATTCATAACAGATTTTCGGCTGACTACGAACTTCATCGTACCATTTATTTTGAATTAACTAATTTGTACTCACCCTCTTCCTTCTCAACACATTACAACTCTTTGGATCCGAAATTATTGTAAACTAAAAAGCTGGGAAAATCTCAATTCGTTCTACAGACATGTTAAATCTTAATTGCAATATATAAAATAAAAAGAGTTTTTTTTAAACAAATTTATGTATCCATAAAACTAACGAATTAGAACTATATTTAAACCATGCTTAATTTTTAAGATAATAATATTGTTTAGAAGGTGTTCTTATTTTCTATTGTCTTAGTTGTTATCTTATTTTCCACTGGTTGTTAGATAGCGTGTTTATATTTCCGTGTTTTTCTTCTCGAGTTAGGTTAACTTGTGTTAGTGGTTTTTATTTTGTATTTAAACTATCTATTAGTAAATAATAGATGTAGTCTTTTTATTTTCCTTTACAATTTTTACTTTATTCTCTCTTTTATTTATCACTTTGGCCTTTACACTTTCTTTATCAAAAATTGATGTTATTTTACACCAACATAGTGGTATCAGAGATTTCTTCTTAAGGGATTTACTAGGTTATAATGGAGATAGAATTTCCAGTCGATTCACCGCCATTCTTTGATGAAGATAATTATCAGATGTGGGCAGTTTGTATGGATACTTACTTTGAGTCTTTGGATCTCTGGGAAGCAGTAGAAGAGGATTATAATATCCTTCCACTTCCAGTAAATCCTACTATTGCACAAATTAAATCACCGAAGGAAAAGAAGATGAGAAAATCGAAGGCAAAATCTTTCCTATTTCAGTTGTATCTCAAATGATATAAACACGAATAATATCCCTTAAAACAGCCAAAGAAATTTGGGATTATCTCAACACTTAATACGAATGAGATGGAAGGATTCATGGAATTAAAGTCCTAACTTTTATTAGGGATTTTGAGTTAAAGAAGCTGAAGGAGTCTAAGTATGTGAAAGAGTACTCTGACTGGTTTCTCAGCATTGCCAACAAGGTGAGATTGCTTACGTCTGAGTTTAAAAACTCTAGGATTTTTGAAAAGATATCGGTGACTGTTCCAGAGAAGTTTGAAGCCACCATTACTACTCTGGAAAATACAAAAGATCTGTAAAATATTTCTCTTATAGAGCTCATAAATACTATACAAGCACAAGAGAAAACAAGGTCTATGAGGCAAGAAATAGTGATTGAAGGTTCCTTACCTATAAAGCATCAAGATAACAATAGTTATAAAAAACAAAATTCAAAAATTAATGGACGAATGAAGATTCATATAGTAATTATCAAATAAGAAAAAAAATGAGGTGTAAAAAGGTCATACCCACCTTTCTAGCATTATGAGAGGAAACGTCATCGACCATACAAGTGTTGGAGGGGACCTAATGTTAAATGCTCCAAATGTAATCAACTCGGACATGAAGCTATTATCTACAACGTCACAAGTCAGATGCAAGAAGCAGATGCACGAGTAGCTATCAAGAATAAAAAGATCAGTTGTTTATGGTCACTTGTTTTTTAGGAAAAGAATCGAGTGAAAGTTGGTTGATTGACATGGGGCACAAATCACATCACCTATGACCAAAATATCTTTCAGGAATTAAGAAACACTAAAGTAAAGAGCATGAATATTAGAAACGGTGAACACTTTAAAGTCAATGGAAAAGGTACAATATATATAATAAGCTATGAAGGTACAAAGTTTATTTTAGACGTTTTATTTGTACCTAAAATCGATCAAAATCTCTAAAATGTTGGTCAATTACTCGATAAAGGCTATAAAGTGTTGTTTGAGAATAAACAATGTCTGATTAGAGATGCTAGTGACAAAGACTTGTTCAATGTCAAATAAAAAGAAAACGTTTGTTGTAAATTCAATGGAGAAACAACAATTACGTTCTCACGTTATGTCAAAACATCATTCTAAATTACCTTTTAGTGATCCATTTTATGGTGCCACTAAAATTCTTGTAGTAAGTTTATATATGGATCCCCCAGTTTCAGGAATTGCAAGATCTGCATCACATCAGTTCACAAGTTCCTCTAATTGACTCTCAGGAGGAAAAAAATATCAATTTAACCAACTTGCTTTAAGTATTCTATGATGCTGGTTATGGTTCTAATTTTGTGTCTTCATTGTATCTATCTCATCAGATGTTTGAGAACTTTAGTCACCGAACAAGTCTGGTACTTCCTGAACAAATTGATGATACCCATCGAAAGGAGTATTATCTACAGTTAAACCAAAGATCATCAAGTATTTGGAAAACCAGTGACAGTGTCAATGCTTTGACATGTAGGTATTAAAAAAGGAAAATTATTCTTCACTTCTATCTTCAAAAGTTTATGAAAAATGAATTTAAATGAACAAATATGAGATTGGTGTAGAAGTCCATCTAGGTGATGTTATTGACAAGTAACATGAGATAGAAACAAGTAGTTATGAGCCTTCAATTGAAAGTTAGGAAAAAGTTAAAATTGTTGATGTTCGTGAAGGACGCAAGACTTGAGAGAAGAAGTTTAGAGAGCAAAAAATCTAAATTTCATCTAAACAATGAGGAGTGTTAAGATTATTAAGAATTTGTTTCTTATTTTCTATTAGCTTAGTTGTACTCCTATTCTCTACTGGTTGTTAGATAACGTGTTTAGATTTATGTGTTTTGCTTCCGGAGTTAGGTTAACTTATGTGAGTGATTTTTATTTTTTATTTAAACCATATGATTCTTTTGATTTACCGTTACAAGTTTTACTTCATTTGCTCTTTCATTGGCATTATCACATTCTTTATTAAGAAAATCTCTATTTTCTTACGCCAACATAGGTCATAACGAGTATTTGGTGAAGAAAGAATTTTTAATCCATATAGGATAAATGAAACCACATAGATGCCATGCTCATTCTATAAAATCCATTATCTAGATAGATGAAACCACGTAGATGTCATGTTCATTGCATAAAATCTATTGAGACACTATACTACATTTTAAAGTTTATATGTAGTCAATGGATTATATGTGAAACAAATTTCTGCTGAATATTGTGTCATGTAGGCATTTATATTTTAACCAAACCGAAATAATTTATTCGAACCCAACCAAAAAACGAAACCGAATCAGATTCGGTTCTTTTTAATACTCAAAAGGTTTTAATTTTAATTACTGAATCAGAATCGAACCAAAAACCATAATACCCGTTAGAAATCGAACTCGTGTATTAATCTCAAATCTAATTTTATAAGATCTTTCTCTTGTATAGTTAAATTCCACCAAATCCGCCATCTATCGTCATAGTTAACTCACGACCTATTTACAAACAATTACGTATGTATACAAAACAACAAAACATCAACATTTGTACATTATAATAATTTTGGTATCATTATCTTTTTTTTTATATTACTATCATTCTTTTTTAATATATTAATTTTGAATCTCTTATACATATTATTTATTCTTAAAATCTAAGACAATATTATAGTTTTCGTTTGTAAGATGAGTTATATATGAAATCGAACTAAATTTTATTCAGATTTTAAATAGATACTAACATTGAAAAACATAAATAACCTAAAAACGAAAAAACCAACCTGAAAAAAAATGAAAAACCGAATTACCGTATCTGATACCAGTATTTTATTAATGTTGCCCACAAATGTTTATCTAAATCGGATAACGAATTGATTACGCTTACCTTTTTTAGTCTAAAAGATTAGTTGTAACTAAAGTCTAATAGAAAAACATGCTATTCAAAATCCAAAATTATCCTAAACAAAAATAGACTAAATTAGAAATTATTAAACAGACAAATGTAATAGATTATTGTCGCCAAAAAATATATTACATATCGTACAACTCTATCTTTTAAAATAATATTATTAAATAAAAAACTATACCCCTCGTCTGAAAGAGAACAAATTGTAATTTAGAAAATTTATTTAATAACTTTTTAAAAAAAATTGAATTGTTCTCTCTTTGTATCATTTACCTATAACTTTGATGACCCTCACCATAACTTTGACGACCTTCACCAATACTCAACGAAATAGATTTTTTATAATTCAGTCGCTATTTTATTATTGAAATTGGGAAAGTAATACAAAGAAAGCTCTAAATTAAAGGTTCGACTAACAATTCAGAAGGATACAAAGCAATCACTCGAATTAGAAAATCTGATTGAATCGAAAGAAACCAATGTTGAAGCAGGAAATATCAAAGAAGCATCAGGGATAGAATTGAAGCATTCCAGTGATCGAAATCAACGACCAGAGCTCTGCCAAATACTTAAGATTCGAGACAAAACAATTGGGGAGATGAAGCTTTAAACAGGAGCATTGAATCGACAAATGGGAGAAGCTTTGCATGAATTACAGACGAAGATAGCTCCTAGCCTTCAAAAGTAGAATCCAGACAACATCTAAACGCGCAATCAAAAGAAAATCGAGCAGACTCTGAGAGAAACTTGAATTCTCGAAGGCTTAGCCTTGCATTGATGGATTCAGAAGCTGCTTTGATGAATTCAGAAGCTACACGGACTGAAAATGGAAGAGATTCTGCAAAATTAGAAGAATTGGGATTAGATTTCTAACAAACAGGTTAGTCAATACTTAACTGGCCAATCCCCATGTTATCGAGAACCAGTATAGCAAGCAAAGGATTGGGAGGGATGAAGCCCTCGTACTGGATCTTCATCTTCCATTTGAGAGTCCACCTTGCAAGCCAATCAGCTGCAAGGTTCTGCTCTCTGAATGCATGGTGAAGAATCATTGAAGAGGAGAGAAGGCCTCTGATACGAAAAAGCATGTTCTCGATGGACACAATTGAGTTTCCAGAAGATAGTAATGATATTAGGATTTCAGAATCGCTTTCGATATCTATGTTGGAGAACCCTTTGATTTTACAAATGGTCAGTCCATCCAACATTGCTCAAGCTTCTGCCTGGATTGGGGACTGCTTGCCATAGGTGTTCCCGTAGCCCAGAATGATGTTTCCAAGATGGTCTTTTATTATAATGGCGCCACTGGTTTCTCTGGATTGGGAACATCAAGCATCGGAGTTCAACTTCAACCTGCCCTGAGAAGGAGGAGCCCAGCAAAGGTATTGTATTCTTTTATTGTTCTCTCTATGAATATAACATCCTAATTCATTAACAGCAGATTCACAGTTTTTCCAATGCTTTAATTTGATTAAATTAGAAATGTCTATGCTAGAAATGATGTGTTTTATATGTTGAATTGAAGACTTAGTTGTAGTAGTAGAATCCTTGAATTTGACATTGTTCCTTTCTTGCCATATGACCCAGTTAATAATGGGTGGCAAGATGGTCTTCATATAAACAATAGAAGGGGAGGACCATAACTAGCTGGCCATATGGATAGGAGTCATAAACCTGCTAATCTTGATATTGAATAGGTTAGCAAAATAGATCCAAATCTGCCAAACATGCTCACAAGAAGAAAAGTAATGCTCGGTACTTTCAATATTATTACAAAACCGAAATTTAGAAGCTAATTCTAAATGTCTCTTTTGCATCATGACTTCAGTAGAAATAAAGTTTTTAAGAAGCCTCCAATGTACAACAAAGCATTTAGCTGGAGTGATGTGGTTCCAAGTTCTTTAAAAAATAGAATAAGTAGGATAACATTGAGTAATTTTGTTTAGAGTGTCTTTAATATTGAAAGAACCCGTATTTGAAAGTCTCCAGTGAATTTTATCTTCACTATTGACATCAATTTTCAGCTTTATAATAAGATTAATACTTGAGCTAGGAATTAGAGAACTTATCGATTTGAGTCCCAAGAGTTGTTGCTCCACAGAGAGCTGACTTTCTCTCATTTAAACCATTTGTTATCAGAATCTATCTCAAACTTAATGATAGGAGGATCTCCAAACTAGTTGTTCATCCAAATATCTAACTCTACTTTGTCTAGAACCCAAGTAATAAGGTCTTCAGCTTCTTTTCTGACCTCGGACATTCTGTTCCAACTTAAGGAACCCTTCTTACTACACTTGATTTGAGAAGGATGATAATCCTCAATGTAAATACTGTGAGTCATCCTAGACCAGAGAGTTGTCTTACTTCTGAAGATATACCAAAGCTTCATAGAGTAGGCTTTCTGGTAATCAACAAGACTGTGCAAATTTAGGCCTCCATCTTTGTAACTTTTACAAATAGAACCCCAAGAACACCACTGAATGTTGTGCTTCTCAATAGTTGAGCCCCATAAAAATTTATTAAAGATTTTCTCTATTTTTAAGATGATGGACGATGGGAGCTTACAACTGTGACTCCGATAGATTGGGATGGGAAGCAGGACACTCTTGATAAGGGTCAGCCTCCCAGCATACGAAAGGCTCTTACCTTCCCAAGGAAGAATCTTGATGTTGATCTTATCAATCAAAGGGTAGAAATTATTGATTATGTTGTTGGAGCTAAGGGTAACGCCCAGGTAAGTAGTAGGAAGGTTTACAATACTGAAATTAGTGTGAATCTGAAGGTCTTTAAACTTGTTTTGATTGATGTTGTAGCTGCTATTAACTGAGTCTTATCCCCGTTAATAAATTGACCTAAAGAATCTTGATAAATCTACAATAAATGACCAATTGAATCCACAGAAGTTGTAAGACCATTAGTAAAAACTAGTAAGTCATCAGTAAATTCCAAACAAGGAATATCAATTTTGCTTCTGCTCTTATACTTGATGGTTTTATCAGTTACATAAAGATTAGCCAATCCCATTATTAAAGCTTCCTCGGCAGGGATGAACAGACTATGAGATAAAGGGTCTCCTTGTCTGATTCCCTTGCTGGGTTTAAAGAATCGTACAAATCTACCATTAATCAGGATAGTAGGATAGACAAAAGTGATAATATTACTAATAAGTTTAATAAAATTTTGGTTAAAACCAAAACTAGCAAGAATTTAAAAAAAAAATCATGAGATAAGTTGTCGAAATCTTTCGATATATCAACTTTAATAATAACATTTCTACTTTTGGTTCTTCTTTTCAGGTCATGAAGCAGCTCCTTTGCTATCAAGATATTTTCATGGATGGACCTGCCCTTCCTGTAAGCTCCTTGAACTTCTGAAATTAGATTAGGTAAAAGATTAGCTATTATGTTGTTGACTAGCTTAGACATTAGTCTATTAAGAATAGTACATAGTGAAATAGGCCTAAAATGATTCCAAAAGCTAGGGTTCTCAATTTTTGGGATGAAGCAAGTGCTAGTGACTTTAATCCCTTTAGGAATAGCATTTTTTTTTATAAAATCACTCATAGCTTTACAGAGATCAAATTTTATTATATTTCAACAGGAAGTTAGAAACAAGTGTTGAAGCCATCAATGCCAGCTGCACTTGATCGCTTCAACCACTTAATAACAAGTAACATTTCATCCTTAGAGGGCTCAGAGAGCAAAAAGTCATTATCAGAATCAGTTACAATGTTAGGGATATCCTTAAGGATATCAACACATTGATTATCATTAGAGTTAGTAGAAAGGGTAGAAGAAAACATATCTTTGAAGTAGTTTTCCACTAATGCATCCATAAGATCATCATCATTAGTCCAATCGTTATTAATTTTGATACTAGATATTCCGTTCTTCCTTTTTTCCTTTTAACAAAATTATGATAAATGCTGGTATTTCTGTCCCCATCTTTTATCCAGGATGAATAGGTTTTTTTGCTGCCAGAAGCTCTACTCCATGGATAAAGCAAGAAGGTTGTCAGTAGAAGCTTTGGAGAGACTGATCTTGTCTTCAATGCTTTTGCTTGCAAGAAACTTCTCTTCATAATAGATAACCTCGGCTTCAGTATCTTTGACTTTATCAAAGATGTTACCAAAGGTATCCTTATTCCAAATTTTAAAATCCCCTTTAAGCCTTCTTAACTCATTCCATAAGATATTAAGAGGGCTTCCAGACATGCTTCTGTTCGAGCTGTCTTCGACAGTCTTAATGAAGCTAGGGTCTTTAGTCCACATATTGAGGAACTTGAAATGGCTACTGATTTTTCTGTTTTTGTTGGTGATGCAGACTTTTAAAGGGCAATGATCAGAGCAAGTATGAGCCAAGTGGTTCACATCAGTAGTGTTGAAGCTGTTAGCCTAATCCTGATTGATCAGGACCCATTCCAATTTTTTTCCTTTGAGGTTCTTCATCCAAGTAAATTTAGTGGGAGAAAAGTTAGTTTCCTCAAGCTTGCAATCTTTAATCATATCATTAAAGTCTTCTACACTTTGTTGGCAGTAGCTATTACAGTTGACTTGATCTCTGATGGATCTTGAAGCGTTGAAATCTGATGTAGCCCACAAAGTCCAAACAAAATCCTTTTTAATTTAATTTAATTTTATTCAAATATCTTATGTATTTAAATCAAATCTAATTATATTAAGATTTTATTTTATTTTATTTTATTTAAAAATATTTATTTTATTTCCTTGTAGTATAATTTAGGGTTTTGAGAAGTTATTATATAAAGCCTCATATGCCTTAAGTTATTTTAAGTTTTTAGAATAATATATTTTTTATCTCTAAAAATTTCAATTTTTGTTACCCTTGGATTAGGGTTTTATAATGTTACCCTTCAATTAGGGTTTCATCTATTGTTGCTTCTTCTTCTCTTTCCGCTGCATCATCAATTTGGTATCAGAGCCTCATTTCCTGCTACGGGTCAAGCATGTTTTTTAATCCTGATTTCATCTGATTCAAGGTTCAAAGAAGAGAACAACACACATGGTCATGAAGATCGGGAAGATCGTTTGAGTATGAGGGGGTATACCAAACGTTTCAATGATGATCGTATTGACCGGTTACTGAAGGAGTTTAAATTGGCTACCAATCTTCGAATCAAGGTAAAAATTGTTTATCGAGATGTTGTCTCATGCTATGAAAAAGTTTTCAAAACCATATTTTTTTCATCAAATTTACATGGGGATGTTGTCTTCAGGCTATGAAAAAGTTTTTGAAATTATTTTTTTCATCAACCGGATGGCTTCAGTGTGACTTCGAATAAGGAACACTCGAGAAGAATTTGTCTTATTCCGATAAGGTCAACAATTATAATTCCCAATGTAACGATTTAATAAAATAAAATAAATAATTTGGGTTCTTGATGGTGATGGTGCTGTGAATTCGAGGACGAATTCTTGTCAACCAAGAGAGGATGATGTAGCCCACAAAGTCCAAACAAAAACCTTTTTAATTTCATTTTATTTTATTCAAATATCTTATGTATTTAAATCAAAACTAATTATATTAAGATTTGATTTGATTTTATTTTATTTTAAAATATTTATTTTATTTCCTTGTAGTATAATTTAGGGTTTTTAGAAGTTATTATATAAAGCCCCATATGCCTTAAGTTATTTTAAGTTTTTGGAATAATATATTTTTTATCTCTGAAAATTTCAATTTTTGTTACCCTTAGTTTAATGTTTCATAATGTTACCCTTCAATTAGGGTTTCATCTATCATTGTTTCTTCTTCTCTTTCCGTTGCGCCATCAAAATCACCAAGGACCATCTAGTCCTTCACAGAAGTAGAGATACTCTTTAATGCATTCCAAAGATCAAGTCTATTACTCCTCTGGAACCTAGCATACAGAGAGGTAATATAGATTAGCTTGCTGTAATTAGTAAGATAGACTTCAGTGTGCATTAATTGAACATGATCAATATTTATGTTGATTTGAATATCATCCTGGCAGAAAATCCACAATTTATTAGAGGAGTTAACATGAAAATAACTGAATTTTAAGAAAGAAACAATAATATCTAGTTTATTAGGAATAATAGAAGGCTCCCGAATGAATAGGAGCTTAATGTTGTTTCTCCTGAAAATAGACTTGAGTCTTCTTTGAGAAGACTTATTGCCTATTCCCCGGATATTCCATGACAGAACATTAATCATTTGAATCTTTGTTTGATGAACTTTTGGTCTTCACAAATAGTAAAGACTTGGCAGCCTTAGAAGTCTTTTTTTTTCTGATTCTAGCCTCTTTCAGTTTCTGATTCAAGATTCTTTGAAAGTTTTTGCTTGTGTCGCTTGTCTTTAACGTAGGGGTTTCTAGCAAGCTGCCTATATTGTTTTATTCAGGTGTATTATAACCTGATTTAAACATAGTATGATCTGGGGAAACCTGATTACTATTACACTCAAGATCTTTTATACCTTCAATTATGTCCTCATTATTGCTCTCTGTTTGTAACTCTGTTCTAATATGGTTTTGAGTCTCATTTTCAATGATTTCCAGATCTTTCTTGAGATCTTATTATGGATTTTATGTTTGCTTCAGTTGTGTAAAAGCTTGTTCTTCAGGGTGAGACAAGACTCTGATTTTGTTCTTACTGGTTTGTATTTCAGGTTGAGAAGGGATTTCTCCAGTGTCTTTGCCAGCAATTCTTTCGTTGGCTTGAGTTTCGAGAGCAGGTAATTCATTATGTTGTTGTTTGTTGAATCTCTTTTTACAGTTATCAGCGTTATGACCAATATGATTGCAAATACTGCAATAGTGTGGTATACTCTTGTATGCTATCTCCACCCAGCAACCATCATTAGGACCAAACTCTATCCACATCTGGTTTTCCAGCCTGCTAGTAACATCCAGTTCAACCCAACCATAAGTATCATTAAACAGAGCCTTGTTCTGATTAGGAATCCAAGTCTTTATAGGATTACAAATAGTTTTAAATATAGTTTCTATCATAGACCGGTTGTAAAGGTATTCGGAATCTTGGAGATTCTTGTCCATATAAGAGTTATAGGGCATTCTATTTTCGGAGTGAAATTTGGGGTCCACTTTCACATTCTCATTACAGTGCTTTCAATGGTCCAAGCAGTTCTACTCCATAGAATGCCTAAGTCTTCCTGCAGATCAAATTCAAACAGAATATGGTGAGGGTCTCTAGTAGAGAGGCTTAGGTTACCTTTAAACTTTCTTTCAGTCACGAGTTTGTCCATTAAATGCCTTTTTGGTATTCCTTCAGAAAATTTCCCAATCAGGGTGAACTTAGAAGATTTCATCAAACTATCTTTTACTTCTTTAGAAAACTGCAATGAAATGTGATCTTGCTTATAGCTTATAGAATCAGGCTCAAAGACATTCATTTCTGTAACATTCTTCTTGAAAAGATCCACATATTTCTTCTTTACTGATGAATTGCTTTCACCTTGCAGGTTATTATCATGCTGGTAATGATTTTGTCAATCCATGAAGAATCAAAACATAATAGCACCCAAAGAAGATAATGGGAGGAAGGAACAAAGGAAGAAAACCGAAAAGAGAAGGAGACTTAAGCAGACACCACGATAAAGAGAGATGATCAAAAGCAACGCCAAACCAGAAGCAATCGAATAGAGAAGAAGACTCAAGCAGACACCACTATCAAGAGGGATGATAAAAAAAATGCCACACTGCTTATTGTAAAAATAAGCTCACAAGCGGGTGCAAATGGAGGGTTTATGCATCTATTAACTCAAGCACCGGTCTTATGACGATCAAGAAGTATGTCCCGTACCATACTTGCAGTCCTGTTTTCTCCCAGAAGCATAACCATAAGCGGCACAGGCATTTGACATCAGATTTGATTGCAGAGGAAATTCAGGATTCTCTCCGGACCTGCCATTCGTTGACATCCAAAACCATACAATCGACTGTCAAACAAGATTACGGTCTTGACATCTCTTATCGTTTTTCATGGAATGCTTTATAGAATGCTAGGAGGGCAGTTTTTGGAGATAGTTCAAGTTCTTTTAGTTTACTAAGCGGATACTTCAAACGCTTGAAGAGCCGGGATATTACTTCAGACTGCCAGTTGGAGTTGTCAGCTGGAAACCGATTCAAGCGCTGTTTTGTAGCATTTGGTTCGTCCCTTAGTGGTTTTCATTCATGCCGTCTAATGTTGTTTGTGGATGGAACCCACTTATATGGCAAGTACAAGGGTACATTGCTCACTGCTGTAGCAAAGGACGGAAACAACGGTTAGTTACATATATCTAGTTAATGAACGATGTTTTGTGTGAAAATGCTGATGCAATTCGCAGCAGGTGATGCGAATTAAGCAGTGTTGTGATCCTCACATTTCGCATTTGAGGCTACGAATTAGGTATTATGCTGAGTAAACTGTACTTACATCGCAGCTTGAGTTAGGTATTATTTAAAGTTGTCACAAACAATTCGCATGACAAGCTGGGAAATGTTTGCATGAGCAATTAAAATGTCACACATATTTCGCATGACAAGCTGCGAATTGTTCCAGGACAGTATGCGAATTGTTTACAATTTTTAAACGTTTGCATACTGTTGTAGTGTTCATTTGATCTGCATTTTTCCAAAACTATTCCCTGTTGCTGTTGGTGTAGTTAGCATTGAAGATTGGGACAATTGGATGTGGTTTTTGGGGTGTTTGAAACCACATTTGCTGGATCGACAGATCAAATTTATTTCAGACCGTCATTCTGGTATTGTTAATGTTGTTTCTGTCTTGTATCCAAACTGCTATCATACGGACTGTTGTTTCCATCTCATGCAGAATTTGAAAGCCAAACTGGAACATACTAACATGGAGTATAAAAAAAAGATGTTGAGTTTCTTGCACCGTCTTGCTTATGCTCCCAGTCAAGAGCTTTTTAAAGATATACTAACAGGTTTTCTATGTGAAGGTGGTGAGAGAATGAGTGATTTTCTTGCAAACTTACCCCCTAAAAAGTATGTGCAGGCTTACGTAAAAGGGAAGCGATACGGCTCTATGGCTTCTACCGCAGCTGAATCGTTTAACAATCAGATTAAAAAATATTGCGGTTTACTAATTGTTGAGTTTATTGATTGGATTAGAGTCTTGCTTATGACTCAAGTTTCACGGAGATACGAAGAAGGTCTCGGCTGGAGTACTAATTTGGCTCCCGAGTACGAGAAGAAGCTAAAGCAGAATGTTGACATGTGCCGAAGTTGGGTAGTACGTAAGTCCTCTTCCGCCATGTTCGAAGTCTTTTCGAATCCTGTGGCTGTTGTTAATCTGTTGGATTTCAAATGTTCATGCGGATCATGGCAACAAGAGTGTTTTCCATGTGCTCATGCTCTAGCGGCATTACAATACACCGACCAAGATCCATTGACTGTAATAGAACTCTTCTTTACGGTTAAGAATTACAGGGAAAGTTACTATTTCAGCATACCACCTATAACTGATTTCGGCGAAGGGTCCAACGCTAACGATCCTTCTTTTGTTGAAGTTCTGCCTCCAAACGTTAAGAGACGCTCCGGAAGGCCTAAGAAAAAGCGAATCCCTTCTAGAGGAGAAATCTCAACCAAGAAGTTAAGGTGTGGCCGATGTTCGAAATCAGGCTAACAAAAAGGAGGATTACAATATTTCCAGAAACTAACAACTGTTTACACATATCACTACAAGCTACTGGTGCTAGTTAGTTGCATTTCAAAAAAACAAAAAACAAAAACCAACTCTAGCAGTTGGTAGAGGATTCATCACCAACTGTTTCCTCTTTCTCCTCTTTGTGCTGATCATCTTTGTCTTTCTCCTCTTTGTCGTTGACTTTCTCTTTCTCTTCCACTTTCTCTTCAACTTCAATATCTACGTCCATCATGCTTAAAAATTTTGTCCTTGATGGACCAGCTTCGTCTTCCCTCTTCCTTTTGTTTTTTCGAACCTCTGCCGTTTGAGGTTGCACCTTTTCTGGCTGAGGTGCAGCAGGGAGCATTGGAACCTGTTCTGGCTGAGGTTCAGCAGCAACCTGTGGAAAAACTTCCACTGGTTGAGAGTCAGCAGAGTAGTAGTCATCATACCTGTCTAGTTCGAAGACAGAGACTGGGCTTGGGGGTGGTACTACTGGCATGATCAACTCATCACTCCAGTTAACGGTTAAGGATGACCAGGAGTCACCCAGAGAACCGAGTGAACCAGAGTTTGAGTATAAGGTGGTTGTTGTGGTGGTGGAAAAAGACATGACTGTTTGAATTCGAAGAGAAGAAGAGGTGTTTTTAAAAAAATATAGAGTTTGGTGTAAAGTTAGCCTTTGGTTACTAGAGGTATTTATAGGGAAAGGAGGTAATCATTACATAGCCTCCATGTCCAATCAGCATTTAATGAATTATGTACTTGATTAGAATTATGTACTTGATTAGATTGTTTTTTGTGTGCTCAATGTAGAAAACGTTTACCAAGGCATAAGCCACAGCCTGTTCGTATCCTTCCACTTTGTATTTTTAATTTTTTATTTCTGCACCAGGCTGCGAACTGGTTTCAAGCTGGAATACCAGGCTGCGAACTGTGTGTGAAGTGATAACCATCTATCAGGTTAGGCTGCAAACTATTTGATGATAAGTTAGACTGCGAACTGTTCATAAGGGTTAGACTGCGAACTGGTTTTAAGCTGGGATACCAGGCTGCAAACTGTGTGTAAAGTGATAACCTATGATCAGGTTAGGCTGCGAACTATTTGATGATAAGTTAGGTTGCGAACTGTTCATAAGGGTTAGGCTGCGAACTGTTCATACATACCAGAGTAAACTACCAGGATCATAATCAACCATTATATATCAGGTTATGATGCGAACTATAAGATAAGGAATATTCAAATTTCTGAAAATGTAATTTGTTTATGTATGCACAACAAAACTAAAAATTACAACAGATGTATTTACAAGCAACAGATGTATTTACAAGCAATACACGAATCAGCCATATGCGATGCGGTCTTTGTCATTTAAAAAGTAATAGAACATTTCTGCTCTAAAGGCAGTTACCATATCTGCATCGTATTTTTTCTGCACGGATCCATGCTCAATAATATCCCTTGCATATTTGCAGACAAAGACACAATAGTCCACGGTGCCTCGCTTTTGTTATGGGAATCCTCTTTCCACTTTCACCTTCCACCCTGTATTATATTTTGGTAGGAATCCTCTATCCAACAAATATTTGATCTGTGTATAATAATTAGTGTTAGGAATATGCACAAAAACAAAAACAGTTGGTGACATACAATTCGCATCCTGAGGCTGCGAATTATATGACAATGAAACCAACACAATTCGCACCTTAAGCTGCAAATTGTATGACAACAAATCCAACATGGATAGGCTGCGAATTGAGTTATGGATAGGCTGCGAAAAAACAACTGATTTACTCACAATTCGCAGCATACCAGATCTCATTTCGCAGCATGCATACTTAAAATGTGTTCAGATTTAAGTGTATAGTTTGGAATATTTACCAGTAGTGCAAGTGTCCTTGTGGTGTTGTCTATGGCATGAAGCTTAGACAAAAGCGGATTGTAGTTTGAAATTGTCCTTGGCGTCGATGTCGATGACGAGCAACGTCCAGTGGTTTACACTGTCCTTCATCTCGGTGCACACTGGAACCATGACGGTGTTGGCATCTTTGCGCCCCTTCCTAAAAGCCATGTCCACCAAATTTTCCACTTGCCACCCTGCTTTCATTTGATGCTGCATCCAAGCAAGCGTATATTAAAGTGAGAACATTTCTGAGAACATTGTTCAATTTACCTGAGCTAAACTTACCGTAGTCATGCCCGAAATCAGTACGGCGTCGTGATGCTCTCCTTTAGCTTTAGTGCATGGAACTTTGTAGTCTGCTTCTTTAAGCATCTTTCGAATCCAAGCATCGATAAGCTAACAAAGGAATTGTAGATTTATGTTAAATATAGAATACATATTTGAAACATTGAAAATAAAATTGGTTGACAATTGGATACCTTTACGTCCAGCTCCAGTTCTAAAGGTAGTGTCATGACATCACTCGCTTGCACCCTGATTCCGTATGTAAACTTGGACTCTGGTAACTGTCATACCACTGGATCAGGGGTGTCGCTCTCGTAGGCTTTAACCAACTGTATTTTGTGGTATTCTGCCAGATCGATACGGTCAGTTACTTTTGTTTTCTTTGGCCAGTCGCTGTATTCTACTACTGGTGGTTCCCGTATTGTTATTACGAACTCTTCTTCTTCCTCTTCCACTTGAGGCTGCGTTTGTGTCAGTAGCGCAAAACTTGGCTCCTCTATCTCTTTACTGGGCTCGAGCTTAGTAAATAACAAAAATCAAAAGTAGAAGGGCGTCAGTGATTATAAGTGCAACGAGTCCAAACAGTTCGCAGCTTAGGCTGCGAAATGTAAGGTTCCAGTTAAATAAATTTATTAGTATCTATCAGGGTAGGGTGCAAACTGTTCGAGGTTCCACTGAACAGTTCGCATCCTACCCTGATATTCGTTTGTAATACCCCAATCAGTATTAGACACAAATCTTATGTTATGATGTGAAATCATTATAAGTAGGCCTTACCGCACGGTCAGCGACAACCACTGTCATTGACTTGTTCGGCATAGGATCTGGATTGTGTCGGCAGAAATCATTAAAGTCATCCTCCGACATGTTCTCCAAAGACCGTTGTATTATAGAATCGTAATATACATTATCAATTTCATTTAAAAATGTCTGTGAAACTTGAGTGTAAATACCATCAACAAAAGCATCGGGTAAACCTACTGTGTTATCGTGGGACTCTGGATCTGGCAGTTGATTTGTTACCGGGCCTACAGTTTGACGTTGGCTTAGCAATTCTGACTTTGCTGACAGCACCGTTGGTCTTTGAGGTTCCACCGAAGAAGTGGTTTTGTCTTCTAGGGATGGTCCTTCCTGGCTGAGTAGTTCTGTCTTCTCACCGGGATGGACAGGTTCTGACTCTTGAGGTGCTACCTCTTGAGTTAGCCTTTCTCTGTTCGCCGCGGTTATCTGTTACTGTTGTTGTTGTTGTTGCTGGTTGTGTTCTTCTTGGTCTTGCTGTTGGGGTTGTTGTTGTTCTTCTTCTTCTTGTTGCTGTTGCTGGAGGTGTTCTTGTTTATGTTGTTGTTGTTGTTGCTGTTGTTCTTGTTGCTGTTGTTGTTTTTGGGGGTGTTCTTGTTGTTGTTGTTGTTGTTGTTGTTGCTGTTGTTTTTGTTGCTGTTGTTGTTGTTGTTGCTGCTGGTGTTGCTGTTTCCGCTGGTGGTTTTGTTGTCTTTCGGTCTCCTATTTTATACCAAAAAAAATAAAAGGGTGGAAGGGTTAAGCATAAGTTAATCATTGTTAAGCACGTTTCGCATCCTGACCTGATATCTATGTTATACATTCCTAACAATTCGCAGCTCAGCATGCGAATTGTGTAATAACCAACCCACCAGTTTATTACATAATTCGCAGCTTAAGCTGCGAAACGTTTGGACAGGACTACACAATAGTCCTGATATTTGTTTGATAACATCATATCATCTACTTACATTATCTACCTCCTCTGTATGTGTCTCCATGATGGGTGAATTGTGGGCATCATCGTCCCTTTCTTCCGGCAGTACTCCACCAGCATGGTGCTGATCAGCATTAGACACGGATGTTTGCTGATCAGTGGATTCTTCTCTCTCTGGAAGTGCTGCTGGTACCTGCTCTATTGGGCTTTCAATACGGCAAATTGGCTGAGAGATAGCATTGTGGAGTTGTTGTGCTTCAAGTTCCGCTATCTTGCGTTTCAATTCTTTCAGTTGCAAATGATAGCAACCTTTTTATAAACATATTAAGTGCTGATTGTAGTGATTATTTAAGGTTCAAGTCATACTTACTTCTCTGGCCTGTTTTTCTATTTTTCGCTCGTACTTGTTCTTGTCGGCGTATGTCTTCAAACGCTTTGATTGAGCAGCAATATCGGGATTAGGATCTCTGCGTTTGAGTACTTACTGACCGATTGTTTCACTCATACTGGTTGTGTCGGTGTCGGAGGGCTCTTGCTTGGATTTGCCTTTCGGTTGTGGTGCAATCGTTTTCTTGGGGAGTCTTGGTGGTGGAATCGATGGCTCGGGTGGTGTTGGTTGTTCGGGTCTGGGAGACATCACCTTATTCGTTACATTCTGTGATGCTCGTCTCCTTTGTTTTGGTTTTGATGCTGTGCTTTTCGTCCTCTTCCTAGGTCTTTCTTCCGGTGAAGTAGATACCATTACTTCTGCATCTTCATTATCTTCTTGTGGTCCGAAAGCTTCAATTTCAGCCTCGGTAAGCTGTAATGGACCTTCTAAAACCTACCAATAGATGCACATGTAAGTAAATTAATTGTTTCGAAAGTATGAGCGTGTAGACAAACAAATTGTTTTTTATAAACAGTTCGCATCATATGATGCGAAATGTGTGATTTTAAATCACATTTCGCATGCTGAGAAACATATGATTTTAATATGCTGCGAACTATATGTAAAACATAAGATGCGAACTAAGTGTAAACCATATGATGCGAACTAAGTGTAAACCATATGATGCGAACTAAGTGTAAACCATATGATGCGAACTGTGTTGAAAAAGAAGCTGCGAAGTAAAATTCATATCAGGCTGCGAAATGATTGATACATTTTTCTAAGCAAAACGCATGATATGCTGCGAACTGTATGCACCCCCAGTTCAATACATATATAAAGCTTATACCTGGTCATTATCCAGGTAGGGTGTTCTAAGAAGATATGTCATGGTTGATGCTTGGCACTCTAACCCCAACCATTTGAAAAACCTTGGTATCGAGGTTGGCTTCGCTACCTCGTGGCCGATTGTTGTGTGCTCCATGATGAAGGGCTGCATGGGGACAAGTTTTATCAACACGATGCTATGTACATAACTAATTTTTATATTGAATAGATCAATATTACAACTACAAGGGCGACGCAGGCGACGACTTTATCAGCTCTTTCTACTACTAAGCAACTCCTGATAGACTGTCGAAGCTTGAACAGTATCGATCCAGCCCAGTCATAATTGTTTATTCTGTTGAGGTCTTCAACGTAATAAACCGTGCTCCAGCCCAGGATATCTCCAGATGCGGAGTAGAATAGCGTGGAGCACAAAAAAGTGTCAACAGCCTCGCCACGTCTTCCAATTCATGCTCCCCTCCTTCGTTTATGGCCTTCTCTATACCCTCCTGTAAAACCAATGACAACATGCTATGTTAGAAATGTACAGAATCTTGCTTTATAAAGATGAAGTCCATTTTAGACGTACCTTTATAATGGCATTTGTTATTGTTTTGGTATTACTAGCTGCTACTTTCCTGCCAGTTTTACCCATGAAGTATTTCTTCATCATCCTTGATTCGTCCTCCTCGCCGGGTGCATACTTGTTGTGAAAAGCTCCGGTTTTTGTTAACTCCATTTTCTCGGTGCCATGCCTCAACCCGAATATGATCTTGATATCGTTTTCAGTTAGCTTTATATACTTGTTGCCAATCCTAAAGGTGTCTCTTTCCAGAGAGAATTTCTCGATTATATACTGAATGATTTGGTAGAATTTTTTCCTTGGCAGCTCTTCCTTATTACGGATTTCGAACGCCGTTTTCAGAAGCGTGTAGAATGGTGTGTTTCTTGCAGCTTCAATGTGGGCCCTTGTAATACGTATGTCTTTGAGTAGCTTGAGAAGGCTCACCAACCCTGATCTGTAGTAGCTAGGTTTTGTTGTCATACTTTCTGCACAAACACAAATCAGTTGAAATGTCACAAATAATTCGCATCACAAGCTGCGAATTGTATACATATAAATATTGTTTTAACAGACAATCGAGCTGCGAATTGCTTGCATAGTGTGTGATCAGGATGTGAACTGTTACAATTTTTACATGCACGTTGCAGGGATCTGAGAATTATGCAACAAACACCAAAATCAACAATGAACTACCTAATGCAGATCTAACATACATAATATTTCTCAGGAGAGTATTAGTATTACATGCAACTAAAATTCTACCCTGGCTTCGACTATAAACCCATAAACTGAGCAACTATCGTCAGTAGATACTTCATTCTAGTATAAAAAGCAACGCCTATCGTGAATTAAGAGAAAAAAGTGGTTCAAATTCGTCAAAAACGCAAAAAAAATACACTTTCCACGATAATGCATACCTGTTAAATTTCACCGGTCGGAGAACGAGATTGAAGCTTTCAGAGACGACTTCACGACAACTTTGTCGAACGAGATTGAAGGTTTGTAGTCTGACTGAGTAAAAGAGGCTGACCGGTGCGATAGTGTCGAAGGTGCGAACGGTGAGAAGCTGTAGGGTTTTTGGGTTTGAGAGAGAGAGTATCACGATGTCGAATGGTTTGTTTTCTGGTGGTTTCTAAAATTAGAATTTTGCATTTGTTTAGGGTGATAGGAAGGTGGAAAAAAGTGGGTTGGAATTGAAAAATGGGTATATATAGTGGAAGGGTATTTTTGTCCAATTTATTAGTCTGGATATTAAGTAACACTATGTTAAAAACGGGTACCGCCGGTTGATAAGATAATTGAGTGGGTATTTTCAGGTACTTTTCTCACAAAAGAAATACATACAAGTATCAATGTCGAAATCTAACAAAATAAAAACTTTAGGAAGCCTAGTGTCAATGACTCAAATTTTAAGAAGAAACAAAACTCTCTCTCCAAGCTTTTTGTCGAACAGGTCATCGGCAGCGGTAAAAAGCCGATACTTTATTCACTTCTCCGGAAAGTGGTAAGATGGGCATCGCTAGTATCCATATATGCATTTATATATACATACACATTTCAGTATTTGTAAGTGTCGAGAGAAAGATAGAGGAGAGTAAAGGAATGGGTAAGGAGGCGATGACAATAACAGGCGGTGGCGGCGATGATGGTGATGGCGGGGAGGAGGGTGAAGAGTATGAGGAAGTGGAGAAGGGTGGTAGTGGTATTAATGGAATTTGAAGACAGATAAAATATAAAATATGAGCTATTCTGAGTTTGAATCCGTTAAGTTGTTTCTAGTTTTCGGGTATCTAAATTCGAATAGGGTTCGAGGTTACTTAGTTTCCTGTTTTTGGGTGTTTCTTGTTTTGGTTATCCAAATTCGAATAGGATCCGAGATAGCTTAGTTTCCTGTTTTTGGGTGTTAGTTGTCTATAAAAGAAAAGCTTTCGCTCTTGAGTTTGTATTCAACACCCCAAGCAAAGCAGAAGCAAAAGCAAAAGCAAAATATAATTAGCCATGCAATCCTTTGTCACCAACAGCCAGTTTTCTGAATTTTCCTCCTTTATGGTATCTGCTCCACCCGATAGGGATCCGGTGACACGACGCCTCAAACATGTCAGACTGCTAAACAAAGTCTTAGTAGTTCGAAAATGAGCGTAAGTCATGCCACTGCCACCAAAAATAAGAGTCGTACTGTTGTTCCTGCTAAACATAGTTTTAGTACCAAAACCAAGGCAACCAAAACTGTGGACTTGATTGCTGCTGCTCTAAGTAAGGTTAGTGGTGAGAATGGAGGACAAGTTTATCCAGATCCTCTACAAGTTGCAGTTGCAGTGGAGAGAGCGTTGCAGCAGACTGAGAGCAACAGCAAGAGCCAAGCCAATGCCAACTTAAGATCTATTCTGTTCAATCTCAGCGATTCACGCAATCCTGACTTCAGAAGGAAAGTTCTTAATGGCCAAATTAGACCAGAGACCATACCAGCTTTGGAACCAGAAGAGATGGCTAGCTATGAGAGGCTACAAGGAGACCATCAACTGTTGAGTAAAATAGCCACATTTAAACTGTAATATCCAAATATTGGATAATTGTTCTCTCTTTTTTTTGTATTAGATCTTGTATGTAAATACTTATGCGGAATTTAAGGTAGCATGGTGTTCCAACCATATATACCTGAAGTATATTCAAGAATATGTTGTATCAAACAGAAATATTGTTCAAGAATATATACATAATCGTCGTTGTCAGAATTATCATTGAGCCTTAGCGGTGATACAAGTCTGGTTACCGATCAGGTTGTTTGGTTCATTTAATTTAGGGATGGAATGAGTTAAAATTCAAAAAGTTCACATCAAATTTAGTTACTTTAGACTTGAGAATGGTCAAATAACAAGCACAAATGCCTGTTGTGCAAAAATGTCTCATTAGAATTGTAAGTAGTAAATAGTTTGAAGTAGTAAATAGTTTGAAGAGGAGTAGCTACTTACACTGAGCATTGCAAGAAAAGATCCAATCAGTACCATCACAACAGCTGCAGTTCAGTAAGATGGAATTAGTTTTTTTTTAAAAATGAGTAATAAGTATTTGAAGTGAATAAGATGATGGAAAAGGAAACAAGTTACCAAAGAAAGGTACGGATAACGCGACAACCGAAGTCGAAGTAACTAATAGTGTTCTGATAAGTATAGATAGACAATAGGATTCATTAAGCTTTGTTGAAGGCAGCAGTTTCTTTAAGCTCAATGCAACTGGCGTAAGGAGTCGAAAGGAGACCTATTCCACAAAACATTTATTCCTGCAAAAGAAAAAACGCACTTTTACGACTTTTTCTATCAAACTCTTGAGCTATTATAGAATATGCATATTTAGCGTTAAGGACGGAACATTTTTTGCGCGCTAATGGCAGTTCACTGATGGATGACTTGAGATTGGAGGTAGGAGCTTGGTCTTTGTCGAAACTTGTTTCAGAGAAGAAGGGTTTGGTGAGGAAAAAATCAACACCAGTATCTTTGGGTCGTCTGTATGATGAAGAGAACAATGAACTTTCTTTTCATGATCAAAACACGATTCAATAAGAAATGTGAGCCTGTAACTTTGAGGCCAGGCAGAACTAGAATTGGTTTTGTCCAAATTGTCGTCGGATGAGTAAACCGACAAACTTATGGCGCTTCCGTGAGCTAATGGCGATTGTTTCTCTTCATCAATTGCTGTGGACCAGTCGTCTTTGCCAAAGTCCTCATCAAACTCCATCTTCGTCTTCAGTTTGATTCGAATTACAACAACAACAATGCTGAAAATGCTACTGCATACAAAGGTAAGTGTCGAACTAAATGATGGATATAATAGAGAGACAGTGATAGAATTTGGCATTACCTGAGATGAAGGACTTGTTTATATGAATCAATAGATTGGACTTGTTAAGATTCGTGCCTTTACATGTCTAGGGTGTTTCTTATATGTTATTGACTTGAATTATTCATCTGAAAGAGTGCTGGTTCTTCCCGGTTGAAGGGGACAAACTTTTTATGGCCTTCATTGGAGCACATTAATTCTTAGTATTATGTAAATGGTTATTAACAGTGTAAACTCTGGTTTTACTTTTGTTTTTCTTTGAATATTTGTAGTCAGAAATCTTATGTCCTAATGCGAAGGGTGCAATGAACTTATGGACAGAATTGATACCATGATCTTAATCTTGATGTTTGGCAGTGCACAATATAATTTAAGTTGCACCAAAATGAGTGGCTAGTATGATTTGTTAACTTGGTATAATTTGTCCACGCCATGCGGCAGATCCTTTTTGACAACGTTTGCATACAACATCGATCCAGGCTTCCTAACAAAGCCTGCTCCATCACACTCAAGACACCCGAAAACAACTGTGTAAGTATTGTTTGCTTGGTTGGTCTTATTTTTCAATCTTGTAAGAAAAAACGCGTAAAGAATAATATCACGGCTTTTTTATTTTTTTCATACGTTTTTTTATTATCTTCATTTATATAACACATTTTATCATAGATACATTATCTTCCAACTCTTTCTACTATTCACTTATTTCTATTATTCACTTAGACCGTCATTTTTAACTTTAAAATCGATAAATTAACACTACGTTTTCTTTAGAAAAATATCCTACTTTTCATCAAACAAACAAAATCTTATGATCTATTTAAATAATTGTTTTATTATATATAAATTTTATTTTATTTTCATAAAGAAAACCATTACATAGAGATGTCACAAAACAACCTCTGTTTCGTGACAAATGGAATCACTAACAGACCTCCCGCTCCATTTGCTTTGCCTCATTAGTGGGAAACCAATGTTAGTGCATAAAAATCTCTCTATACCGCTCTCACATATTCTTTTTATAATCTGTAAGGCTGCTTCATATCTCCATATTTATAAATACCGACCTAAACACACTCCGATATAACTATAATAAATGGCCTACAAAAGATCCAAAGATTTTGAAGTCGAAGTATTGAATAAATAAAAACGAATAGTCAAGAGTCTACCCAACCATTTAAGCCTCCAATTGATCATCATTTTCAAATATAAGAAAGTTTTATACTCCCTCCATTCCGAAATATCGGACGTTTAAGAAGGTAGCACAGATATTAATAAAAGTCATCATGATTTGCCTTTCTTGTAAAAGATTAAAAGTAGAGAGATTTAATTGGTCAGATGTAATAAATATGTTTTTTTTTATTTACAAATAAAAAGCAAAATGAGGCTATTATTCCTACTTTATTGTTTTAATAAAACAATAATTAATATTGCCTTGAACTTCGAAAACCACTATTAATGTGGAATCCTAACAAATTTCTTAAACAACTAATAAAAGGAACACTGAGAGTAATGTTCAACGTTAATCATCATTTGTATAGCAGTGACATGACAACTATAAGTATCCTAGTACAAACGACGGAAGAGGTTGTGGTTGTCTATTTATGTTGCAACATGAACCGTCGCCAATTACGGTGTTAATTATCGTATATATAAGTTTAGATTTCTTCTAGAAAAGAGAATGAGAATTTCATGACTAGTAATTTAACGTATCAATTCCTAAGAATAGAATTTGAGTTCACTAAAAATTAAATTGTACAAAAGAAACACATAATAAAAATGTAAAATTGAATGTTATTGTATTGTTCAAACAAAATGTATACATATGGAAGACTAGATATCATTCAATGAGATGCCACTACGCATCCATCAAATATATTTCCATACATTGTTGCGGGTCTGAACATCAGATTAATTCCATCATCCCTCTTCTCTAGAGAATCCAAAGTTGGAAGAGCTAGGAGGACGGTAAGGCCCCGCGAAATCATCTTTTCCTAAGTCATTGAAATAGATGTTGATGTTCTGAAAAGCGTCAAGATCTACCTCTTTGTTACCATCACCAATAACCTGTTCACAATGGAGATTGGTTAGAATTTCCTTTTCCAAGGTAGGATCGGTAGGAGCTAGAGGAGGGATCTCCAAAAGGACAAAGGATTATCTCTGCTCCAATCGTAACTTTTTTTTGGCAGCTTTCTCATCACTGTTGGCCTTACACTTTTTTTCCTTCTTTGAAATCTTTAGTGGGTTGTCTGACCCACCAGCCTCCTTCATACTGACTTTTACTGCGTCCAGTAAAGCAGCGTTAATACCTCCTTGGTTTTCCAAACCGGTCTCTTCAGTGGTGTTTTGAGGTGGGTCTATTGTGGTTTTCTTCTTCCTCTTGTTCTTCATCATATTCAGATGACCGGGGGCTTTGGCTTTAGCAGGAGGGGTGGTCAACTCTTCCCAAGTGAGGTCCATTTTTTCTGTGGTGTTCCACAGATGAGACCTCACATAGTTCCCCGATGTGAAGCAATTATGGAAAGCATTGTCCCACTTCTCTAAGGCCCAAGCGTTCAGTTTGGCACATGTATCCTGACCTGTCTCCACATAGTCCGACAACTCATTATGAAGAAGTATAAATCAGTTCTGATTAAAAATTGATGATTAAAAGATTAAAGAAAAAATAAAAACACTCACCAATACTCTTCCAGCGGCTGGTCAACTGGCTGGGGTTGGAGTCAACCTTGATCTTTTTTCCATTCTCCCAAGCCGCACTGATGTATAAGAACTGCGTCCTCCACGACTTTTCTGACTCCAGGAGATCATTCAATACATTGTATTCATTCCCCATATTGTAGTGGTAGAAGGGGATGTGATAATTTTTACACAAGTTTGCCACAACAACTAATTGTACCATTGGTAGTGGAATCTTAAACAACCTGGATGCTATGATTCAGGCCAGTAGAGTATACCAAGCATTGGGAATCAGTTGTCTGGGATATAACTTGGTGACATGAAAGTATCTAACTATCTTTGGATCCAAAGGAAAGTGGAGTCCCCAATTCAGCACTTCTGTATAGACCACAAGTTTATTGGGTTTGCAGTCCATCGAGATTTCTGGGATGACTGGAATTCTCACCTTCACACAGACTGTGGGTGTATACGTAGATTATATTTTGAAGGGCCAGTAAATACTTCACACTGACCGGGAGCGCATCTGGATGAGTCATACCTATTTTGGTTTTGCCCTTCCGATCTACAATTATGTCCGCCATTTTGCCGGACACGTCAAAAGAGGTTTCATCTAAACTGTCCTCCATGTTTTCTTTTATAAATGTGGAAGGCTGTTCGGATGGCTGTACAAATGGTTTTTCGGATGGATGTTCGGATTATCTGACTTCTACCATGGGCTGCTGTCCAGATGGTTTGCTTTTTCCCACTATTTTTACTGCCTCCAAACTAGAAGGTTTTGAAGAAGTAGGTATGAATTTTGATTTGGACTGACGAGTGACTCGGCGCAGAGTTAATTTATCTGGATATTTCTCTGTATCTGACCCCATTGCGAAAAAAGGCGAGGATTTTCTAATGCTAGATACAAATTTCTCCTTAGGGAGAGGGTTTTGGGACTCCTGAATAGAAGACTCTGATGGAAGAGGTGAAAAGGCTTGTGACAAAGGAGATTTTTCTAACCGTGGAAGCTTTTGAGGATAATGAACCCTAGCATGTGTTCACTTTTGGTTGATTATTTCTTTTACGAGGAGAAACAGGAAGACCAGCAGCAACGTGTTCCTCTCTTGCAACTTTTCTCGCTTTCGCTAACTCAGATAAGTTCAACCAACCTCATTTTACTAAGGCGTTTATGGTTGTGAACATATATGATTCAAACAAAAATTTGAAGATGAAGTAAGCTTTCTCTTACTAGGAATGTTTGTACTTTGTGAAGACAATGAAATAGTAATAAGGTTTATATACAACAATAAAAAATGTCATTTACCTCAGAGAAGGTAAATCGATTTGGGTAATGATTAAAAGCTGCAAGGTATGAGATTTAAAGCCTAGGTAACTTTCTAGCCTAGTAGGTACGAGAGCGATTTAATTATGTTGTGATCCTTATCATGGATACATCTCCTTTGGAATCCCTTAATCGGATTCATGATTTAATCGACCCACTCTCATATACGCGGTCTTCCTGGAGTGGCTTCTAAGAACCACTCCTTCAAAGTTACATCCCCCTAAACCGAACCATCTATAAAACAGGAGTCCTTCTGAAACTGAAAATCCTCTTGAAAGCTCGTCAAGATCTGCAAACCGTGGTACGTATCTGGAATGAATAGGCTTTGTCGAGGAATTAAGTTTTTTTTGCAAAAAAAGTCCACGTAAAGGCTCAATTAAGCTTGCCAAAGGATCAGTTTCACTTGATAAGGGCTCAGTTAAACTTAGCAAGCACTTAATGGATTTTTTAATAAACTTATTTTTCTTCATTGGGTCGGTTTTAATACTTGGGGACTTCGGCCATCTTTCTTTAAAGGAAGGTCATTTTACGATCCCAGTTAGACATGGTGGAGACTTAAGTCCTCTTCCTCGAAATTGAAGATCATTTAAGGGTTGGTTAAGCTGGTCAAAGACTCGATTAAGATTACTAAGGGCTCAATTAAGCTTACCAAGGAATCAATTCGTCATTCTTTAAATTGAATTATATTTATTTCCTCAGTTAAGTTTACCATGAGCTTATTTAAACTTTTAAAAGGTTCGGATAAAGTTGTCAATACCTCATTTAAGCTTGCCAATTCTTAGTTAATCTCAAAGACTTGAAGTTTCATACTTTAAACTGAGCTCATTTTATTTTCTCGGTTGATTTTGATGGGACTTAGATCATCGTTTTCCATACTGAAGTCTTTTTATGGACGCGATTAAGCTCGTCACAAGGTTGAGTTCTCATCTAACCAAATGTGGTGTCTTTGCTTTATTTCCCAAGATTATAATAAAACTATTTGCTTAGTCATAAACCAGGTCCCTTTGTCTCCTTAACTAAGTTGCTCACTAGGCTATACGATCACTCAATAAACCAAGATCCATTTTTGAACGTTAGCCAAAATAATTATTTATGCCTTAATTTGGGATTCTTCTATGATGGCCACTTTTTTTATGACATGATTTGCTGTCAAGCTTCAGATTCATGGGTCGTTGATCTTCATAACCTATTATACTTTTTATTTTTTCCGATGGTACATGATGCAGTTTCCTTTAAAGAAGTTGATGGATAGTGAACCCAAAACTTCTAAAGATTCAAGAATTAAAAAGTTTAATTGAATAAAGTGTTTGATTTTTAGATTCAATAAACAATTGGTCGTCAAAGTAGGGTTAAAAGTTCTTTAAATAAAAATTATTTGAAAACCGTAAAAAAAAATGAAAGCAAAGTACATGTTTGAAAATATAGTCCAATCAAATATGAACATAAATAGATTTGATTAGTTATTTAAAAAAATCACAATATATTAAAATTTCTAGGCAAAATGGAAAAACGACAATTCAAGACCTTAAAAAGTAGGTTTTAAGATCCAAATTTTGTGACGGGGCCTATGGCTTCCGTCACCTTCCCAACGTTGATGGACTTGCAAAAACCTTCGATTTGAGTACCCATTTTACCCTAATATGATATACGGTTTAGAAACAAGACATATTTCTATTTATCCAATACCTTTAGACATTTATGGGCCTGGGCCACGACATAATCCTCTCATATTATCATCATCATATAGGTGAGTAAAAGGCAACATGAGTTTCACGTTGAAGACATTGTGGGTCTTCATATGGCTGGGGTAAAAGGCAAACGAAATACTCGACGTTGAATTTGACCAACCTGTGTTTCTTGTTAGTTGTGGATTTATACTTCTGAGTTGTTTCTGCAATATATTTTCGCGTGTTGTTATGAAATTCTCACAACTCTACAATAGATATTTCAACCCGTACAAGAACCTTTCATACTTACGGAAAAACCAAATCCATATGGCAACGGGGATTACATACGCAGACAACCACGAACACACTATTCTTCATACTCCTCTTATTGTGCATGATGAGTCCGGATTTTGTTACCATTTTTGGTAAGAGCCGGACAGGTAATTCAGACATAATCCATCTAACCGGACATGGATGATTTGGACAACCTCCATTTACTAAACTGTCCGAACAGAACTAAAGAATTAAAAACATAATCACTTCATGATTAAACTAATCACTTGTTTACTTAAAAGCTAATGGGTCTTTGAACTCGACCCGAATCCGTAAAAACACAACCTGAAAGCCCATATGGCCCAAAAGAAAAAGGGTATAAATACCCAACCACCTACATTAAATAAGGGTAACGAAAATTAAATACAACCAGGAAGCTCTATTCTTCCTCTACAATCTACCCAAACATTAAATACTCTCAAAATTCCACAAAACTCTAGACAAAGTTACAAAAATGCCCTCAAACAAAAATAAACCTCACCAAATTAGCGACCACAGTGGGAGAACGACGGTGCCTGAATCTAGTATTCAAAAACATCAGAAAAATCTAGTTCGGATGAATCCGGACATGCCAGAAGTACCACCAGCTTTGCTCGAAGTGGGGGGAGAGAATGATGAATAAACCATCGAGGAGCGCGATAGATTGAAAGTTGAAATAGAAGCTCTAAGGGCTGAGAAGGCAAAGATGGGTGTAAAAGAGAAATCAAAGGCGTCAATTGCTCACCATACTGACAACCCTAGAGAGCATGGGCCTTCGAAAACCCATGTGAGTACGAAGAAGACTCATGCTAGCTCCAAAAAGTCTCACCGGTCCTTGCCGGTAGAGAGCTCTGATTCAGACTCAGAATCTTCCAGTAGCTCCTCGGGCGAAGATGGGGTTGAGGACTCCTTCTCATCCAGTAGTGATGAGGGCCGATCTAAAAAGAAACAAAAGTTGATTAAGAAATATTCAAGAAAAAGGGACAGGCATGGAAAGTTAATCGTCTCATAGCCGGAGACATATAGACCAGATGCTGGTAGATCCTTTTGCCTTCCATGATGAGCCAGGTATCTTTGTAACTCCTAACGAGGATACCGTTTTCAGCCGTGGTCGGAATTGGAGACAATCTCCATTGTCGTCCAAGATCATGTCCGGGAACCTTCCTAAGAGGTTTGATAGTACGAAAATGGAAAAGTACGATGGCAGTAAAGACCCGGACAACCACTTGGAACAGTTTAAAAATTTCATGATGAATTTTGATGATGACGACAAGTTGTTTTGTAGAGCATTCTCCCAATCCTTTACGGGGAGTTCCCTGAAGTGGTATAACAGCCTACCACAGGGATGCATCAGAAATTTCGATACCTTTTGGGTGGCCTTCCGGAGGCAGTTTGTTGGAAGTAAAGAGGTGAAGGGCAATGGAGACACAATTATCCATTGCGCCCAAGAACCGAACGAATCTCTAAAAGAATACATAAGTCGCTTTGTAAACACCAAAAATGGGTTGGCTCATTGCTTTGAACAAGTAGCAATAGCTTCTCTGAGGCAAGGCTTAAACGCTGGAAATTTGGCTGATTCAGTGACCAGAAAAAAGGCCATGACGTGGGGAGGTCTACTGAATCAGGTTGGAAAGAAAATTAACGTGGATGAAACAAAGAAAACTAGGGTGCACAGGCAGGTGAGGTCTACCCCGGCTGCACCAAACCCAAACCAAAATTAGTCCGGGAACAAGACAAGAGAGGCCGGGCAGGGTCATAACAGAGCCAAAGCTCAGTCTCAGCCAGCAGCGCCAGCCCAGAGTCAACAATCAAGAAATAAGCGAGGGCCTTGGGTTTAAACAGAGTGGTTTGCTGAGTTGAAAAAAAACATAGCCACCATCTATGACAACACAAAAGAAGAAGTACACTATATAAGGCCGACTGCGTTGCAATCTCCTAGGGAGAGCCATAACAATTGTTTCTGTCAGTATCATAATGATATTGGCCATACCACCGAGGATTGTATTGCTTTAAAGCAAGAAGTCCATAATTTAATCGAAAGAGGAAAGTTGGGAGCATATGTTAAAAGAAAAGGAGGAAATAGATCTGATAACGCTCATCGGGCTGGTCCAAACAATGCAGGCACATCAGCTCTGGAGGGAGCTATGGTGATAATCGAAAGATTCAATATTGAGTCAGAGTACTTGGACCCTGACCCAACTCGAAATAGAGTGGGTGCCATTGAGGAACGTTGTAAGACGGTGTCCAGGCTTATTAACTTTTTCGAATCACTCACAATTTTCGGAGGGGATACCTTGACAGCACACACTGCTTCCTCGAGAAAGAGGCATGTTCATACTTTAGCTACCCAACTGGAGGGAGGCATGACTTCCTATCAATTGCAGATTCAATTTCCCTTCATTGTTTTTTATGAGAATGACCTGAGGGATATAGTTAGTCCTCATGAAAATGTTGTTGTCATAGGAGCATCCATCGGGGGCAACGACATAAGGCGAATTTTGATGGACACTGAGAGTTCAGCCAATATCCTCTTTTTAACTTCCTACAAAAAGATAAAAAATCCAACAGTAATTCAGCGTTCGAACAGGTCAATTGTGGGTTTCACTGGAAGCTCAGCAGATGTGATCGGGGAGTTCGAGGAGGAATTTTTGTTGGGCAAAGACCCTTTTAAGAAAATGGTTAGAATACTGTTCGTTGTGGTGGATTGTCCCACTTGCTATAATGCTATTCTGGGGAGATATTGGCTCTCTAGAATTCATGCACTGGCCTCAACAGTCCATCAATTTCTAAAATATGTTGTGCAAGGGCAAGTGGGAGTTGTTCGGAGCAGCCAAAAGATAGCCAGAGAGTGTTATGCAACAGCACTGCCCCCCGGACGTTGGGGGCAGTTCGAATTAACGAAGAATAGCAATTTGAGGGGCTATCTGGGGGCGAGGGTGAGACTGATGACCCCAGAGAGACCCCTGGAGTTTTAATACCAATTGAAGAAGTTGAAACACATTCTTTGGAAGAGGGAAAAATGTTAAGATAGGGTCCAAGATGACATCGAAATTGAAGGATAAAATGTTGAAGTTCATAAAAGACCATCAGCATGTATTTACTTGGTGCAATGCTGATGTTACCCGGGGTACCAGCAGATATTATATCACATCAACTGTCCATCCAAAGAGACATAGCACCTGTGATACAAAAGAGAAGAGCTTTTTTTAAGGAAAAGGTTGATGTCATAGTTCAAGAAGTTGACAGGCTTACTAAAATGGGGCACATAAAGGAGTCTCAGTATCCTTTATGGACAGCCAATCCGGTGTTGGTGAAAAAGAAAAATGGCAAATGGCGCATATGTATCGATTTTACAGATCTCAACAAAGCTTGCCCGGAGGATTTATACCCGGTTCCCCGGATTGATCAGTTGGTGGATTCCACATCTGGGAACAAGCTGCTATCTTTCATGGATCAGGAAATGTAAAATTGGAAGATCAAGTAGATCTGGGTACAATCAGATTCAAGTAGATCCGAAAGATCAGGAACATACTACGTTTGTCACTGATAGGGGCCTTCATTGTTACAAAGTGATGTCGTTTGGGTTAAAAAATGTTGTGGCTACTTATCACAGGTTAATAAACAAAGCTTTTGCTGGTCAAATTGGAAGAAACATGGAAGTATACATCGACGACATGATGGTAAAAAGTGTGGATGAAGAGCTACACTTGGCAGATCTCCAAGAAACTTTTGATAACTTAGTAAAAGTAAATTTGAAGCTAAACCCCAGAAAAGTGCGTGTTTGGGGTGCAGTTCGGAAAATTCTTGGGGTGTGTAATAAGTAAACAAAGGATACAGCCTGATCCGGACCAACTTAATGCTTTATTCCAAATGGAGCCTCCTCGGAATATTAAAGAAGTACAACGATTGACTGGGAGGTTGACTGCGTTAAATCGATTCATTTCAAGGTCTTCGGACAGATGTGCCCCATTTTTTCAAACTTTAAAAGATGCAAAGGGATTCGACTGGTCTTCACAGTGTGATGAGGCTTTCAATGAAATCAAAAAACATTTGTCCTCTCCCAAGACTTTATTTAAACCTATTGACGGAGAGACTCTTTTCATATACTTTGTAGTTTCCAGTTGTGCCATAAGTGCTGTATTGGTGAGAGAGGTGGATAATTATCCCCGTCCGGTGTACTACATCAACAAGAGCTTGATAGATGCAGAAAAACGCTATCTAAAGCTTGAAAAATTGGCATTAGCCCTGGTGATTGTTGCAAGGAAGATGAAGCCTTATTTTCAGGCTCATCCTATTATTGTCCGGACATCCTATCCCCTGAAAAACGTTCTTCAAAAGGCAGACATTTCGAGTAGAATGACTAAGTGGTCGGTGGAACTAGGGGACTTCGATATTGATTTTTCTCCTCGAACAGCAATCAAAGACCAAGCGGTGGCAGATTTCTTAGTTTAATTTCACTCAGATAGGGATACTAAGCAAACAAAAGATGTGAAAGACAATGGTGGATACTCAGATTGGAATTTCACTCAGTCTGGGTTGTCCGGACTGATGGTGGATCAAGTACCATGGGATGTGGTGCTAGGGTGTGCTTGACCTCTCTGTATGGTGATAGAATGTATCAAGCTATATGTTTCGCTTTTAGGGCTTCTAATAATGAGTCTGAATATGAAGCTGTTATAGCTGGTTTAAAGTTAGCTCTTATTTGTGGAGCCAAAAGGGTCAAGTTAATGAGCGATTCTCAACTTCTTATCCATCATGCACAAGGACAATCTGAAGAAAAAAAGGAGCAGCTGGTAAAATACTTACTTCTTCTCAAAGATGTGGCGCTTAAGTTCAAGAGCATAGTTTATGAGCACATACCCCGAACAGAAAATATACTGGCAGACTCCTTGGCAACCATACCCTATACTGAGTCCTATCCTTGGATTCATGTGTTGCAGTGCCCATCCATTCAATTCGGTATGGGTAAAGAGGAAGAAAGCTTCGATATACAGATAAAACAGCCTCAAGATTGGAGGTTTCCTCTCCTTTAATACCTCTCAGATGGCATCTTGCCTCCGGACAAATCAATATCAAGGAAAGTAAAGTACAAGGATAGTGGTTTTGTCATCCTAAGAGATGTTCTTTATAAGAAGTCTTACAGTAAACCCCTCTTACGATGTTTAATGGTTGACAAATCTCAAATAGTTCTCTCTGAATTACATGATGATGAGGGATCAATTCACTGTGGGATTGGGGCTCTAACAAGAAGAGTTTTGGTAGTTGGGTATTATTGGCCCTCTATAATGCAAGATGCTAAGGAGTTGGTGAGAAGGTGTGACCCATGCCAGAGATATAGCAACGAAATTCATATTCCATCCACTCCTTTAGAGTCAATTTCTGAGCCAATACCTTTCGCTCGATGGGGGTTGGATTTAGTAGGACCTCTACCCATGGCGTCCGGAGGGTGCAGGACTATCATTGTTGCTATTGACTACTTTTCAAAGTGGATCGAAGCCGCTCCATTGGCAGGTACAACATCAAAATCTATTATAAAATTCATTTTATCCAATACCTGCTGCAGATTTCGAATTCCACAAAAGATAACTAACAGACAATGGACCACAATTCGATAACAAGGAAATGCAGAGTTTCCGTGCCTCCAGAAGTATACAACATTGCTTCTCTTCCCCTTTCCATCCATAAGAAAATGGTCAGGTTGAAGTAGCCAACATGACAATACTATCCGGTCTAAAGAAAAATCTAGAAAGAGCTGCTAGAAAGTGGCCAAGTTATTTGCAAGAAGTTTTGTGGGCTTACCAGACTACACCTGGGGCTGCAACACAAGAGTCTCCTTTTGCCTTGGTCTATAGGATGGATGCCATAGCTCCCATAGAGGCTACTCTCCCTTCATTTCGAGTTCATAATTTCTCTGAACACACTAATGAGGTGGCTATCAGAACCCAGCTTGATTTAATAGATGAAAAAAGAGTTAAGGCTCACCTTAGAGTTACACATTATCAAGGTTTGATGAGAAGCAGGTTCGCTTCCAAAGTTAAGATGAAGGATTTTAAACTAGGGAGCAAGGTATTGAGAAAAGTCTTCCTACATACTAAAGAAAAACAGTTCGGTAAGTTTGCTCCAACTTGAGGAGGACCCTATGTGGTCATTGAAAAGCTTAAGCCTGGGACATACCGGCTCCAAGACAAAGATGGAAGGGTTTTGAATCACCCTTGGAATATCGAACACCTCCGGATGTACTTGGAGTAGAAACTATGTAAATATTTACTTGTTTAAAAGATCGTATAAATATTTGGGGGCATACTCTTTCCTACCTTGGTGGCGCGGGGAGGTTTTAATGAGGTGTCCGGGATTTTCTATGAAATTCTATGCCTTCTTAAAAATTTGGAGTGTTTTTACTTAAATAGTTCCTTGTGAAATTATTATTTGAACATAGGTCGGATTAAATTAAAAGAGTGATGACTATTTAAACATTTGTCATCGGAGAAATTAAACACTCACTTTAGAATGTTTATGAAATAACTAAAGGCTGTTTAAACATTAGCCAGCATAATTGAAAAACTATGAAAAAATGCAAGAGCTGTGCGAAACAAAGATACCCATTGAAACATACGAAGTGCCTTGGCCATCCAAGGACTTTAAATTGTCAAAACAAAAACGATTTATCCGGACAAGGACCAGACACAGTTACAAAAAATTCCTTGGCCATCCAAGGACTTTGGTTCAAACAAAACAAGAGTGAAATGATAATTGATATTCTAAGACTGAGCCATTGAAGATGGCTCAGCCTCACTAGCTTTCTTCTTCTGAAGATCGTCCTTTTATTTATCCGGGCTCTCCCCGGTGTTCTCGCCATCATATGGAAGGAGAGGTCTTCATAATCTACAAAAGTCCATAAGTCTCCCAGATTCCTCTTCGGAAATTTCTCATGGAAGAGCAAGACCATGTCCGACTTCACCTTGGCATACATCTCTTCCTGAGTGTCTATCACTTGGTTGGAATAAGCATCTATCTTGGCTTGGATTTTTGCCTCTTGTTCCCTTAGCAGATCAGCTTTTTCTTGTGCAGCCTTGGACACCGAGTCCTTGAGCGAGATCTTGTCATTGGTCAAAGTATGAATGACCTTGTTCCTGGAATTCACCTCCTCTTTCGAGGAAGAGAGATCTTTCTCCAACTCGGACTGCTTTTCCCGGAGTTCTCTAATAGTATCTTCTAAGGTAGCTACCTTTGTGACCCAACCCTCCTAGTTCTTCTTTAACTCCTCGTTTTCACTCTTCAGAACATCAGCCTTTTGGTTGGCAATGAGGAGGTCACCGGACAATCTCTCCTTGTCAGAATTAAGGGCAGTAATAATAGTTGACTGACCTCGCACTTGCTTCTCCAAACTAAGTACTGGCTGAATATTAATCAATATAGAGTGAGTAATAACATCCCTTTCACTCGAAACAGAGAAAGACTTACCATTGAAGGTAACAATGTTCGAAGTACTTGGAGGGAGGTAGGGTCCAACAAAATCATCTCTGGGGAGGTTTTCAAAGTAGTCACCAAGTCCCTCAAGCCCAGTAATATCGACACCGTCAATACTAATAAAAAAATAAAGAGATACCAAATCCAAATAAAAAAATCAAATCTTAATCTTAATCAAATTATAAATCTGAAATCATAATTAAACCAAGTCCAAATTCAAAATATGAGTCGTTTAAAAAAGCTGTTTGGTGATCCTAGTTGGCAAAATATAGTCGAAGAGCTTATTACTTTTTTATAAAACTCATACATGGGATATAGTTTAACCCCTACCGGGTAAGCATATAATGAGTTTCGTTGGGTTTTTTAAATTAAAACAAATTTTGATAGGTCCATTAAAAGATATAAGGCTCATCATTTAACAAAAGAGTATTTGTAGAAGTATGGTATTTGCAATTAAGAATTTTTAATACTATTAAATTAAGCTTTTGTACTCGGTACCGGTTGAGAATGGGCTGCCAATGTACCTGCCCAACATCGATAGTGTAATGCACCAACGCTGCCAGCGTAAGTCCATAACACTACCGGTGTCTAACACGCGGTGTACTACACCCACGTTGCCAGCATAAATCCATAACACTGTCGGTGTCCAACACTGGCAGTGTTATGAATTTACACTTGAGGCCTGGTTGCATAGTAACGGTAGCGTAGGTGCATCTCACTGTCGGCATCGCAAAAGACCAAAGAATAAAAAAATGGTGTTCTTCGACAAAAACTTAAAAATACTATTTTAAATCAACTACAAACAACATACCCAACCACAACTTAACCACATAAACATTTATATTTCATACAAAACTCTATTATAACACTAGAACTAAGCAATTTAGATTTCCTAAATCAAAATCACCAAAAGAAAAAAAATTCAATTAAACTTTGAAAATCTAGATGTAGACTTACTCTTTCCTTTTGCCCATCTATTGATTGTGTTTTTTTAGATGAAATTGGAGTTGTTTTCCGAGGAATAAGAGTTTGGGTTTAGGTGTTCTTGATGTGCTAAAGTGGGTGAGATGAAGAGTTTTGTTTTAAATTAGATACACTAAATACGTTTTGGATAGACTTAGGGTTTTTTGCTAGGAGTATTTTTTTTTAAATTGGGTTAACCACATTGTTTTTGGATAGATTTAAATTGGAACTACTTAGAGTTTTGGAGACAACGTTTTAGCCATGCCTTTATGATAAATATCATATTTTAAAATTTAAATTTAACAAATTTCCAACAAATAACATATATTTTAGTTATTTTATTTATTTTATTTATTTTTGAAATAAGATAAAACTTCCTAAAAATTTATATAGCTAGGTAAACCAAATCATTTAAATAATATTTATTTAGATTCAATTTTCAAATATTTTTTTTTATTAAAAATAGGGAGCATGACAATTTAGGTTCAAGTGGAAATGTCAGGTATACCTCTAAATATTATCACCCATTAATTTAAATGAATTAAAATTGTCCGTCAATTTAATTTTCCTCGTCGTTCCATCTTCATTAGTCTTAAAAACGAATTCTTTCAAACTAGTTTTTCAAAATCGGTTTTTAAAATTAACGTTCACCGCCAACCGCAAATCAAACCCTAATGTATTCTTAAAAAATTAAAGTTTCACAAAAAACTAATAAACAAAGTTTCACGAAGAAAATCAAAATTCCGAAAAGAACTAAAAATGCAAAAGCATTATTTCAAAAAGAAGAAGCCCTGAACTCTTATAGTAGTTTATGTTTAATTCAAAAAAATTAATTATAAATTCGAATACGATTATGATTTTAAGTAGATATTCGAAAATGATTACATACCAATATACCATATCAGGTATAACATTATGAATTTTATAGAATTCGATATAGAAACCTCATAACTTGTAAATCATTGTATTTGGATAATGATTTAGTTTTTTAAGTAATGTGGTTGATATTTATTTATTATGTGTTTTATATAAATTCTTCTACTGCAGTTATAGAAAACCATGAGAATTTTAGTATATTGTTTTACTCGCTCCATTTATTTGATATGAATTGTTCGGTATAAACATTACTTGTTGTTGGCGTGGCTAGCCGTTTCATGGAAAAAACCTTCTATAAAACATATGAGTGTTGTCAAACAAATTTTTCGATATATAAAGGGTACACTCAATTTCAGTTTGAAGTATGTTAAAAGAGAACATCAACATCCAGAGTTGATTGGGTATGCTGATAGCGATCTTGTTGGAGACATTGATGATCAGAAAAGTACCTCTGGGGTTGTTTTTTTTTTTTTCTGGGCAGTGATCCGAATAGTTGGACTTCACAAAAACAGAAGGTTGTAGCATTGTCTTCATGTGGCTCAAGAGGTTGATGGAAGAGTTATGCGAAATTAAAGTTGAAAAAGTTATTATGCGAGTTGATAACAAGTCTGCAATTGCTTTAGCAAAGAACCTAGTCTTCCATGGAAAAAGTAAACACATAGATATCAAGATTATTTTTTGCGTGATTGCCTGAAACAAGGAATCCTTGATATTGCGCATGTCAGCATTTAAGAACAAATTGCAGATTTTTTTACCAAACCATTGCCGCGTGACAGATTCGAGTTCTTAAGAGATGCAACTGTTGTGTTCAACTTGAAACCTGAGTTACGAGATTAAGAGGGAGAAATGTTGGCATAATTAATATAATCTCGTATCTTATTTATATGTATGCAGTTATATTTTGTTATGTCAACATTTCTCCCTCTTAATCTCCTAACTCACGCTTCAAGTTGAATAAATCCGTTGCATCTCTCTGTCACGCGGCAATGACTTGGTAAATAAACGTTATATTTCCTTTTTGAGTTTGATTCATTTATATAACTAAAGATAAAATCACATGCTCGATGTGTAGGATAAAAATAAGGTGAATTTTCATGTTGATATAGCGTATCGAGATTATATTTTGTCTATTTGGGACGGGTACATTGACAGTCCATATCCAACATAACATAAAAAATAAAATAGCAAACATTGAAACTTTTAGTATTTGAGAACCAACACACAATAAGAAACCTGTGATCTATTCAGTCTGCTTCTGTTGATGATGCATTCTCCTTTCTGATTGTTGTTCCTGAGCAACAAACATAATGCATGATAGATATTCTACTCATAATCATATGTTTTTTTGTTTTTTTATGTGTAAATATAACAACAAACAAGTACAATATGATCTTACCTTCTGAAGGTGGTAACTTTTGGACAACCTCCTACCATCAATTGAGTATCACCTCTGTCGAAGCGGAAATGTAAAATTGTAACCCGCTCTTGAGTATCCTCTGAGGCTCGGTAGTTCCTTGAGTACTATTTTCTTCAGTCGAGGGAGCACTACCTCCTCTTTCTCAAGGCCGTCCTTTCCCGCTTCTATTGTTTCGTTTCCGAATAAATACTCTACTCCATCACATTCTTCGATCTCCAGTCTTTCCAGCTTTGGAAGACCACCAACAACAACGGATAGAGGAAAAACATATTTGATCTTGTTGCACTTTTTTATTATGATCCATTTCAGACTAGGAAAACCTTCTCGCTTGAGACTGTTAGGAACTCCTTGGTCGGCATTGCCAATTACGTGCACCAATTCCTTGCAATCTTCTACTAATAGCTGCTCTAACATGGGCAGATTCTGAGTCAATGTTGGTGAAAGAATATAACTCAGTTTATGGCAGGAAGAGATATATAAGATTGTAAGATTTTGGAGGATGCTGGTGTACGAGGGGCAATTGCATATATGTACCAGCTGAGGAAGATCATTTAGTTCCAAGTGCTGTATCGGAAGTACCAAATCTGATCTTTGGTTGTCAACTTCAAGTCGAATTACTTCTTCTACACCAATGAGAGATTTAATGTGAAGGGTTTCCAAATTCGGCAAGTCTCCAATAAGTAGCTGAGATAATATATAGTTCCACCATTCCATTGGTGCCTTAAAGAGAACCACACGGTATAATTGCTTCAGCAGAAACAAGAAATCCGGTTAGTTACAACGTCAAAAAAGAAAGGGGAAAAGGAAATATAAAACAATTCACATACCTTTGCTTCCAGACGTGGCGGAAATTGTATGTCACAATTGATCATCAAGCTTTTCAAAAATGGGAATGAGAGGGCAGAACAATTTCCTCCGCTGAAGTTAATGAGTTTAGGTGATCCTCCAATATTCATCTGTTCTAAGTTAGACAACTCAATCACGGTTTGATTTCCTTCCGCGAGCTTAAAGATTTGCTCTAAAGCAACATTTTCAAAGAGAGAAAGCACCTCTAATTGCTGAAGACAAGAAGGAGCTACAATGATGGGAAATATATATTTCAATTTGTTGCAGTTTTCAATCTGGACAAACTCTAATCTTGTAAAGATAAGATTGCTGATTATAGTGGATGATTCTAGGCCCTTCTCTGCTTCTTCTTCTATGATATGCTCCAATTCATCACAATTACTTACGTTGAGATGCTGTAGGTGCACAAGTGTTCGTGCAACAGACGATGAGAAAATAGATTTTAACTTTTTACATGAACTTATTTTCACATATGTAAGACTGTTAAGGTTTATGTATTCACTCGGCCACTCCCAGACACAACTTAATTCGGGCAACTGTGATAGCTCCAAACTTACTAGAGTGGAGAACAACATAAAATTGTCTTCATTTCTTACATCTCCATGCACTTGAAAAATCTTGCATAACTTTGGACAGTCTTTGATACTTACTGTTTCTAATTTCTGTAGAAACTCATCTGGAATATGCCCTCCACACAATTCTTTTAAACTGTCCATTTCTAATAGAGTCAATTCCCTTAGATTTTGAAAAACTGCAGTCGGCATCTTTTGTCCGGTTGTGTCAATCAGACATACCATTTTCTTCCATCGTTTAAGTCGAAGAGAAATCAAATTGTTGAAAACTCCTAACTCCATCTCCGGAACAATGCATCGTATCTCCTCATTTTCTCCAATTGCCAAATGCTCAACGGTTGAAAAAAATATCTTATATGCATTTAATGAGATCTCATTAAGCTTATTCATATTGAGTATTTTTGAAGTTGGATTGTTGTCGTATCCATGCCTAGATTTATTGGGCTCACTAAACTTATATCTTGTTAAATTGGGCAGAGAAAGGCAATCCGGGAGAAGACATTCACCTATATTGTCCAGAAAAAGTACACTCAACTTTGATAACGAATTTATCTCTGAAAGACGAGCTTTACCACTACTGCCTGAATCCACCCCTCTAACTTCCCATGGAGTTCTTTTTGAACCAGTAACGTATAGTTCCTCAAGGCAAGAAAGCGTCTCTATCAAGCCAGCTGGAATCCTTTCCAAATCTTCACAACTTGACACATCCAACACCTTCAGCTCTTTCATCTCACCAATTTCATCTGGCAATTCCCGGATATCAGAAAAAGAGAACCTAAGAATCTCAAGTTTCTTGAGGTTTCCTAGTGATGAGATGTTACCAACTTTGCATTCTTCTAAAGACAAAGCTCGAAGGTTTATCGAAATATTTGGAAGGTAAGGTGCCAAAGAGAAACTGCGTATAGTTAAAACTTGTAGAGATAGCATCTGCTTAAAAAAAGTATCAGAAACACGCGTTGCACCATTTCCACGTAGTAGCAAAAGCTTTAAATTTTGACAAACTAATCCGGCTGGAGGTTCTTGGATTCCCTTTATTACTAAAGCAACTGCCATGTAAGTTTTGAGGGATTCACTTACGGTCAACTTGTTCGAGCTCTCAATATATCCTGCGGTGAAGAAGTTATCTTGTTTTGATGTTATCCATAGTGCAAAATGGCGAACCACATCGTGCATTTTCGCCTTGTATTTGTCCTTAGTGTCTAATAATAAAGAATAGTCTTTGAGATGATCAATAGACGACTGCACTTTGATTCTTGCTTCTTCAATCGTGGCAGCATATTTATAGACACCTAGACCCCATGCGTATCTAACAAGAAGCTCGATCTCAATTTTATGATCTTCGGGAAATAAAGAGCACATTAAGAGACAAAACTTGATCTCCTCTCCATTTAATCTATCATAGCTCACTTTCACACATTTATAAGCATTTTTATCTTCGATATTCTTAATATCCGGAAGATTAGAGTTCCGAAGACACTCCAGTGCATCTTTCCACTGGTTTGGAGTGTTATTTCTTAGAGCCATGGCTAATGGAACAATTGCTATAGGCAAACCACCGCACTCTTTTGCAACTTCCTTGGCCGTATCAATCATGGGAGAGGCATCATTTAGACCAGATCTCTCTTTGAATAACTCCCATGCCTCACTATTGTCCATAACGTTAATTTGAATCACTTTGTTACAATTCATCTGAGAGCACACACCACGATAACGGGTTGTTATAAGAAGTTTGCAGTCCTTCTGATCAGCGGTGAATGCTATTCCGATAGACTGCAAGTCGATGAAATTCCAAATATCATCTAAAATCATCAGAACTTTATTCTCCTTCTCCATACGCAAGCTTAATCGGTCTGCTTTCATGCTCGTATCCTTCTCGTCGTCAAATTTAAGACCTAAAACAGCTGCAACTTTGTCTTGAATGGCCATAATATCTGGAGTTTGAGACACAACGACCATCACAACTTTGTCAAATTGTTTTGAACCTTCAACTGATTTGATCACCTGCTTGGCCAAAGTTGTTTTCCCGACACCACCCATCCCATACAAACCAATCACTTTGGTGCTTTCCTCCTTCAGGCCTTCCATGATTTGACCGAGAGCTGCTTTGGAAGATTTAAAAGGCATGAAGTCCTTGTCATTCGATGAAATACGTGGAATAGGCAAAGGAGCTCTAGGCGGACTCACTTCTCTGTAATTATTTCCCTTGTCTCGAAGCTGAGTAATCTCGGATGTTTTTGTATTAAACTTCTTACTCAGGCGGTACCAACAGGTCCTTCCCATGAAACACTCATTTTTATTCTTCATCTCCTCTTTTAGACTATCTGCCTCAGTTAAGATAGCCATTACATCTTTGAGCCAATTCTCAACATCTTCATAAATGGTTCGACCATTCATCCTATCCGTCTTGACACTCGACGCCACACGAGCTTGTACACCTTTCAGTTCTTCAACTTCTCTCTCAAGTTTATCTCTGAACGAACCGAAACTAAACAAATAACGGTATTGAACTTTTGCACTGTCCACAAAGTAGGGTAAGCCAAATTCCACCACTTTGGAAACGATATCTCCCATCTCTTCGGTATCTCTATATACATGACAATTAAGTGTTAGACTAGAAGTTTTGAAATAGAAAAGACTCCTGAAGTAATTTAGTGAATGCAAATAGTTTATTAACGAGAGTAGAAGAACTCGAAAGGAGATATGATTAGCTTCGGAGTTTATTAACTAGTGGTAATTAAATAGTTGAATGAATATTTACTATTACTTTTTTCTAAAATCAATCTATTAGTATAGATTTAGATATAAGTTGCTAAATTTCTTTAACAATTTTGTGTGTTTTATATTATTTTTAGAATAAATTTCTTTTAAATATTTTAAAATGATTTTACTAAAAAAATTAATATGTTTTTCTTATATTTTTAGAATAAATGTCCTTTCAAAATTTCAAAATATTTTATTAAAAAATTTAATGAGAGTTGAAAAACTAAAAAAATATCAAGTAATTTAGTAATTCGAAGAAGTTCTAAATTTTGAAAATATGAGTTTATTTAGTGAGGTCCAAATGGCTCACAAAATTAATGAATTAATTTAGTAAGTATAAATAATTTATTAACGAGAGCGGAAGAACTAAAAAGGGAGATATGTTAATTTAGAAAAGAACTCAAGCTATTGAAATTCTAATAAAATCAATCCGGTGTATAGATTTAGACATATTTTGCTAAATTTCTTTAACATTTTTTCGTGTATTATATTATTTTTAGAATAAATGTCTTTTTAAAATTTTAAATTAATTTTATTAATATGTTTATTTTTTAATATTTTTAGAATAAACATCCTTTTAAAATTTTAAAATAACTTTATTAGCGAGAGTTTGAAGAACTTGAGAGGGGATGTCGTTAATTGAGTGAGTATAAATGGTTTATTAATTTGGAAAAGAACTCAAACTATTGATTTTAGAGATTTATACCAATTGGGTACAAAAACGTATCTAATTTACTAATAAGCCCGCCTCAAATAGATTTTACCAATATCTACCAAAATATGATTTTATTCACCTATTAGTTCAAATTTAAATTTTAAATATAATTTTACCTTTAATGAATTTGATAATATGACAAAGAAAGTTTGAGGATAAATAATTGATTTTGAAATTGGGGTTAAATATTTTGATTTGTTTTTATAAATAATTGAGTCTTTTTTTTTAAATGGGTTGAATCTATTTGTAAAATAGATCTGTTGGGGTATGCTTGGGTAAATAGAGACAAATTTTTAGACCCATTACGTAAGTCTCCCTTGATTTTATAGTGTTTTGAATTTCAAAATATGAGTCTAAGTAATTTAGTGAGTTCCAGATGGCCCATTAACGAAAGCTAATTACCATAGCAATTTTTTTTTTAATTTGTGGGCGTGTTAAATTTTATGTAAAATCAATAGCTAAATTTTACGAATATATTCAAAAAGATAAAATCACAAACACAATCTAATCGAATCAATCTTCACAGAGTCTATAGATTTAAATATAATTTGTTAAATTTCGTTAACAATTTTGTGTTTTTATATTATTTTTAAAATAAATGTCCTTTCAAAATTTCAAAATAATTTTAGTAAAATATTTAATTTCTATTTTTAAATATATTATTTTGTATATGGGTTGGTTAAATAATTATGTGGCTATTTTAACAAAATGAAATACCTATTTTGAAACACCTATTTTGAAACACCTATTTTATATAGTTTACTATAGATGTTTTCCCATGTCATAAAAATTGCAAAAAAATAACTTTATAAGTAAAAATAAAATAGAGAACTAACCTAAGTAAAAATAAATAGTATCCTATAAACAATATATTAATATTCCAATAATATAATAATAGGAAACATAAATTAAAACAAAGAAAAGTAAGTAGCTGACCTGGTTTGAACTTGTGATAATGGTTTGCGAAGAAGATATAAGAATGTGAATGAGTTTGAAAGAACATATTAAACAATATTTATTGTCATTCTATATATTCTTTACCTTTTGTCCAAGGAAGTTATTAGATGCTAAAGTCATAAATCTGTTTAAGTTGCGAACGATACGAAGTTTCGAATATTGATTATCGATTTACCAGTTTTAGTATATATCCTCTCACCAAAAACAATTCATCCCCCAATCGAAATTCTAAGTATATTAGGTCATTTGATAGAGATAAAAATAGTTCCCTCTAAACAAAATATAAAAGGTAATAAAAAGTTAGGATGACTCAAATATTAATTCAAAATCCGTATTTAATATCAAATAAGATGGTTATTCATATTTGACACCAAATATTAAAAAAAAATATAATATTTATGAAACAAATTAAACAAATGCCTACGTTATATGTTTTGAAAAAAAAAACTGTTAAAAATAGAAATGTTAATGCAGTTAGTTAGACGTATTAAAAAAAATTAATATTACTGATCCACAATAAAAAATTTCCATAACATTTTGGTAAAAAGAATTTAAATAATATATATACACATCAATTGATTGCAAAAGAATTGTACTAAAACAAGAAAGAAATTGATTATTTGTCCCTCCAGTTTTAAAAGGAAACTAGATGCACTTGTGAGACAAACTAGGAGGCACCACCTTCTAAGTTTCATGAGTTTGTACCGTGGGATAGCTGTGATCAGAATGCTCAGATTATGTTGGAACTAATACAGTGTTTAGTAGTTGGAGGCGACGCGATTCGGTTAGTACGACGTGGATGGCTTTGGGTGAAAAGTTCAGTAGAAAAAAATAAACAATGGAAGACGGTTAAGATTTTATTATTTAGAAAATATATGTATTTATATAGTGTATAGATTCTTATTTATAGAAAAATATACGAGTTAAGAAGCTTGAGTTTAATTCCTCTAACACCTCCCTCAAGTTGGAGTATGAAAATTATGTATGCCCAATTTGCCAAGCAAAAACTCAAATTGTTGCTTGCCTAGTGCTATGATAATGATGTTTGCAATGAAAATGGTAATACGTCGCTACAACAAAACCGAAAATACGTCGATCACGAGAGAACAAAGGCCGAAAAATCGTCGGCTGATGAAGGCTATGCCAAAAATACGTCGGTCACGAGAGAACAAAAGGCACAAAAATATCGGTTGATGAAGGCTATGTTGGAAATATGTCGGCGGGAAAAGAAGAAGACCGGAAATATGTCGCTCACGAGAGATCAAATGTCGGAAAAATGTCGGTTGATGAAGACTATACCAGAAACACGTCGGCGCAAGAGAAACAAGACCGGAAATACATCGGTCACCATAGAATTGTGAAATGTGTTATATGTATGGAACAAATGACGGTAGGATCTGAAGATGTTGAGAGAACTGTGAATGGGTCCCAAAGTTCTTGAGAAACTAGAAAAACACAATGAATCACTACAATGAGGCACTAAAGAACTCTTTTGCTGATGAGTAGAACTTGATATTCTTCCCATCTTCTTAAACCCTAAATCTAAATGAAAATCGTCTCAAATATCCAATCATAAATCTCAAACCTCCGACCCTAAATCTAAAACCAAAACTGATTCTAATCCAAAACACCAAACGCCAAAATCATAATGGAAAGCCAAAATCAAAACAAAACGCTAAAACCAAAGTCGAAACATCAAAACCCAAAGTCGAAACGTCAAAACCCAAATACCAAACACCAAACACCAAAAACCATACACTAAATCCAAATCCAAACGAAATCTAAACATTAAACGAATCCAAACAAATCCACACGAATCAAAAGGACAAACTTTGATCTAACAAAACGTCACAGAAATTCCAAACGTAAAACACAATTTAAACTTCAAACGAAATCCAAATACCAAATCCAAAATAGGAATTGTAGTTCGTGTCATAATTGGTCTACTTTGGACAGAGCTAGTAATTCAAAATAGGCTCAAGACAAGGACTTTCTCAGGGTGGAGCATGTCGAATGATACCATAAGCTATCCGCGAATAAAAAAATTATTTTCTACAACAGTTAGCAAAATAAAATTTAAAAAATTTATATTAAGGTTGATGGTGACATTCACGAAAACGTAAATCTTGGGTTACAATAGACTTTCTTGATAATTAAGAAAATAAAATAAGTTGAAGTAAAAGAGTGGTTATTAAATAAATAAGGATAATTTAGATATTTTAAAAATATTTGGTGCCTAAATGGCTTAAAAGATTTTTGATAGATCATATTAGAAAATAGTCATCGGACCAAAATTAGATTTCTTAACTCTAACAAATAATTATATATAAAATATTTACCTAAAATAAAGTTTATTAGTCAAAAATAAAATTTATTAAAATATTTTCTTTTATGATTGTAAATTTTTCTATATGAGATTGTAAATTTTATAAACAAAAACTAATTCGTTATTATTATTTTTTTTTCCTATAATAATTCTTTAAATGTCCGATCAATTTATTTATTACTAATTTATTCTATCTATTAACGTTGTTTATACAAATCAAAGTTTTATTTCAAATAAAAAAAATAAAAAGTGTTTGGAACCAAATAATGTTGAATTTTCAGAACAGTATGATTCTTCCGTAGGTAAAGAATTTGAAGTAGAAAATCTCAACGAATAACTTCTAGATTCGTTATCTTTGTCACTGAATTCGACCAATTGTCCCAAGGGCTAAGGGAAGAACAAACTAACAATTTTGTAATGTTGCAGGAATAATTGATCACTCGGACACCTAGGCTCCAGTTCATTGTCCAACGTGTAGAAGACGGAGAAGAAGACGACATAACAAGAAATATGTTGAGAGAATGCACAAAAATATTACTAACATAAGAAACATACCCTTCAAACCCGAGTGACATCGAAGATAGAGTAAAGTTATCATCCGATCGGAACAGGAAACCACGACATTGCTGCATGAAGAACAGAATAAGTAGATCACCGGCATTAAAATATTACAGAAGAGAATAGAAAATTTGAAAGCCCTAGTTGTTCCACAATAGGCAAAAAGAAGCTCGGACTATCCCTCAGTCATACAAATAGAAGTATCTGTATAGGCGCTTAGAGCTATGTAAAAGTACTCAGACATGATACTTTGTCACGCTATAGACACTGAGAGTGAGAAAAAAATTAAAAGGAGAAATTATCAAATAGAAGATCATAAAAAGAAACAATGGATTTAGTCTTCCATTTATATAGGTTTATGAATCAGATTTCCTTCGTTAATTTAAAAAAAATGAAGGGTTTCTAACTCATTTAGTCAAATCAGTACTTTTGAAGAAGAAAAGTCTTATACGTCAGACAAACAATCATTTTTAGTCATTTATCTATATTATCATCAGATAGTCTGCATGTAAGACGTCACATCAAACAACATCGTTATTTTAATTCAACTGGTATGATTTCAAACAATATCATGTGGCATGTACAAAATTAACGGAAATAAAAAACTTTACCTCGTCATAATCATCGTGATGTTCCTTAAACACATACAACATATTTGATTTGAGAACTAATAGGAGCCCCGATAAAATCATATTTGACTAAACATTATTAAACATGTACCATAGATGGATGGGGTATACCTTGAAAAGTGTATGATGACATTAATGCAGATGTATGACTATTTATCTTTTGAAAATATTATGTCGATACTAATATTGATATATGACAAAATATATCATGAAGAGAGGATGGCGATATGAAATGTAGGGGTTATGAAATACGAATTAAATAAAACTTTATTATACGAAGATTATAGAAAGACGAGGTATATTTTTAAAAATATTTTACACAAGACTTTATCTGATAAATTATATAACAACATTACAAAATTATGGCTTTAAACAGTAAATAGGCCTTCGACTATCGATTTTTGTGTTAACTAATCCACCGACTTAAAAATATTCGACAAAAGTTCATTCATTATCCAAGTTGGATAAAATTAATCTCTTGTGCGTGTTTATCAATGTTGAAATGTTCATTAAGAAACTCATTTCAGATATAATACATTGATTTTGGGTAAACGTTTGAATATAATTATTGTTTCAGTAGATGTATTTACCCTTCTATACAATAAGCATGACAGTAATGTGGCAATATTTTCCTATTTGAATTGGTTTTGTTTGACCTAAGCATTGATCAAATTTAAGAACAAAAAAACCACTAACATATATCTTAAAAAAATTGAAGTTCAATTCATTTAGACCTGACCTAATATCGTTCAATGAAAATGGAAGCGGTGATTGAATTTGAGAAGAGAAAATGGATTAGAAAATGGAAGTAAAGCGGTCATAAATATATATATATATATTAGTATTATGCAAATAAATTAAACTTAATCAAAATATATGTATTGAAGACAAGAATGGTAGCAAAAAATAACTAAATCGAAAGTCGTCTTAAACTCGATTTGTAAGCAATTCTTCCAATTATGTTGGATAAAATCGATCATTTTTTAGGAACCATGGTTTATTCGAAATCAAAATGTTTAATATAAACTTGTATGATTATCAGTTTGATGAACAACATATAACTAAAAGTGAATTCTTCTTCTCCTTTGCTAATAGGTCTTGACGAAATAAATATTTCTTACCCATCTTTATCCTCTTTTCTTTTGAATGTATTTACATTTGGACAACATGAATGGTTAATGCAACTCTATAAAATAAATAATATATTTGCTAATATGTCCAGATTTTTCAACTCAAACATGCCAATATTTGCACATAGATTTTAGAGGATGTTGAATTGTTATTTAGATATTAGCTAGTAGGTTACTTGATCTCATATATAAGACCTATACTAATACATCTAACAAGATTAAAAAGATATAACGTTAATAAACTTTTTCTCTTCTTTTCTCTTATCTCCATCTTGTCTCTACTTTTAGTTCTTAAACATTCAAGATTACAACATGGTATCAGAACAGGTTCTTGCTCAAAAACCTTATTGATTCTTGAATGGAAAAAATGGATAAAAAAAGATGGAGATTGAATCTTACAAGAATGCAATATTAACAAGAAAATATACAGTTGATCCCATACCTCTAACCACGACATTGTACTGCAACTTCTTGTCTCAATTTATTATATCAAAGTCTTTAAACCCAGGGAAGGAATCATTTCATTAATTTTTACTCTCAATGTCAATATACGCAGATAACTGGTTGATGAAGTTCCAGAACCAGATATGGTTTCTTAGTCCGCTTTGATATCTGGTGTGCTCAAGGTTTGTGGGGTAATCAACAATTTGAAGATGAAGATGCAGGTTCATAAGATCATGGTGGTTTCTTGTTGATATAAATGGACGGTGTTCGCTATAATCCATTTGAATTTTTTCACATAATATGGAGGGGCAGGTATGATATTGTTGGTATTTTATATTATTTGGGATGAGAAAGATGAGTATTCTAGCAGATTAAATCACGGACGGACTTACTTCCTATATGGACATTTAGTATGTTCTATTTAAAACAATTTGAATAGACATATGAACTGAAACAATAAGCACACAAGAGTTGATTTTATTACTTGAAGAATAAAACACAAAGGTTCAGTACTTATATAAAATATGATTCAAGCATCTCTTAGTAATTTGAGACTTTCAGACTTCCTAATATAACTCCCACTACTTCACTAAGTCATTTAATAGTTAAGAATTGATTTGGAGTTGTCTACTGCTTTGCGGGTCCTTTATGGGTCTTTAGTCTGTCTGCAGGTCCTTTGCGGGTCCTGAGTCGGTCTGCTTCCTGTAACTTGGATTAAAGAGTGCACTAATTTTGACACTCCCCTTAGTGCATTCTTTCGATCAGCTGGACCGAGATGAATATTTGTCACCTGCATCTGCCATGTATTTTCATTATTCTAGAAGACCTGACCCATCTAATTCAACCATAAACCCATAAGAAGTACCATCAACTATTCATGCCTTGGTTTAACTTGATTTCATCACTTAAATTTGCAGTATGTAGTGAATCACACAAGCTTCTCCGTCATCTCCATTAGACTTTGATTATGCTCAATCAATTTCTGATTCCCATCCATTGGTTCATTATTTTCGAGATCTGTAATCTTAGATTCTGAGATAAAACCACTGAGAGAATAGGATCCATTTTTATCCACTTTAATGTCCAGATTCTTAAGAGGCTTCTCCTCTTCTTCCTCTGACAAAGGAGGTTATTGTTCAGGATCAACCTCAACGATATGCAACCTCAGCGTTGCAACCGACTCAGCTACATTTGATTCAATTTTACCATCAACAGACAACTCTGTCAATCTGAGCTCGTCCGTACATGTTATTGTCACCATATATTCATCGTTATCCTTATACTTGATCAAAAACGACTTTAACACTTGAAATCTTGTACTCATAATCTCCCTCAAAACCTTAAAGTTACAATTAACAGAAATCTGACCAATCCTTATATCATGCCCATAAACAAGCTTCAATTTTCTCCACTTGATTTGAACAGTCATATCAACTAGCTGCTTACGAGTCGATACCGCAATTGACTCAGATAAACCCGCTTTAACTTGACTATCTTTGAAGGCTTCCGTATTAATACCACTTTTAGAAAAGCGCTGCAAAACCTTCAACATAGTCTTGGACGATATGTTTTTGCTCTCATGCGGACCATTTTCAATCATGATACCACTATGTGGCTTCTCTACTTTATTATTACCACCAGGAAACACAGTCGAACCATTTTGTACCTTCTTCGGTGTGGGGTGTGCAGGTAGACAAGGGCCGAGTCCACGAATCGATGCTCTGCAGACAGCTGAGGCACCAAGGGTAACTTGTTAATTAATAACTGAAGTCATGTTTTCCGGTTCATTAACAACCTCAATCGAGAAACAACTTTCCCACTGTCGCTCATTGCTCTTTTTAACATCGTATGCAACATTTGCATCTGATTCAACGATTTTCGAATAACAATCTAGTTTGATGTGGCCTGGTTTTCCACACTTCTGCAAATAAGCTTTGCACAACAATCCAACTTCATGTGTCCAGTCCTTCCGCATCTAAAACATGTCTGTTTAAAGTGGTTTGCTGACTCCCCCTTATTTCTTGTCTTCTTACCACCATTTTGTGTGCTTTTCCACCTTGACCTGTCTTTAGTAAACAGTATATCTTCAACATCAACTGAATACTTACCAAACATCTGTTTAAGCAATGCTTCCTGGTTAGAGAGTAGGTTCTCTAACTCAATAATTGATGGTTGATTAACCCATCCTTGTATTGATGATATAAACGGCATGAAGTCAGATCGTAATCCACGAATCAGATAACGTCTTAGCCTTGCAGCACTAATAGGTTCATCACTATCCAAACCTGAAATTTCTGAACATACATTCTTAACCTTAAGAAAGTAATCAGATATCGACATATTACCTTGTGTTAACGAAGAAAACTCATTCTTAAGGTATTGGAGCCGCATAGTATTTTTCTGGGTAAATAACCTGTTAAGAGTATCCCGAATATCCTTTGGAGAATCCAAAGAACAAACATAATCAATAAATTCCTTACTAATTGAATTTCTCAAGGAAAATAAGGCATTTCCGCACCTTACTTTCTATTTTCTCCTTAACTCAGCATTTTTTGGAGTATCACTAGGAAGTATCTCGATACCGGAAACAAGATCCCATAAATCTTGTCCTTGAAGGAAGGCCTCCATACACAACCGTCAATATTGGTAATTGTTTCCAACGAGCTTCTCTGTAGACATAGGAGAAGCTGAATTACTTCCATTGATAGTGATTTAAAAGTAATAACACTTGACAGGATTTTTATTTCAATGGGTAATAAAATCAAACACTTGATATGCAGAGACCTTGCTCTGATACCATGAAACAAATTGAACAGACACAGGAACTGAAACAATAAGCACACAAGAGTTGATTTATTACTTGAAGAATGAAACACAAAGGTTCAGTACTTATAGAAAATATGATTCAAACGTCTCTTAGTAATTTGAGACTTTTAGACTTCCTAATATAACTTCCACTACTTAACTAAGTCATTTAATAGTTGAGAATTGATTTGGAGCTGTCTGCTTCTTTGCGGGTCCTTTATGGGTCTTTAGTCTGTCTGCGGGTCCTTTGCGGGTCATGAGTTTGTTTGCTTATTGTAACTTTGATTAAAGAGTGCAGTAATTTTGACACCGTTGGCATCTAGATCAAGTGTATCTTTAAACTTTTAATTTAATTGTTCCTTTAATAATATATATATATATATATATATATATATATATATATATATATATATATATAGGAAGAGAATTGATACCGAATTACCGGTATTTTTGCAATGTGTGAATATCAAGAAATGGCTTGAATTTGGTTATTTTTTATAAATATAAGTGCTCCCATGTGATTTTATAAGATGTGTACAAGTGACACATGTTTTTTTTGGGAACCCGGATGGAAACTTTCTCCAAGAAACGTAATCTCTGTTCTTGATCTCCAAGAAATTTTCCCATGAAGATTTTTCTTCGTCTTTATACTCTGATTGGCGCTGGTTTGTCGTCTGTTCTTGATCATCCCTTTTAATCGTTGTTTTGCCTGAGCCTTCTCTGTTCATCTCTTATTTCAGCTCATCTGTTCTTCCTCCCCTGTTTTTCTTTTGTTGTGCTATTATGTTCTGATTTCTTTTCATGGATCGACATAATCCTTTCAAGAATAATTTTAACATGCAAAGTGAAATTAGTTCATCCGAAAAGAAGAAATACGTAGATATTTTCAAGGAGAATGTCACAGCAACGAATGAATTTGAGCCTGAATCTATCAACTACAAGAACAATCACATTTCTTTGCAGTTCTCTAAGGGATGTCAAAGAATAAATACGTAGATCTTTTCAAGGAGAATGTTACAGCAATGAATAACTTTGAGTCTGAATCTATTAACTACAAGAACAATCACATTTCTTTGCAATTCTCTAAGGGATGTCAAAGATAAACTGAATTAAAGAGTGCAGTAATTTTGACACTATTAGCATCTGGATCAAGTGTATCTTTAAACTTTTAATTTAATTGTTCATTTATGAATATAATATATATGTGAAGACAATTGATACCGAATTACCGGTATTTTTGCAATGTGTGAATATCAAGAAATAGCTTGAATTTGGTTATTTTTTATAAATACAAGTGCTCCCATGTGCTTTTATAAGATGTGTACAAGTGATACATGTTTTTTTTGGAACCTGGATGGAAACTTTCTCCAAGAAACGTAATCTATGTTCTTGATCTCCAAGAAATTTTCCCACGAAGATTTTTCTTCGTCTCTATTCTCTGATTGGCGCTGGTTTGTCGTCTGTTCTTGATCATCCATTTTAATTGTTGTTCTGCCTGAGCCTTCTCTGTTCATCTCTTATTTCAGCTCCTCTGTTCTTCCTCCCCTGTTTTTCTTTTATTGTGCTATTATGTTCTGATTTCTTCTCATGGATCGACATAATCCTTTCCAGAATGATTTTAACCTGCAAAGTGAAATTGGTTCATCCGAAAAGAAGAAATACGTAGATCTTTTCAAGGAGAATGTTATAGCAACGAATGACTTTGAGCCTGAATCTATCAACTACAAGAACAATCACATTTCTTTGCAATTCTCTAAGGGATGTCAAAGAATAAATACGTAGATCTTTTCAAGGAGAATGTTACAGCAACGAATGACTTTGAGCCTGAATCTATCAACTACAAGAACAATCACATTTCTTTGCAATTCTCTAAGGGATGTCAAGATTTCCCTATAACTCCTATATGGACAAGAATCTCCAAGATTTTTGAATACCTTTATAACTAGTCAATTATAGAAACTATATTTGAAACTATTGGTAATCCTATAAAGACTTGGATTCCTAATCAGAATAGGGCGCTATTTAATTCGGCTTATGGTTGGGTGGAACTTGATGTTACTAGTAGGATACATAACCAAATGTGGATATGGTTTGGCTCTAACGATGGTTGCTGGGTGGATATAGCATATAAGAACATACCACACTATTGCAGTATTTACAATCATATTTGTCACAATGCTGATATATGTAAAAAGAAAATCAACAAACTGAAACAAAATGAATTACCTGCTCTTGACAAATAAGCCAGTGAAAGTAATGTTGGCAATAGCATTGTTGAAATCCTTCCTCAACCTGAAAAGCAAACCAGTAAGAACAAAGTCAGAGTTCACAGTGATGAAATCTTATCTCACCCTGAGGAACAAGTTTTTAAACATGAGAAGCAGAAGATAAAATATATAATAAGGAATCAACAGAAGAATCTGGATACCTTTGTCTTTGACCCTGAGGCAGTAAGAACAGGGATACAAACAGAGAGCAACAATGAGGATATGATAGAAGCAATTAAAAATCTTGAATGTGATAGTAATCAAGCATCCTCATACCAATTATTGCCAAATCTGGATATAACACACCTGATCAAAACAATATAGGCAGCTTGCCAGATACTCTAATATTAAAGACAAGAGACACTAGCAAGAGTTTTCAGAGAATCCTCAACCAGAAACTGAAAGAGGCCAAAATCAAAAAAAACTTCCAAGGCTACCAAGTCTTTACTATTTGTGAAGACCAAAAGTTCATCAAACAAAGATTCATATGATTAATGTCTTGTCATGGAAAATCCGGGGAATAGACAACAAGTCTTCTCAAAGAAGACTAAAGTCTATTGTCAGGAGAAACAACATTAAGCTCCTCTTCATCCATGAGCCTTTTATTCTTCCTAATAAACAAGATCATATTCTTTCCTTCCTAAAATTCAGTAATTTCTATGCTAAAATTTCTAATAAATTATGGACTTTTTGGAAGGATGATATTCAAATCAATATAAAGATTGATTATGTTCAATTAGTGCATACTGGAGTCAATCTGATAAATTACAGCAAGCTAATCTACATTACCTCTGTTTATGCAAGTGCCAGAGCGGTAATAAACTTAATCTGTGGAATTTTTTAAGGAATATCTCTGCTTCTGTAAAGGACTGGATGGTTTTTGGAGACTTCAACACTTCTCGATCCATTAGAAATCAGGTTAACTGTAATAGCTCCTGCCAGCAAAGTGTGAAAGACTTTAATGACATGATTAAAGATTGTAAGCTTGAGGAAACTAACTTTGTTGGCACTAAATTTACCTGGATGAAAAACCTTAAAGGCAAAAGACTGGACTGGGTCTTGATCAACCAAGACTGGGCTAACAGTTTGTACTCCACTGATGTGAACCACATGACTAGAACTTGCTCCGATCATTCTCCCTTAAAAGTCTGTATCACAAACAAAAGCAGGAGAATCAGTAGCAATTTCAAGTTCCTTAACATGTGGACTAAGGATCCTATCTTCATTAAGACTGTTGAAGACAGCTGGAACAGAAATATGACTGGCAGCCCTCTCAATATCTTATGGAACAAGTTAAGAATGCTTAAAGGAGATTTAAAAACTTGGAATAAGGATACCTTTGGTAATATCTTTGACAATGTCAAAGACACTGAGGCTGAAGTTATCCACTATGAAGAGAAATATCTTACCAGCAAGAGCCTTGAAGACAAGATCAACCTCTCCAAAGCTTCTGCTAACAACCTTCTTTCCTTAACCATGGAGGAGTCCTTCTGGCAGCAAAAAACTTATTCCTCCTGGATAAAAGACAAGGACATAAATACAAGCATTTATCACAACTTTGTGAGAAAGAAAAGAAGAAAAAACAGAATTGTTAGTATCAAAATCAATAATGAATGGACTAATGATGATGATCTAATGGATACATATATGGAAAGCTACTTAAAAGATATGTTTGCTACTACCTCTCCTATTAATACTAATGATAATCGTTGTAATTGTATTCTTAAGCATATTCCAAATATTGTTACTGATTCTGATAATGAAATTTTGCTGCTGAGCCTTCTGAGGAAGAAATTTTACTTGTTATTAAAAGCTTGAATCCATCTAGTGCAGCTGGCATTGATGGCTTCAACTCTTGTTTCCTAACTTCCTGTTGGAATATTATCAAATTGGATCTCTGTAAAGCAATAAGTTTTTTATTAAAGGAAAAACTATCCCTAAAGGGATTAAAGTCACTAGCATTTGACTGATACAAAAAATTGATAACCCTAGTTTTTGGAATCACTTCAGGCCTATTTCCCTATGTACTATTCTTAATAGACTGATATCTAAACTAATCAATTATAGAATTGCTAATCTATTGCCTAATCTGATTTCATAAGTTAAAGGAGCTTACGTGAAAGGAAGGTCCATCCACGAAAACATCTTGATAACCAATGAGCTTCTGCATGGCCTAAAAAGAAGGACAAAAAGTAGCAATATTATTATTAAAGTAGATATGTCGAAATCTTTCGATAATTTATCTCATGACTTCATTTTTAAATTCCTTGCTAGTTATGGTTTTAACCAAAAATTTATTAAGCTTATCAATAATATTATCACTTCTGTTTATGCTTCTATTCCGATTAATGGTAGATATGTTGGTTTTTTTAAAACTAGCAAGGGGATCAGACAATGAGATCCATTATCTCATAGTCTGTTCATCCTTGCTAAGGAGGCTTTGATTAGAGGATTAGTTAACCTTTATGTTACAGATAAAACTATCAAGTATAAGAGCAGAAGTAAAATTGATATTCCTTGTTTGGCATTTGTCGATGATTTATTAGTTTTTACTAATGGGCTTACTTCTTCAATGGATTCAATTGGTTTATTATTGCAGAGTTATTAAGACTCTTCTGGTCAAGTTATTAATAGGGATAAGACTCAGATTATTTCTGCTAGCAACATTAATCATAACAAGCTTAAAGACCTTCAAATTCAAACTAATTTTAGCATTGGTAACCTTCCTACTACATACATGGGTGTTACTCTTAGCTCCAATAATAGAATCAGCAACTTCTTCCCTTTAATTGATAAAATCAATGGCAAGAATCTGGCTTGGGAAGGAAAGAGCCTTTCATATACTGGAAGGCTGGCCCTGATCAAGAGTGTCTTGCTTCTCATCACCATCTATTGGATTCATAGTTGCAATCTCCATTCCTCCATCATCTGCAAAATAGAGAAAATATTTAATAAATTTTTATGGGTATCAACTAATGAGAAGCACAACATTCACTGGAGTTCCTGGAATTCTATATGCACAAGTTACAAAGAGGGTGGCGTAAATATCCACAGACTTGTTAATTACGAGAAAATCTACTCTATGAAGCTCTAGTATATCTTTAGAAGTAAGAATACTCTTTAGTCAAGAATGATTCACAGTATTTACTGTGAGGGTCTTCATCCTTCTCAAATTAAGTGTAATAGAAAAGGTTCCTTAAGTTGGAATAGAATGTTTGAGGTAAGGAAAGAAACTGAAGACCTTATTTCTTGGGTTATGGGCAAAGGGGATTTGGATATTTGTATGGACAACTGGTTTGGTAATCCCCCCCCCCATCATCGAGTTTGAGGATGAGTCTGATAACAGATGGTTTAAATGAAGGAAAGTTAGCTCTCTTTGGAGAAACAACTCATGGAATATTCACTCGATAAGTTCTCTAATTCTTATGTCTAGCATTAATCTTATTAAAAAGCTGAAACTGATAACAATATTAATCATAAAATTTATTAATATACTGACCTGTCTCCACATAGTCCGAGAACACTAGGAAGAAGTATAAATTAGTTCTGATTAAAAATTGATGATTAAAAGATTAAAGAAAAAATAAAAACACTCATTAATGCTCTTCCATCGGCTGGTCAACTGGATAGGGTTAAAGTCAACCTTGATATTTTTTCCATTTTTTCAAGTCGCACTAATGTATAAGAACTGCGTCCTCCACAACTTTTCTGACTCCAAGATATCGATCAATACCTTGTAGTCATTCCCCATATTATAGTGGTAGAAGGAGATGTGATAATTTTTACACATGTTTGCCACATCAACTAACTGTACCATTGGTAGTGGAATTTTAAATAGCCTAGATGCTATGATGCAGGCCAGTCGAGTATACCAAGCATTGGGGCTAAGTTGGCTGGGACATAACTTGGTCAGATTAAAGTATCAAACTATCTTTGGATCCAAAGGAAACCGAAGTCCTCAATTCAGCACTTCTGTATAACCACCAGTTTATTGGGTTTGCAGTCCATCGAGATTTCTGGGGTGACTGGAATTCTCACCTTCACAAACTCTGGGATTCCCCACTTAGTACGAATACGGCCCATTTCAGCACTGTGGGTGTATACATAGATTATATTTTGAAGGGCCAGTAACTACTTCACACTTAATTTTTTGAAGTTGGGCCCTACTCTACCCTTGTGACTCTCCCGAAGCGCATCTGGATGAGTCATATGTACTTTGGTCTTCCCTTTCCGATCTTCAGCTCTGTCCCCCATTTTACCAGACAACTCAAAAGGGGTTTCATCTAAACTGTCCTTTTCGTTTTCTTCTATCAAAGTGGAAGGCTGTTCGGATGATTGTACAAATGGTTATTCGGATGGTCTGACTTCTGTCACGAGGGAATTCAGAAGGACGAAGGATTATCTCTGCTCCCATAGTAACTTTCTTTTTTTTGGCAGCTTTCTCATCACTGTTGGCCTTACACTTTTTGTCCTTCTTTGAAATCTTTAGTGGGTTGTTTGACCCACCAGCCTCCTTCATAGTGACTTCTACTGCGTCTAGTAAAGCAGCGTTAATACCTCATTGGTTCTCCAAACCGGTCCCTTCAGTGGTATTTTGAGGTGGGTCTGTTGTGGTTTTCTTCTTCCTCTTGTTCTTCATCATATTCAGATGACTGGGGGCTTTGGCTTTAGCAGGAGGGGTGGTCAACTCTTCCCAAGTGAGGTCCATTTTTCCTGTGGTGTTCCACAGATGAGACCTCACATAGTTCCCCGATGTGAAGCAATTATGGAAAGCATTGTCCCACTTCTCTAACGCCCAAGCGTTCAGTTTGGCACAAGTATCCTGACCTGTCTCCACATAGTCCGAGAAATCACCAGGAAGAAGTATAAATCAATTCTGATTTAAAATTGATGATTTAAAATTGATGATTAAAATTTTTAAGGAAAAAAAAACAGTCACCAATGCTCTTACTCTAGGAGATTATTCACTACATTATAGTCATTCCCCATATTGTAGTGGTAGAAGGGGATGTGATAATGTTTACACAAGTTTGCCACAACAACTAATTGTACAATTGGTAGTGAAATCTTAAACAGCCTGGATGCTATGATTCAGGCCAATAGAGTATACCAAGCATTGGGGCTCAGTTGGCTGGAACATAACTTGGTCACATGAAAGTATCTAACTATCTTTGGATCCAAAGGAAAGTGGAGTCCCCAATTTAGCACTTCTGTATAGACCACAAGTTTATTGGGTTTGCAGTCCATCGAGATTTCTGGGATAACTGGAATTCTCACTTTCACATAGACTGTGGGTGTATACGTAGATTATATTTTGAAGGGCCAGTAAATACTTCACACTGACCTTTTTGAAGTTGGGCCCTACTCTACCCTCAAGACTCTCCGGGAGCGCATCTGGATGAGTCATACCTATTTTGATTTTGCCCTTCCGATCTACAGTTGTGTCCCCCATTTTGTCGGACACCTCAAAAGAGGTTTCATCTAAATTTTCCTTCAAGTTTTCTTTTATAAATGTGAAGGCTATTCTGATGGCTGTACATATGGTTTTTCGGATGGATGTTTGGATGATCTGACTTCTACCAGGGGCTGCTGTCCAGATGGTTTGCTTTTTGCCACTATTTTTACTGCCTCCGAACTAGAAGGTTTTGAAGAAGTAGGTATTGGTGTGGTTTATTTTTGTCTGAGGGTAAGTTCGTAATTTTTGTTTAAAGTTTGTGGAAGTTTGTACGTATTTAATATTTGAGTAGAGAGTAGAGGGAGAATTAAGCAGCCTGGTTGTATTTAATTTTCATTGCCCACATTTAATGCTGGTGGTTGGGTATTTATACCCTTACATTTGGGCTTTATGGGCTGTCGGGTCATGTTTAATGGACCCGGGTCAAGTTTAAGGACCCATGAGCTCTTAGTAGGAGAGCAGGCAGCTTAGTCAAGAAGTGATTAGGTTTTTAAGTACTTTAGTCCTTGTTCGAACAATCAAATGGATGAGGTGTTCGAACTGCCATGTCCGGTTAGATGGTCTTTATCCGAACTGTCCCTGTCCGAAGAGGTAATAGAATCCGGACGCATCAGTAGCCCCTTTTTTAGGTGTTTGTTCAAATAACCTTTGTCAAAACCTGAAAAACAGTCCGTTGTCAGTGGCAATTTTATCCGGACAGGTCTTCTGAATCGTATTATGGTTTTATCCGGAGTGAAAAAGTTCTTTGAATCTAAACGGTTTTTTTCCAAGGTTCATGGGACACGTGTCACTCTTTGGTTGGTTGCTTTAGCCGTTTTTTCACCTTGGATTTCGCACCCACCTTCTCTGAAAAGCAACCCCTTCATTAATTTGGGTGACATCAGCGTCGTCTTTTAATCATTGCTAATCTTTTCGAATTCCCTAGGAATCAAGACTTCTTTTTGAGGTTTACTATAAATTAAGATACTTTTCCACTGTTTTACCATCACTTTCATTTTTACTTTGACAATCTTCAGAGCTTTCTCTCTCAAACACAAGTTCTTGCTTAGGTCGTTTATGTTCACGGCAAGGAACGCTCTGATCAAAGGTGGGTGGCTCAATCTATCTGAACTAGAAAAAGCACAAAAAGTCGAAAAGGAAAGGCGCATTGTAACAGGCTTACCCACTTCCCCCATCGACAAACCATCATTCTCAGCTACAGAGTCTGACCAGGGTTCTTCCTCCACAAAGGGTGTCAAACCGAAGAGGTTTTTTCAAACCAATCTTTCCCTTATCATCTCAGGTTCTTCGGTTCAAGAGTCAGAACCCACAGTTAAGTTGATCCCTCACCATCATGCAATTCGGAGAGGACTACTTGAGACTCATCATCTCCCAAACATCGCAAAAGAGGTTACTGTAAGACTTTTTATACAGAACATCTCTTAGTATGATAAAACCACGAGCCTTGTGCTTCATTTTTCTTGCTAGTGCTTTATCCGGAGGCAGGATGCCATCGGAGAGATACTGCAGGAGAGGAAATCTCCAGTCTTGGGGTTGTTTTACCTGTACATCGAAAATTTGTTCCTCTTTACCCATATTAAATTGAATGGAAGGGCTCTCCAGTACATGGATCCAAGGATATGACTCAGTGTATGCTATGGTTGCCAATGAATCTGCTAGTTCATTCTCTGCCCGAGGTATATGCTCATAAAGAACACTTTTGAACTTAAGAGCCTCATTTTTAAGAAGTAGTAAATACTTCACTAGTTGCTCCTTTTTTGCCTCAGATTGACATTGTGCATGGTGGATAAGAAGTTTGGAGTCACTCATCAGCTTGACCCTTTTGGCCCCACAAATATAAGCTAACTTTAAACCAGCTATAGCTGCTTCATATTCGGACTCATTGTTGGAAGCCCTGAAAGCAAAACATATAGCTTGATACATTTGGTCACCGTATGGAGAAGTCAAGCACACCCCTACAACACATCCCATAGAACTAGATCCACCATCCGTCTGGACGACCCAGACCTTTTTGTCTTTCATCTCAGTGGTCTGCTCTGAATCCCTATCATAGTGGAATTCAACTAAAAAATCAGCCACAGTTTGGGCTTTGATTGCTGTTCGAGGAGCAAAATCAATATCGAAGTCCCCCAATTCTACCGACCACTTAGTCATTCTGCTTGAAATGTCTGCCTTTTGGAGAACTTTCTTCAAGGGAAAAGATGTCCGGACGATAATAGGATGAGCCTGGAAATAAGGCCTCATCTTCCTTGCAGCTATTACCAAGGCTAACGCTAATTTTTCGAGTTTTAAGTAGCATTTTTCTGCATCTATCAAGCTCTTGCTGATGTATTATACCGGATGGGGGTAGTTATCCACTTCTCTTACCAATACAGCACTAATGGCACAACTTGAAACTGCCAAGTATACGAAGACTGTTTCTCCATCAATAGGTTTAAACAAAGTCTTGGGGGAGGACATATGTTTCTTAATTTCATTGAAGGCCTCATCGCACTGTGAAGTCCAGTCAAATCCCTTTGCTCCCTTTAGAGTTTGAAAAAACGGGGCACATCTGTCCGAAGACCTTGATATGAATCGATTCAAAGCAACCACCCTTACAATCAACCGTTGTACTTCTTTAACATTCCGATGAGGCTCCATTTGGAACAAAGCATTAAGCTGGTCCGGATCAGGCTGTATCCCTTGCTCACTTATTATATAACCCAGGAATTTCCCGGACTGCACTCCGAATACACATTTTTCTGGATTTAGCTTCAAATTCACTTTTACCAAGTTGGCAAAAGTTTCCTGGAGGTCTGCCAAGTGCAGCTGCTCATCCACACTTTTCACCATCATGTCATCAATGTATACTTCCATATTTCTTCCAATTTGATCAGCAAAGGCTTTGTTCACCAATCTCTGATAAGTAGCCCCAGCATTTTTCAATCCGAATGGCATCACTTTATAGCAATGAAGACCCCTGTCAGTTACAAACGTGGTATGATCCTGATCCTTTGGGTCTACTTGAATCTGATTGTCCCCGGAGAAAGGATCCATAAAGGATAGCAGCTTATTCCCAGAGGTGGAATCTACCAGTTGATCAATCCGGGGAACTGGATATAAATCTTTCGGGCAAGCCCTATTGAGATCTATGAAGTCAATGCACATACGCCACTTGCCATTTTTCTTTTTCACCAAGACCGGGTTGGCGGTCCATAAAGGATATTGAGACTCCTTTATATGCCCCATTTTTGTGAGCCTGTCAACTTCTTGAACAATAACATCAGCCTTCTCCTTAGAAAAAGCCCTTCTCTTTTGTACCACAGGTGCTATGTCTCTCCGGATGGATAGGTGATGTGATATAATGTCTGCTGGAACCCCTGTTACATCAGCATTGCACCAAGCAAAAACATGCTGATGGTCTTTTAAAAACTTCAACATTCTACTCTTCAGTTCGGACGACATTTTGGACCCTATCTTAACACTTTTTCCTTTTTCTAAAGAATGTGTTTCAACTTCTTCAACTGGTATCAATACTCCAGAAAGCCCCTCAAAATGTTATTCTTCGTTGATACAAACTGCCCCCAACGTCCGTGGATCCAGTGTTGTAGCATAACATTCTCTTGCAACCTTTAGACTGCTTCGGACAACTCCCACTTGTCCTTGAACAGCATATTTCAAACATTGGTGGACTGTCGAGGCCACTGCATGCATCCTAGAGAGCCAAGATCTCCCTAAAATAGCATTATAACAAGTGGGACAATCTACCAAAATAAAAAGTATCCTTACCATTTTCTTGAAAGGGCCCTTGCCCAACAAAACTTCTTCTTCGAACTCCCCGATCACATCTGCTGAGCTCCCAGTGAAGCCCATAATTGATCTGTCCGAACGCTGAATTACGGCTGGATTTTTCATCTTTTTGTAAGTGGTTAAGAAGAGGATATTTGCTGAGCTTCCAGTATCCACCAAGATTCTCCTTATGTCATTGCCCCCAATGGATGCTCCTATGACAGCAGCATCTTCATGATTGCCCGCTATATCTCTTAAGTCATCTTCATCAAAAACAATGAAGGAAAATGGAATTTGTGACTGATAAGAGGTCATGCCTCCTTCTAGCTGGGTGGCTAAAGTATGAACGTGCCTCTTCCTTGAAGAAGCCGTAGGAGCTGTCATAGTATCCCCTCCGAAAGTCGTAAGTGACTCAAAAAATTTAATCAGCCCGGAGACCGTTTTACAACGTTCTTCAATGGCACCCACTCTATTTCGAGTTGGATTGGGATCCAGGTATTCAGATTCTACATCAAATCTTTCGATTATTACCATAGCCCCCTCCGGAGCAGCATTGGTCGGACCAACCCGGTGAGTATTGTCAGGCCTATTTCCTCCTCTTCTTTTGACATATGCCCCCATCTTTCCTCTTTCAATCAAGTTCTGAACCTCTTGTTTCATGGCTATACAATCGTCAGTGGTATGGCCAGTATCATTATGGTACTGGCAGAACGAGTTGTTACGATGTTCCCTAGGGGATTGTAGTGCGGTCGGTCTTCTATAGTGCACTTCTTCCTTTGTTTATCATAGATGGTGGCCACGTTTTCTTTCAATTCTGAAAACCACTCCGGTTGGACCCAAGGCCCCCTCTTATTTCTAGATTGTTGACTATGGGCAGGTGCAGCTGGCTGAGATTGAGCTTTGGCCCTGTTATGCCCCTCTCCGGTCTCTCTTGCCTTGTTTCCAGACTGATTTTGGTTAGGGTTTGGTGCAACCGGGGCAGACCTCCCCTGCCTATGTACCCTAGTTTTCTTTGTTTCATCAACATTGATCTGCTTTCCGACCTGATTAAGCAAACCTCCCCAAGTCATGGCTTTCTTTCTGGTCACTGAATCAGCCAAATTTCCAGGGTTCAAGCCCTTGTCTCAAGGATTCTATTGCTACTTGCTCGAAGCAATCAGCCAATCCATTTTTGGTGTTTACAAAACTACTTATGTATTCCTTCAATGATTTGTTTGGTTCTTAGGCACAATGGATTATTGTGTCCCCATTGCCCTTCAACTCTTTACTCCCAACAAACTACCTTCGAAAGGCCACCCAAAAGGTATCAAAATTCTTGATGCAGCCCTGAGGTAGGCTGTTATACCACTTCAGAGCACTCCCCGTAAAGGATTGGGAGAATGCTCTACAGAGTAACTTGTCGTCATCATCAAAGTTCATCATGAAGTTTTTAAATTGCTCGAAATGGTTGTCCAGATCAGTACTGCCATCATACTTTTCCATTTTAGTGCTATCAAACCTCTTAGGGAGGTTCTCGGACAGAATCTTGGAAGACAATGGAGATTGTCTCCAATTCCGGCCACGACTGAACACAGTATCCTCATTGGGATTTGCAAAGATACCTGGTTCATCGTGGAAGGCAAATGGATCCATCAGCATCCGGTCTACATGTCTCAGGCTGTGAGATGATCCTTTGCCTATATTCTTCTTCAATTTCCCATGTCTACCCCTTTTTCTTGAATATTTTTTAATCAACTTCTGCTTTTTTTTTTGATCGGCCCTCATCACTGCTGGAGGACAAGGACTCTTCAACTCCTTCCTCATCCGAGGAGCTACCAGAAGACTCTGAGTCTGAGTCTGAACTCTCCACTGGCTTAGACCGGTGAGACTTTTTGGAGCTCGCATGAGTCTTTTTGGTACTTATATGAGTCTTTGAAGGCTCATGCTCTCTAAGGTTATCGGTATGATGAGCAACTGACGCTTTTGACTTGTCTTCATGCCCATCTTAGCCTTTTCTACCCTTGGAGCTTCTATCTCGCCCTTTAATCTATTGCGCTCCTCGATAGTATACTCATCATTTTCACCCACCACTTCAAGCAAGGCTGGTGGTACTTCCGGGGTTTCCGGATTCATTCGGACTAATTTTTCTTGTTGGTTTCGAATGCTTGATTCAGGAACCTTTCTCTCCCACTGTGGTCGCCAATTTGGTGTGGTTTATTTTTGTCTGAGGGTAAGTTCGTAATTTTTGTTTAGAGTTTGTGGAAGTTTGTAGGTATTTAATATTTGAGTAGAGAGTAGAGGGAGAATTAAGCAGCCTGGTTGTATTTAATTTTCATTACCCACATTTAATGCTGGTGGTTGGGTATTTATACCCTTACATTTGGGCTTTATGGGCTGTCGGGTCATGTTTAATGGACCCGGGTCAAGTTTAAGGACCCATGAGCTCTTAGTAGGAGAGCAGGCAGCTTAGTCAAGAAGTGATTAGGTTTTTAAGTACTTTAGTCCTTATTGGAACAGTCAAATGGATAAGGTGTTCGAACTGCCCTATCCGGTTAGATGGTCTTTGTTCGAACTGTCCCTGTCCGAAGAGGTAACAGAATCCGGACTCATCAGGTATGAATTTTGATTTGGACTAACGAGTGACTTGGCGCAGAGTTAATTTATCTGGAGATTTCTCTCTATCTGACCCCATTGCGAAAAAGGCGAGGATTTTCAAATGCTAGATACAAATTTCTCCTTAGGGAGAGGGTTTTAGGACTCCTGACTAGAAGACCCTGATGGAAGAGGTGAAAAGGCTTGTGACAAAGGGGATTTTTCTAACCTTGGAAGCTTTTGAGGATAATGAACCCTGGCGTGTGTTCACTTTTGGTTGATTATTTATTTTACGAGGAGAAACAGGAAGACCGACAGCAACGTGTTCCTCTCTTGAAACTTTTCTCGCTTTCGCTAACTCAGATAAGTTCAACCAACCTCATTTTACTAAGACGTTTATGGATGTGAACATATATGATTCAAACAAAAATTTGAAGATGAAGTAAGCTTTCTCTCACTAGGAATGTTTGTACTTTATGAAGACAATAAAATAGTAATAAGGTTTATATACAACAATAAAAATGACAATTACCTTAGAGAAGGTAAATCGATTTGGGTAATGATTAAAAGCTGCAAGGTATGGGATTTAAAGCCTAGGTAACTTTCTAGCCTAGTAGGTACAAGAGTCTAGGAGAAAAACGACTAAAAGGTCGAACCAGAGCCTGACACGTGTCCCACGATCGGAAGAAGACTCTTAGAATTCTAAAATGAGAAATAAGTTCCACCAAAATTTGAACAAAGCCACTCTTAAAGGAAACGTTTACAATTCAGACGAAACAACGGATCGGAAAATGTTGGTATTTGATTTTTAAGAGTTAGCTCTTCCAAATATTATTTGCAAGACCTAAAGGGGCTACTCATGAGATCAGATATTTTAGCTACTTTGTCTTGACTTAATCTGAAGGGCACTTCGGACCATGACCACTATTATAAAACTCAAAATAGGACAAATGTAGTAAATGTTGACTAAGCTAGTTGTTGGTCACTTCAAACCAGATTAGTAATAGATCATTAAACTTGAACCGACTTCACGATCCGATCAAATAAGCCGAAGAGTCATTAATTAAGTATAAATACCCCAACCGCTTTCATAATAAGGGTAATGAGAATTTATTACTAGCACACTACTTATTTATCTCACTTCCACAAAATTTATTACTTCACCGCTATTTATATTTGGATTATTTGTACAAATGATTAAAATCATTTTGATATGATGTTTATGTGTTTTTTTTTACTATTTTCAAGGTTTTGACCTAACTTAACTTATCCAAAATTTATGAGCCCCAGTTTGGACTTCATATGATTGATGTTCTCATTGGTGCAACATTATTGACCCTTAATCAGCTTCCTTCATGATCGTGAGTCTAACCGACACACCATCTTCTGAGTTATTTAATTATGTTGTGATCCTTATCATGGATACATCTCCTTTGGAATCCCTTAATCAGATTCATGATTTAATTGACCCACTCTCATACACGCGGTCTTCCTGCAGTGGCTTCTAAGAACCACTCCTTCAAAGTTACGTCCCCCTAAACCGAACCATCTATAAAACGGGATTCCTTTTGAAATTGAAATCCTCTTGAAAGCGCATCAAGCTCTGCAAACCGTGGTACGTATCTGGAATGAATAGGCTTTGTCGAGGAATTAAGTTTTTTTTTCTGCAAAACAAGTCCACGTAAAGGCTCAATTAAGCTTGCCAAAGGGTCAGTTTCACTTGATAAGGGCTCAGTTAAACTTAGCAAGCACTTAATGGATTTTTTAATAAACTTATTTTTCTTCATTGGGTCTTTTTTAATGGATGGGGACTTCGGCCATCTTTCTTTAAAGGAAGGTCATTTTACGATCCCAGTTAAACATGGTGGAGACTTAAGTCCTCTTCCTCGAAATTGAAGATCATTTAAGGGTTGGTTAAGCTTGTCAAAGACTCGATTAAGATTGCTAAGGGCTCAATTAAGCTTACCAAGGAATCAATTCGTCATTCTTTAAACTGAATTATATTCATTTCCTCAGTTAAGTTTACCATGAGCTTATTTAAACTTTTAAAGGGTTCGGTTAAAGTTGTCCATACCTCATTTAAGCTTACCATCAGCTTAAGATCCATTTTGTTCAATCTCAGTGTATCACGCAATCCCTACTGTAGATGGAAAGTTCTTAATGGAAGTGATTCACATGTTCTTAAGATTTTGACATTAGAATTAAAAAATCATAAATATAAGACCGATTAACTGCAAAAGTTTCGATTTCTTTTTGAATTAATGAAAAAAGTTTAGAACTTTTGTTAGATAAACCAAAGTAAAAGGTAGATCTAAATTCTAGTCAACCTAAAATGTTCTTGATTTCTTATATCTCATGTTCATGTGAAATTTGATAAGTTTGATATTATTGTCTAGCAGTTATTAGCGATGACTAATACTATTACTGGGAAATTTGAAGTGCCTAAAAGACTTGAGGTTAGTGTTCATCATTTGATTTCACTTAATGAAGGTTCTATTATATACTATCAGCATATTCATAGTTGTGCTTGTAATATCTGAAACAATTACATGCAGAGGCAAATGGTGTTCTTACACACCCATATTCAGTTTTGGTGATTCTTAAGCTAATACCGGAAACGCACTTCACCTTTCAAATTCCTCTATTTCAGTGGCTGGATATCCAACATATGGAAACACATTTTTCCATCACCCTACCGGCTGATTCTCTGGCAGTCGTCTTGTCATAAATTTCATTAGTGACTTGCTTTTTTTCTTTTTTATGTTTTGTGTTTTAGTAATAACTCTTAATGATGTCTTTTACGGCTCAATACTTGAGTCTACCATTTGTGCCATTTTATTTTGGAAGTCAACTTCAAAACAAAAGTTATAAAAGGGGAGTCAATTTTGCAGTTTTCTGAGCTACAACTCTTCATTGTGCTTTTTTTAGGAAAGAAAGATCCCTTATCTTTTCACTCATCTTAGTCTTGTGTTATACGTTCCTCCGTGCTTACTTCGGCAACGATGTTATCAAATTCAAAAAACTCATTCACGTCGTCTTCTTTGGCCATTAACTTTTGTTTATATTTCATTTGCATAAGATATAGGTTGCCTTCGAAAATACATCTTTAGTAGCTCGCATTAACTCATGTACTAACTTTTTTTCATCTGTTTTAAACCTACCGATTTGGGAATGACCTTCAAAATACAAATGTTATCCATGATTGCATTTACCATTATCAATATTTGATTACCAAATTATCTATAATTGTGTTTTGTGTCTACCACGATGGATCTCCCATAACTAAAATTATCTTTCAAATTTAAACTGGCAACTTCATTTGTTTTTATGATATAACTTTCATTTTTCACCAAAATTAATTTTTTATATATGGAGTGATAAATTATAACATGTTGGTAAAATTAAAACAAAGTCCAGAGTATAGCTGAATTCAACAAAAAGAAATAACGTTCGAAACAAATTCTTATAATAAAAATTTGAAAATAGTAAAATTTGTTATTGATGATATTATCACAAATATAATATTTCGTCCAATTTATGAATAGTTGAAACAGTGTTGCTGCTATCGAGTGGATATCATTAAGACAATATCGGGGAATGTCATTTAATAATTCACACCTAGTTATGCTTTGAACCAAGCTAACATATCAACTAGTTTTTTTTAAAGTTTATGCACAGTCAAACACTCTTAACCAAAAAGTACGGTGCTCGTTCAATTCCTTCAACAAGTCATGCCTCATAGTTGTCCATGATTCTTATGAACCGTATATTACTATAGGTACGATTCAATAACCAAGCTGACTGTCTAGCATAACATCTTTTACGCTAGTAATAAAATCATGTAAATATTTTAGGGTGCGTTCCTCGTAAGAAATTTTATGTTTGATCTTATTAGACTTAATTGCTCGAGTAATTTTATTATTCGTGAGAGCGAATCATCGATATATGCATATATCCGTGATTTCGTGGATAATATCTAAAGTAAAAAAATTAAATTACTTTTTAAATCCGTATAAATATGAAGTCTATGAACTTTCTACTATAGCATAATTGTGTTTTGCCCCTCACAATCAATCTCCAATATCCAAAATTAACTTTCTACTACCGCATTTTTTACTCTATAAATTCTATATTTCACAAATTAAGTTTATATATAGACTAATAAACTATAATATATTAGTAATATAGAAACATATTCCTTAGAAGACAGGTTAAAATATCACCAAATTTTTAAAAAAATGTACAAGCGATTGAAGCAAAATTCCTATAATAAAAATAATTGAAAAATAATTAATTTTTTATTCATATATTCCTATGAATAGTTGAAACACAACGATTTTGTTTAATTTAAATTCTGATTAAAATATTACGATTTTGTTTAATTTAAATTGTGATTCATTATATCAATCCTTTTAAAGTTTTGGTCGGTATGATTTTCGGATTTGTTGTTCAGTAACAAAAGAAATACATGCAAGTATCAATGTCGAAATCTAACAAAATAAAAACTTTTATTTTGATCAGAATTAACTAAACCGTTACTACTCTCCCCGCTAACTAGTTGATCAAGAGATGGTTCTCCCAAAATCAAGCTACGCTCTTTACGCTTACCACCAGAATCCTTACCACCAGAGCTCTTAAACATAACTTTTATTACCAGAACTCTTATCGAAGACGTGTTGTTCTATGAGAAAACTAACCCGTTTTAAACGCTCCAAATCAAGATATAACACCAACCCAACAAAATCATTCTGGTTATTAAAGAAACAATTATTGTGATCCCCGCAGGAGTAAGTAATTAGGTACTCACCTGTGGCAAGCTCCTCCCATGTGTTCTCTACATAAGCTTGGATACTTTCGAAGCTTTCAAACTCCGTGAAAGGCACAATTGCAGTTTGGTGACCATATTTAAAAATACAAACTCGTGATTTAGACATCTCTTAACCTGGACAATACAAGTTATTTGTTATTAGTCACAAAAACTAGGTGCAAAATATTTACTACTGCATCAAACAATTTGCATCCTAAGGTGCGAATTGTGTATACCTACAACGATCTATTCGCATCTTGTCCTGATATTTGTAGGTAACAAAGTCTTGATATTTGTTATTAGTCACAAAAACTGTGCAGATTATTTACTGCACCATCAAACAATTCGCATCCTATCTTGCGAATTGTGTATATCTACATAGAGCTATTCGCATCCTATCTTGCGAATTGTGTATATCTACATATAGTTATTCGCATCCTGTCCTGATATTTCTATGTAACACCGGTCCTGATATTTGTTTCGAAATACAATACGTTAACTAACCTAAAAACTCGTAATCTACACATTCAAGACAAAACTAAACAATAACAGATCACTATAACAAAAAAAAACAGAACACTACCAAATTATATAACGAATTATATAACGAACTATATAACGAACAATATTAACTAAACAATAACAGATCACTATAACAAAAAAAACAGAGAAAAGCTCGAAATCAGGCAATGGCATCTAAAAACAGTAGAATAGAACCTATTCCAACAGAGAAAACGAATAAAAAACTTCGAAATCGGTAGGTAATTACCTAAAAAGCTCGCAACACAATTACTTGTAAGCTATAAGATTCCAAAAAGCGACGATCAACTCCTGTACGTATAAAACAGAGGTTAGACAGGTCTAACACAACAACCTACATAAAGAAACAAACCTTTAGCAGCTTCCGATCATCGGAAAATGTGATTTCAACCGGTCTCGTGGTGGTTGGTAGGGTTAGGTGGTTAGAGCGGCTAACAAATTCAAATCTTCAAAAAGTTAGAAAAAATAGAAAGAAAACAGAAAATAACGTTTATATAGTGTGTTAAGGGTAGTTAGGGTATTAAAATAAAATTAGGTTGTAAGTGACAATAAGGTAGTTGAGATGGGTATTAAGTAACAATTGATCAAACCTTGGGTAGTAAGTGACAATTGAATAGTTGAGTGGATACTTTAAGTACAATTTCCCTAATTTAAATTGTGATTAAAATATTACGATTTTGTTTAATTTAAATTGTGATTAAAATATTGTGATTTTGTTTAATTTAAATTGTGATTCATTATATCAATCGTTTTAAATTTTTGGTCGGTATGATTTTCGGATTTGTTGTTCAGTAACAAAAGAAATACATACAAGTATCAATGTCGAAATCTAACAAAATAAAAACTTTAGGAAGCTTAGTGTCAATGAGTCAAATTTTAAGAAGAAACAAAACTCTCTCTCCAAGCTTTTTGTCGAACAGGTCATCGGCAGCGGTAAAAAGCCGATACTTTATTCACTTCTCCGGAGAGTGGTAAGATGGGCATCGCTAGTATCCATATATGCATTTATATATACATACGCATTTCAGAATTTGTAAGTGTCGAGAGAAAGATAGAGGAGAGTAAAGGAATGGGTAAGGCGGCGATGACAATAACAGGCGGTGGCGGCGGTGATGGTGATGGCGGGGAGGAGGGTGAAGAGTATGAGGAAGTGGAGAAGGGTGGTAGTGGTATTAATGGAATTTGAAGATAGATAAAATATAAAATATGAGCTATTCTGAGTTTGAATCCGTTAAGTTGTTTCCTGTTTTCGGGTATCTAAATTCGAATAGGGTTCCAGGTTACTTAGTTTCCTGTTTTTGGGTGTTTCTTGTTTTGGTTATCCAAATTCGAATAGGATCCGAGATAGCTTAGTTTCCTGTTTTTGGGTGTTAGTTGTCTATAAAAGAAAAGCTTTCGCTCTTGAGTTTGTATTCAACACCCCAAGCAAAGCAGAAGCAAAAGCAAAAGCAAAATATAATTAGCCATGCAATCCTTTGTCACCAACAGCCAGTTTTCTGAATTTTCCTCCTTTATGGTATCTGAACCAAGGCAACCAAAACTGTGGACTTGATTGCTGCTGCTCTAAGTAAGGTTAGTGGTGAGAATGGAGGACAAGTTTATCCAGATCCTCTACAAGTTGCAGTTGCAGTGGAGAGAGCGTTGCAGCAGACTGAGAGCAACAGCAAGAGCCAAGCCAATGCCAACTTAAGATCTATTCTGTTCAATCTCAGCGATTCACGCAATCCCGACTTCAGAAGGAAAGTTCTTAATGGCCAAATTAGACCAGAGACCATACCAGCTTTGGAACCAGAAGAGATGGCTAGCTATGAGAGGCTACAAGGAGACCATCAACTGTTGAGTAAAATAGCCACATTTAAACTGTAATATCCAAATATTGGATAATTGTTCTCTCTTTTTTTTGTATTAGATCTTGTATGTAAATACTTATGCGGAATTTAAGGTAGCATGGTGTTCCAACCATATATACCTGAAGTATATTCAAGAATATGTTGTATCAAACAGACATATTGTTCAAGAATATATACATAATCGTCGTTGTCAGAATTATCATTGAGCCTTAGCGGTGATACAAGTCTGGTTACCGATCAGGTTGTTTGGTTCATTTAATTTAGGGATGGAATGAGTTAAAATTCAAAAAGTTCACATCAAATTTAGTTACTTTAGACTTGAGAATGGTCAAATAACAAGCACAAATGCCTGTTGTGCAAAAATGTCTCATTAGAATTGTAAGTAGTAAATAGTTTGAAGTAGTAAATAGTTTGAAGAGGAGTAGCTACTTACACTGAGCATTGCAAGAAAAGATCCAATCAGTACCATCACAACAGCTGCAGTTCAGTAAGATGGAATTAGTTTTTTTTTAAAAATGAGTAATAAGTATTTGAAGTGAATAAGATGATGGAAAAGGAAACAAGTTACCAAAGAAAGGTACGGATAACGCGACAACCGAAGTCGAAGTAACTAATAGTGTTCTGATAAGTATAGATAGACAATAGGATTCATTAAGCTTTGTTGAAGGCAGCAGTTTCTTTAAGCTCAATGCAACTGGCGTAAGGAGTCGAAAGGAGACCTATTCCACAAAACATTTATTCCTGCAAAAGAAAAAACGCACTTTTACGACTTTTTCTATCAAACTCTTGAGCTATTATAGAATATGCATATTTAGCGTTAAGGACGGAACATTTTTTGCGCGCTAATGGCAGTTCACTGATGGATGACTTGAGATTGGAGGTAGGAGCTTGGTCTTTGTCGAAACTTGTTTCAGAGAAGAAGGGTTTGGTGAGGAAAAAATCAACACCAGTATCTTTGGGTCGTCTGTATGATGAAGAGAACAATGAACTTTCTTTTCATGATCAAAACACGATTCAATAAGAAATGTGAGCCTGTAACTTTGAGGCCAGGCAGAACTAGAATTGGTTTTGTCCAAATTGTCGTCGGATGAGTAAACCGACAAACTTATGGCGCTTCCGTGAGCTAATGGCGATTGTTTCTCTTCATCAATTGCTGTGGACCAGTCGTCTTTGCCAAAGTCCTCATCAAACTCCATCTTCGTCTTCAGTTTGATTCGAATTACAACAACAACAATGCTGAAAATGCTACTGCATACAAAGGTAAGTGTCGAACTAAATGATGGATATAATAGAGAGACAGTGATAGAATTTGGCATTACCTGAGATGAAGGACTTGTTTATATGAATCAATAGATTGGACTTGTTAAGATTCGTGCCTTTACATGTCTAGGGTGTTTCTTATATGTTATTGACTTGAATTATTCATCTGAAAGAGTGCTGGTTCTTCCCGGTTGAAGGGGACAAACTTTTTATGGCCTTCATTGGAGCACATTAATTCTTAGTATTATGTAAATGGTTATTAACAGTGTAAACTCTGGTTTTACTTTTGTTTTTCTTTGAATATTTGTAGTCAGAAATCTTATGTCCTAATGCGAAGGGTGCAATGAACTTATGGACAGAATTGATACCATGATCTTAATCTTGATGTTTGGCAGTGCACAATATAATTTAAGTTGCACCAAAATGAGTGGCTAGTATGATTTGTTAACTTGGTATAATTTGTCCACGCCATGCGGCAGATCCTTTTTGACAACGTTTGCATACAACATCGATCCAGGCTTCCTAACAAAGCCTGCTCCATCACACTCAAGACACCCGAAAACAACTGTGTAAGTATTGTTTGCTTGGTTGGTCTTATTTTTCAATCTTGTAAGAAAAAACGCGTAAAGAATAATATCACGGCTTTTTTATTTTTTTCATACGTTTTTTTATTATCTTCATTTATATAACACATTTTATCATAGATACATTATCTTCCAACTCTTTCTACTATTCACTTATTTCTATTATTCACTTAGACCGTCATTTTTAACTTTAAAATCGATAAATTAACACTACGTTTTCTTTAGAAAAATATCCTACTTTTCATCAAACAAACAAAATCTTATGATCTATTTAAATAATTGTTTTATTATATATAAATTTTATTTTATTTTCATAAAGAAAACCATTACATAGAGATGTCACAAAACAACCTCTGTTTCGTGACAAATGGAATCACTAACAGACCTCCCGCTCCATTTGCTTTGCCTCATTAGTGGGAAACCAATGTTAGTGCATAAAAATCTCTCTAAACCGCTCTCACATATTCTTTTTATAATCTGTAAGGCTGCTTCATATCTCCATATTTATAAATACCGACCTAAACACACTCCGATATAACTATAATAAATGGCCTACAAAAGATCCAAAGATTTTGAAGTCGAAGTATTGAATAAATAAAAACGAATAGTCAAGAGTCTACCCAACCATTTAAGCCTCCAATTGATCATCATTTTCAAATATAAGAAAGTTTTATACTCCCTCCATTCCGAAATATCGGACGTTTAAGAAGGTAGCACAGATATTAATAAAAGTCATCATGATTTGCCTTTCTTGTAAAAGATTAAAAGTAGAGAGATTTAATTGGTCAGATGTAATAGATATGTTTTTTTTTATTTACAAATAAAAAGCAAAATGAGGCTATTATTCCTACTTTATTGTTTTAATAAAACAATAATTAATATTGCCTTGAACTTCGAAAACCACTATTAATGTGGAATCCTAACAAATTTCTTAAACAACTAATAAAAGGAACACTGAGAGTAATGTTCAACGTTAATCATCATTTGTATAGCAGTGACATGACAACTATAAGTATCCTAGTACAAACGACGGAAGAGGTTGTGGTTGTCTATTTATGTTGCAACATGAACCGTCGCCAATTACGGTGTTAATTATCATATAAATAAGTTTAGATTTCTTCTAGAAAAGAGAATGAGAATTTCATGACTAGTAATTTAACGTATCAATTCCTAAGAATAGAATTTGAGTTCACTAAAAATTAAATTGTACAAAAGAAACACATAATAAAAATGTAAAATTGAATGTTATTGTATTGTTCAAACAAAATGTATACATATGGAAGACTAGATATCATTCAATGAGATGCCACTACGCATCCATCAAATATATTTCCATACATTGTTGCGGGTCTGAACATCAGATTAATTCCATCATCCCTCTTCTCTAGAGAATCCAAAGTTGGAAGAGCTAGGAGGACGGTAAGGCCCCGCGAAATCATCTTTTCCTAAGTCATTGAAATAGATGTTGATGTTCTGAAAAGCGTCAAGATCTACCTCTTTGTTACCATCACCAATAACCTGTTCACAATGGAGATTCGTTAGAATTTCCTTTTCCAAGGTAGGATCGGTAGGAGCTAGAGGAGGGATCTCAGAAGGACGAAGGATTATCTCTGCTCCAATCGTAACTTTTTTTTGGCAGCTTTCTCATCACTGTTGGCCTTACACTTTTTGTCCTTCTTTGAAATCTTTAGTGGGTTGTCTGACCCACCAGCCTCCTTCATACTGACTTTTACTGCGTCCAGTAAAGCAGCGTTAATACCTCCTTGGTTTTCCAAACCGGTCTCTTCAGTGGTGTTTTGAGGTGGGTCTATTGTGGTTTTCTTCTTCCTCTTGTTCTTCATCATATTCAGATGACCGGGGGCTTTGGCTTTAGCAGGAGGGGTGGTCAACTCTTCCCAAGTGAGGTCCATTTTTTCTGTGGTGTTCCACAGATGAGACCTCACATAGTTCCCCGATGTGAAGCAATTATGGAAAGCATTGTCCCACTTCTCTAAGGCCCAAGCGTTCAGTTTGGCACATGTATCCTGACCTGTCTCCACATAGTCCGACAACTCATTATGAAGAAGTATAAATCAGTTCTGATTAAAAATTGATGATTAAAAGATTAAAGAAAAAATAAAAACACTCACCAATACTCTTCCAGCGGCTGGTCAACTGGCTGGGGTTGGAGTCAACCTTGATCTTTTTTCTATTCTCCCAAGCCGCACTGATGTATAAGAACTGCGTCCTCCACGACTTTTCTGACTCCAGGAGATCATTCAATACATTGTATTCATTCCCCATATTGTAGTGGTAGAAGGGGATGTGATAATTTTTACACAAGTTTGCCACAACAACTAATTGTACCATTGGTAGTGGAATCTTAAACAACCTGGATGCTATGATTCAGGCCAGTAGAGTATACCAAGCATTGGGAATCAGTTGTCTGGGATATAACTTGGTGACATGAAAGTATCTAACTATCTTTGGATCCAAAGGAAAGTGGAGTCCCCAATTCAGCACTTCTGTATAGACCACAAGTTTATTGGGTTTGCAGTCCATCGAGATTTCTGGGATGACTGGAATTCTCACCTTCACACAGACTGTGGGTGTATACGTAGATTATATTTTGAAGGGCCAGTAAATACTTCACACTGACCGGGAGCGCATCTGGATGAGTCATACCTATTTTGGTTTTGCCCTTCCGATCTATAATTATGTCCGCCATTTTGCCGGACACGTCAAAAGAGGTTTCATCTAAACTGTCCTCCATGTTTTCTTTTATAAATGTGGAAGGCTGTTCGGATGGCTGTACAAATGGTTTTTCGGATGGATGTTCGGATTATCTGACTTCTACCATGGGCTGCTGTCCAGATGGTTTGCTTTTTCCCACTATTTTTACTGCCTCCAAACTAGAAGGTTTTGAAGAAGTAGGTATGAATTTTGATTTGGACTGACGAGTGACTCGGCGCAGAGTTAATTTATCTGGATATTTCTCTGTATCTGACCCCATTGCGAAAAAAGGCGAGGATTTTCTAATGCTAGATACAAATTTCTCCTTAGGGAGAGGGTTTTGGGACTCCTGAATAGAAGACTCTGATGGAAGAGGTGAAAAGGCTTGTGACAAAGGAGATTTTTCTAACCGTGGAAGCTTTTGAGGATAATGAACCCTAGCATGTGTTCACTTTTGGTTGATTATTTCTTTTACGAGGAGAAACAGGAAGACCAGCAGCAACGTGTTCCTCTCTTGCAACTTTTCTCGCTTTCGCTAACTCAGATAAGTTCAACCAACCTCATTTTACTAAGGCGTTTATGGTTGTGAACATATATGATTCAAACAAAAATTTGAAGATGAAGTAAGCTTTCTCTTACTAGGAATGTTTGTACTTTGTGAAGACAATGAAATAGTAATAAGGTTTATATACAACAATAAAAAATGTCATTTACCTCAGAGAAGGTAAATCGATTTGGGTAATGATTAAAAGCTGCAAGGTATGAGATTTAAAGCCTAGGTAACTTTCTAGCCTAGTAGGTACGAGAGGGATTTAATTATGTTGTGATCCTTATCATGGATACATCTCCTTTGGAATCCCTTAATCGGATTCATGATTTAATCGACCCACTCTCATACACGCGGTCTTCCTGGAGTGGCTTCTAAGAACCACTCCTTCAAAGTTACATCCCCCTAAACCGAACCATCTATAAAACGGGAGTCCTTCTGAAACTGAAAATCCTCTTGAAAGCTCGTCAAGATCTGCAAACCGTGGTACGTATCTGGAATGAATAGGCTTTGTCGAGGAATTAAGTTTTTTTTGCAAAAAAAGTCCACGTAAAGGCTCAATTAAGCTTGCCAAAGGATCAGTTTCACTTGATAAAGGCTCAGTTAAACTTAGCAAGCACTTAATGGATTTTTTAATAAACTTATTTTTCTTCATTGGGTCGGTTTTAATACTTGGGGACTTCGGCCATCTTTCTTTAAAGGAAGGTCATTTTACGATCCCAGTTAGACATGGTGGAGACTTAAGTCCTCTTCCTCGAAATTGAAGATCATTTAAGGGTTGGTTAAGCTGTTCAAAGACTCGATTAAGATTACTAAGGGCTCAATTAAGCTTACCAAGGAATCAATTCGTCATTCTTTAAATTGAATTATATTTATTTCCTCAGTTAAGTTTACCATGAGCTTATTTAAACTTTTAAAAGGTTCGGATAAAGTTGTCAATACCTCATTTAAGCTTGCCAATTCTTAGTTAATCTCAAAGACTTGAAGTTTCATACTTTAAACTGAGCTCATTTTATTTTCTCGGTTGATTTTGATGGGACTTAGATCATCGTTTTCCATACTGAAGTCTTTTTATGGACGCGATTAAGCTCGTCACAAGGTTGAGTTCTCATCTAACCAAATGTGGTGTCTTTGCTTTATTTCCCAAGATTATAATAAAACTAATTGCTTAGTCATAAACCAGGTCCCTTTGTCTCCTTAACTAAGTTGCTCACTAGGCTATACGATCACTCAATAAACCAAGATCCATTTTTGAACGTTAGCCAAAATAATTATTTATGCCTTAATTTGGGATTCTTCTATGATGGCCACTTTTTTTATGACATGATTTGCTGTCAAGCTTCAGATTCATGGGTCGTTGATCTTCATAACCTATTATACTTTTTATTTTTTCCGATGGTACATGATGCAGTTTCCTTTAAAGAAGTTGATGGATAGTGAACCCAAAACTTCTAAAGATTCAAGAATTAAAAAGTTTAATTGAATAAAGTGTTTGATTTTTAGATTCAATAAACAATTGGTCGTCAAAGTAGGGTTAAAAGTTCTTTAAATAAAAATTATTTGAAAACCGTAAAAAAAATGAAAGCAAAGTACATGTTTGAAAATATAGTCCAATCAAATATGAACATAAATAGATTTGATTAGTTATTTAAAAAAATCACAATATATTAAAATTTCTAGGCAAAATGGAAAAACGACAATTCAAGACCTTAAAAAGTAGGTTTTAAGATCCAAATTTTGTGACGGGTCCTATGGCTTCCGTCACCTTCCCAACGTTGATGGACTTGCAAAAACCTTCGATTTGAGTACCCATTTTACCCTAATATGATATACGGTTTAGAAACAAGACATATTTCTATTTATCCAATACCTTTAGACATTTATGGGCCTGGGCCACGACATAATCCTCTCATATTATCATCATCATATAGGTGAGTAAAAGGTAACATGAGTTTCACGTTGAAGACATTGTGGGTCTTCATATGGCTAGGGTAAAAGGCAAACGAAATACTCGACGTTAAATTTGACCAACCTGTGTTTCTTGTTAGTTGTGGATTTATACTTCTGAGTTGTTTCTGCAATATATTTTCGCGTGTTGTTATGAAATTCTCACAACTCTACAATAGATATTTCAACCCGTACAAGAACCTTCCATACTTACGGAAAAACCAAATCCATATGGCAACGGGGATTACATACGCAGACAACCACGAACACACTATTCTTCATACTCCTCTTATTGTGCATGATGAGTCCGGATTTTGTTACCATTTTTGGTAAGAGCCGGACAGGTAATTCAGACATAATCCATCTAACCGGACATGGATGATTTGGACAACCTCCATTTACTAAATTGTCCGAACAGAACTAAAGAATTAAAAACATAATCACTTCATGATTAAACTAATCACTTGTTTACTTAAAAGCTAATGGGTCTTTGAACTCGACCCGAATCCGTAAAAACACAACCTGAAAGCCCATATGGCCCAAAAGAAAAAGGGTATAAATACCCAACCACCTACATTAAATAAGGGTAACGAAAATTAAATACAACCAGGAAGCTCTATTCTTCCTCTACAATCTACCCAAACATTAAATACTCTCAAAATTCCACAAAACTCTAGACAAAGTTACAAAAATGCCCTCAAACAAAAATAAACCTCACCAAATTAGCGACCACAGTGGGAGAACGACGGTGCCTGAATCTAGTATTCAAAAACATCAGAAAAATCTAGTTCGGATGAATCCGGACATGCCAGAAGTACCACCAGCTTTGCTCGAAGTGGGGGGAGAGAATGATGAATAAACCATCGAGGAGCGCGATAGATTGAAAGTTGAAATAGAATCTCTAAGGGCTGAGAAGGCAAAGATGGGTGTAAAAGAGAAATCAAAGGCGTCATTTGCTCACCATACTGACAACCCTAGAGAGCATGGGCCTTCGAAAACCCATGTGAGTACGAAGAAGACTCATGCTAGCTCCAAAAAGTCTCACCGGTCCTTGCCGGTAGAGAGCTCTGATTCAGACTCAGAATCTTCCAGTAGCTCCTCGGGCGAAGATGGGGTTGAGGACTCCTTCTCATCCAGTAGTGATGAGGGCCGATCTAAAAAGAAACAAAAGTTGATTAAGAAATATTCAAGAAAAAGGGACAGACATGGAAAGTTAATCGTCTCATAGCCGGAGACATATAGACCAGATGCTGGTAGATCCTTTTGCCTTCCATGATGAGCCAGGTATCTTTGTAACTCCTAACGAGGATACCGTTTTCAGCCGTGGTCGGAATTGGAGACAATCTCCATTGTCGTCCAAGATCATGTCCGGGAACCTTCCTAAGAGGTTTGATAGTACGAAAATGGAAAAGTACGATGGCAGTAAAGACCCGGACAACCACTTGGAACAGTTTAAAAATTTCATGATGAATTTTGATGATGACGACAAGTTGTTTTGTAGAGCATTCTCCCAATCCTTTACGGGGAGTGCCCTGAAGTGGTATAACAGCCTACCACAGGGATGCATCAGAAATTTCGATACCTTTTGGGTGGCCTTCCGGAGGCAGTTTGTTGGAAGTAAAGAGGTGAAGGGCAATGGAGACACAATTATCCATTGCGCCCAAGAACCGAACGAATCTCTAAAAGAATACATAAGTCGCTTTGTAAACACCAAAAATGGGTTGGCTCATTGCTTTGAACAAGTAGCAATAGCTTCTCTGAGGCAAGGCTTAAACCCTGGAAATTTGGCTGATTCAGTTACCAGAAAAAAGGCCATGACGTGGGGAGGTCTACTGAATCAGGTTGGAAAGAAAATTAACGTGGATGAAACAAAGAAAACTAGGGTGCACAGGCAGGTGAGGTCTACCCCGGCTGCACCAAACCCAAACCAAAATTAGTCCGGGAACAAGACAAGAGAGGTCGGGCAGGGTCATAACAGAGCCAAAGCTCAGTCTCAGCCAGCAGCGCCAGCCCAGAGTCAACAATCAAGAAATAAGCGAGGGCCTTGGGTTTAAACAGAGTGGTTTGCTGAGTTAAAAAAAACATAGCCACCATCTATGACAAAACAAAAGAAGAAGTACACTATAGAAGGCCGACTGCGTTGCAATCTCCTAGGGAGAGCCATAACAATTGTTTCTGTCAGTATCATAATGATATTGGCCATACCACCGAGGATTGTATTGCTTTAAAGCAAGAAGTCCATAATTTAATCGAAAGAGGAAAGTTGGGAGCATATGTTAAAAGAAAAGGAGGAAATAGATCTGATAACGCTCATCGGGCTGGTCCAAACAATACAGGCACATCAGCTCTGGAGGGAGCTATGGTGATAATCGAAAGATTCAATATTGAGTCAGAGTACTTGGACCCTGACCCAACTCGAAATAGAGTGGGTGCCATTGAGGAACGTTGTAAGACGGTGTCCAGGCTTATTAACTTTTTCGAATCACTCACAATTTTCGGAGGGGATACCTTGACAGCACACACTGCTTCCTCGAGAAAGAGGCATGTTCATACTTTAGCTACCCAACTGGAGGGAGGCATGACTTCCTATCAATTGCAGATTCCATTTCCCTTCATTGTTTTTTATGAGAATGACCTGAGGGATATAGTTAGTCCTCATGAAAATGTTGTTGTCATAGGAGCATCCATCGGGGGCAACGACATAAGGCGAATTTTGATGGACACTGAGAGTTCAGCCAATATCCTCTTTTTAACTTCCTACAAAAAGATAAAAAATCCAACAGTAATTCAGCGTTCGAACAGGTCAATTGTGGGTTTCACTGGAAGCTCAGCAGATGTGATCGGGGAGTTCGAGGAGGAATTTTTGTTGGGCAAAGACCCTTTTAAGAAAATGGTTAGAATACTGTTCGTTGTGGTGGATTGTCCCACTTGCTATAATGCTATTCTGTGGAGATATTGGCTCTCTAGAATTCATGCACTGGCCTCAACAGTCCATCAATTTCTAAAATATGTTGTGCAAGGGCAAGTGGGAGTTGTTCGGAGCAGCCAAAAGATAGCCAGAGAGTGTTATGCAACAGCACTGCCCCCCCGGACGTTGGGGGCAGTTCGAATTAACGAAGAATAGCAATTTGAGGGGCTATCTGGGGGCGAGGGTGAGACTGATGACCCCAGAGAGACCCCTGGAGTTTTAATACCAATTGAAGAAGTTGAAACACATTCTTTGGAAGAGGGAAAAAATGTTAAGATAGGGTCCAAGATGACATCGAAATTGAAGGATAAAATGTTGAAGTTCATAAAAGACCATCAGCATGTATTTACTTGGTGCAATGCTGATGTTACCGGGGTACCAGCAGATATTATATCACATCAACTGTCCATCCAAAGAGACATAGCACCTGTGATACAAAAGAGAAGAGCTTTTTTTAAGGAAAAGGTTGATGTCATAGTTCAAGAAGTTGACAGGCTTACTAAAATGGGGCACATAAAGGAGTCTCAGTATCCTTTATGGACAGCCAATCTGGTGTTGGTGAAAAAGAAAAATGGCAAATGGCGCATATGTATCGATTTTACAGATCTCAACAAAGCTTGCCCGGAGGATTTATACCCGGTTCCCCGGATTGATCAGTTGGTGGATTCCACATCTGGGAACAAGCTGCTATCTTTCATGGATCAGGAAATGTAAAATTGGAAGATCAAGTAGATCTGGGTACAATCAGATTCAAGTAGATCCGAAAGATCACGAACATACTACGTTTGTCACTGATAGGGGCTTTCATTGTTACAAAGTGATGTCGTTTGGGTTAAAAAATGCTGTGGCTACTTATCACAGGTTAATAAACAAAGCTTTTGCTGGTCAAATTGGAAGAAACATGGAAGTATACATCGACGACATGATGGTAAAAAGTGTGGATGAAGAGCTACACTTGGCAGATCTCCAAGAAACTTTTGATAACTTAGTAAAAGTAAATTTGAAGCTAAACCCCAGAAAAGTGCGTGTTTGGGGTGCAGTTCGGAAAATTCTTGGGGTGTGTAATAAGTAAACAAAGGATACAGCCTGATCCGGACCAACTTAATGCTTTATTCCAAATGGAGCCTCCTCGGAATATTAAAGAAGTACAACGATTGACTGGGAGGTTGACTGCGTTAAATCGATTCATTTCAAGGTCTTCGGACAGATGTGCCCCATTTTTTCAAACTTTAAAAGATGCAAAGGGATTCGACTGGTCTTCACAGTGTGATGAGGCTTTCAATGAAATCAAAAAACATTTGTCCTCTCCCAAGACTTTATTTAAACCTATTGACGGAGAGACTCTTTTCATATACTTTGTAGTTTCCAGTTGTGCCATAAGTGCTGTATTGGTGAGAGAGGTGGATAATTATCCCCGTCCGGTGTACTACATCAGCAAGAGCTTGATAGATGCAGAAAAACGCTATCTAAAGCTTGAAAAATTGGCATTAGCCCTGGTGATTGTTGCAAGGAAGATGAAGCCTTATTTTCAGGCTCATCCTATTATTGTCCGGACATCCTATCCCCTGAAAAACGTTCTTCAAAAGGCAGACATTTCGAGTAGAATGACTAAGTGGTCGGTGGAACTAGGGGACTTCGATATTGATTTTTATCCTCGAACAGCAATCAAAGACCAAGCGGTGGCAGATTTCTTAGTTTAATTTCACTCAGATAGGGATACTAAGCAAACAAAAGATGTGAAAGACAATGGTGGATACTCAGATTGGAATTTCACTCAGTCTGGGTTGTCCGGACTGATGGTGGATCAAGTACCATGGGATGTGGTGCTAGGGTGTGCTTGACCTCTCTGTATGGTGATAGAATGTATCAAGCTATATGTTTCGCTTTTAGGGCTTCTAATAATGAGTCTGAATATGAAGCTGTTATAGCTGGTTTAAAGTTAGCTCTTATTTGTGGAGCCAAAAGGGTCAAGTTAATGAGCGATTCTCAACTTCTTATCCATCATGCACAAGGACAATCTGAAGAAAAAAAGGAGCAGCTGGTAAAATACTTACTTCTTCTCAAAGATGTGGCGCTTAAGTTCAAGAGCATAGTTTATGAGCACATACCCCGAACAGAAAATATACTGGCAGACTCCTTGGCAACCATACCCTATACTGAGTCCTATCCTTGGATTCATGTGTTGCAGTGCCCATCCATTCAATTCGGTATGGGTAAAGAGGAAGAAAGCTTCGATATACAGATAAAACAGCCTCAAGATTGGAGGTTTCCTCTCCTTTAATACCTCTCAGATGGCATCTTGCCTCCGGACAAATCAATATCAAGGAAAGTAAAGTACAAGGATAGTGGTTTTGTCATCCTAAGAGATGTTCTTTATAAGAAGTCTTACAGTAAACCCCTCTTACGATGTTTGGGGGTTGACAAATCTCAAATAGTTCTCTCTGAATTACATGATGATGAGGGATCAATTCACTGTGGGTTTGGGGCTCTAACAAGAAGAGTTTTGGTAGTTGGGTATTATTGGCCCTCTATAATGCAAGATGCTAAGGAGTTGGTGAGAAGGTGTGACCCATGCCAGAGATATAGCAACGAAATTCATATTCCATCCACTCCTTTAGAGTCAATTTCTGAGCCAATACCTTTCGCTCGATGGGGGTTGGATTTAGTAGGACCTCTACCCATGGCGTCCGGAGGGTGCAGGACTATCATTGTTGCTATTGACTACTTTTCAAAGTGGATCGAAGCCGCTCCATTGGCAGGTACAACATCAAAATCTATTATAAAATTCATTTTACCAATACCTGCTGCAGATTTCGAATTCCACAAAAGATAACTAACAGACAATGGACCACAATTCGATAACAAGGAAATGCAGAGTTTCCGTGCCTCCAGAAGTATACAACATTGCTTCTCTTCCCCTTTCCATCCATAAGAAAATGGTCAGGTTGAAGTAGCCAACATGACAATACTATCCGGTCTAAAGAAAAATCTAGAAGGAGCTGCTAGAAAGTGGCCAAGTTATTTGCAAGAAGTTTTGTGGGCTTACCAGACTACACCTGGGGCTGCAACACAAGAGTCTCCTTTTGCCTTGGTCTATAGGATGGATGCCATAGCTCCCATAGAGGCTACTCTCCCTTCATTTCGAGTTCATAATTTCTCTGAACACACTAATGAGGTGGCTATCAGAACCCAGCTTGATTTAATAGATGAAAAAAGAGTTAAGGCTCACCTTAGAGTTACACATTATCAAGGTTTGATGAGAAGCAGGTTCGCTTCCAAAGTTAAGATGAATGATTTTAAACTAGGGAGCAAGGTATTGAGAAAAGTCTTCCTACATACTAAAGAAAAACAGTTCGGTAAGTTTGCTCCAACTTGAGGAGGACCCTATGTGGTCATTGAAAAGCTTAAGCCTGGGACATACCGGCTCCAAGACAAAGATGGAAGGGTTTTGAATCACCCTTGGAATATCGAACACCTCCGGATGTACTTGGAGTAGAAACTATGTAAATATTTACTTGTTTAAAAGATCGTATAAATATTTGGGGGCATACTCTTTCCTACCTTGGTGGCGCGGGGAGGTTTTAATGAGGTGTCCGGGATTTTCTATGAAATTCTATGCCTTCTTAAAAATTTGGAGTGTTTTTACTTAAATAGTTCCTTGTGAAATTATTATTTGAACATAGGTCGGATTAAATTAAAAGAGTGATGACTATTTAAACATTTGTCATCGGAGAAATTAAACACTCACTTTAGAATGTTTATGAAATAACTAAAGGCTGTTTAAACATTAGCCAGCATAATTGAAAAACTATGAAAAAATGCAAGAGCTGTGCGAAACAAAGATACCCATTGAAACATACGAAGTGCCTTGGCCATCCAAGGACTTTAAATTGTCAAAACAAAAAAGATTTATCCGGACAAGGACCAGACACAGTTACAAAAAATTCCTTGGCCATCCAAGGACTTTGGTTCAAACAAAACAAGAGTGAAATGATAATTGATATTCTAAGACTGAGCCATTGAAGATGGCTCAGCCTCACTAGCTTTCTTCTTCTGAAGATCGTCCTTTTATTTATCCGGGCTCTCCCCGGTGTTCTCGCCATCATATGGAAGGAGAGGTCTTCATACTCTACAAAAGTCCATAAGTCTCCCAGATTCCTCTTCGAAAATTTCTCATGGAAGAGCAAGACCATGTCCGACTTCACCTTGGCATACATCTCTTCCTGAGTGTCTATCACTTGGTTGGAATAAGCATCTATCTTGGCTTGGATTTTTGCCTCTTGTTCCCTTAGCAGATCAGCTTTTTCTTGTGCAGCCTTGGACACCGAGTCCTTGAGCGAGATCTTGTCATTGGTCAAAGTATGAATGACCTTGTTCCTGGAATTCACATCCTCTTTCGAGGAAGAGAGATCTTTCTCCAACTCGGACTGCTTTTCCCGGAGTTCTCTAATAGTATCTTCTAAGGTAGCTACCTTTGTGACCCAACCCTCCTAGTTCTTCTTTAACTCCTCGTTTTCACTCTTCAGAACATCAGCCTTTTGGTTGGCAATGAGGAGGTCACCGGACAATCTCTCCTTGTCAGAATTAAGGGCAGTAATAATAGTTGACTGACCTCGCACTTGCTTCTCCAAACTAAGTACTGGCTGAATATTAATCAATATAGAGTGAGTAATAACATCCCTTTCACTCGAAACAGAGAAAGACTTACCATTGAAGGTAACAATGTTCGAAGTACTTGGAGGGAGGTAGGGTCCAACAAAATCATCTCTGGGGAGGTTTTCAAAGTAGTCACCAAGTCCCTCAAGCCCAGTAATATCGACACCGTCAATACTAATAAAAAAATAAAGAGATACCAAATCCAAATAAAAAAATCAAATCTTAATCTTAATCAAATTATAAATCTGAAATCATAATTAAACCAAGTCCAAATTCAAAATATGAGTCGTTTAAAAAAGCTGTTTGGTGATCCTAGTTGGCAAAATATAGTCGAAGAGCTTATTACTTTTTTATAAAACTCATACATGGGATATAGTTTAACCCCTACCGGGTAAGCATATAATGAGTTTCGTTGGGTTTTTTAAATTAAAACAAATTTTGATAGGTCCATTAAAAGATATAAGGCTCATCATTTAACAAAAGAGTATTTGTAGAAGTATGGTATTTGCAATTAAGAATTTTTAATACTATTAAATTAAGCTTTTGTACTCGGTACCGGTTGAGAATGGGCTGCCAATGTACCTGCCCAACATCGATAGTGTAATGCACCAACGCTGCCAGCGTAAGTCCATAACACTACCGGTGTCTAACACGCGGTGTACTACACCCACGTTGCCAGCATAAATCCATAACACTGTCGGTGTCCAACACTGGCAGTGTTATGAATTTACACTTGAGGCCTGGTTGCATAGTAACGGTAGCGTAGGTGCATCTCACTGTCGGCATCGCAAAAGACCAGAGAATAAAAAAATGGTGTTCTTCGACAAAAACTTAAAAATACTATTTTAAATCAACTACAAACAACATACCCAACCACAACTTAACCACATAAACATTTATATTTCATGCAAAACTCTATTATAACACTAGAACTAAGCAATTTAGATTTCCTAAATCAAAATCACCAAAAGAAAAAAAATTCAATTAAACTTTGAAAATCTAGATGTAGACTTACTCTTTCCTTTTGCCCATCTATTGATTGTGTTTTTTTAGATGAAATTGGAGTTGTTTTCCGAGGAATAAGAGTTTGGGTTCAGGTGTTCTTGATGTGCTAAAGTGGGTGAGATGAAGAGTTTTGTTTTAAATTAGATACACTAAATACGTTTTGGATAGACTTAGGGTTTTTTGCTAGGAGTATTTTTTTTAAAATTGGGTTAACCACATTGTTTTTGGATAGATTTAAATTAGAACTACTTAGAGTTTTGGAGACAACGTTTTAGCCATGCCTTTATGATAAATATCATATTTTAAAATTTAAAATTAACAAATTTCCAACAAATAACATATATTTTAGTTATTTTATTTATTTTTGAAATAAGATAAAACTTCCTAAAAATTTATATAGCTAGGTAAACCAAATCATTTAAATAATATTTATTTAGATTCAATTTTCAAATATTTTTTTTTATTAAAAATAGGGAGCATGACAATTTAGGTTCAAGTGGAAATGTCAGGTATACCTCTAAATATTATCACCCATTAATTTAAATGAATTAAAATTGTCCGTCAATTTAATTTTCCTCGTCGTTCCATCTTCATTAGTCTTAAAAACGAATTCTTTCAAACTAGTTTTTCAAAATCGGTTTTTAAAATTAACGTTCACCGCCAACCGCAAATCAAACCCTAATGTATTCTTAAAAAATTAAAGTTTCACAAAAAACTAATAAACAAAATTTCACGAAGAAAATCAAAATTCCGAAAAGAACTAAAAATGCAAAAGCATTATTTCAAAAAGAAGAAGCCCTGAACTCTTATAGTAGTTTATGTTTAATTCAAAAAAATTAATTATAAATTCGAATACGATTATGATTTTAAGTAGATATTCGAAAATGATTACATACCAATATACCATATCAGGTATAACATTATGAATTTTATAGAATTCGATATAGAAACCTCATAACTTGTAAATCATTGTATTTGGATAATGATTTAGTTTTTTAAGTAATGTGGTTGATATTTATTTATTATGTGTTTTATATAAATTCTTCTACTGCAGTTATAGAAAACCATGAGAATTTTAGTATATTGTTTTACTCGCTCCATTTATTTGATATGAATTGTTCGGTATAAACATTACTTGTTGTTGGCGTGGCTAGCCGTTTCATGGAAAAAACCTTCTATAAAACATATGAGTGTTGTCAAACAAATTTTTCGATATATAAAGGGTACACTCAATTTCAGTTTGAAGTATGTTAAAAGAGAACATCAACATCCAGAGTTGATTGGGTATGCTGATAGCGATCTTGTTGGAGACATTGATGATCAGAAAAGTACCTCTGGGGTTGTTTTTTTTTTTTCTGGGCAGTGATCCGAATAGTTGGACTTCACAAAAACAGAAGGTTGTAGCATTGTCTTCATGTGGCTCAAGAGGTTGATGGAAGAGTTATGCGAAATTAAAGTTGAAAAAGTTATTATGCGAGTTGATAACAAGTCTGCAATTGTTTTAGCAAAGAACCTAGTCTTCCATGGAAAAAGTAAACACATAGATATCAAGATTATTTTTTGCGTGATTGCCTGAAACAAGGAATCCTTGATATTGCACATGTCAGCATTTAAGAACAAATTGCAGATTTTTTTACCAAACCATTGCCGCGTGACAGATTCGAGTTCTTAAGAGATGCAACTGTTGTGTTCAACTTGAAACCTGAGTTACGAGATTAAGAGGGAGAAATGTTGGCATAATTAATATAATCTCGTATCTTATTTATATGTATGCAGTTATATTTTGTTATGTCAACATTTCTCCCTCTTAATCTCCTAACTCACGCTTCAAGTTGAATAAATCCGTTGCATCTCTCTATCACGCGGCAATGACTTGGTAAATAAACGTTATATTTCCTTTTTGAGTTTGATTCATTTATATAACTAAAGATAAAATCACATGCTCGATGTGTAGGATAAAAATAAGGTGAATTTTCATGTTGATATAGCGTATCGAGATTATATTTTGTCTATTTGGGACGGGTACATTGACAGTCCATATCCAACATAACATAAAAAATAAAATAGCAAACATTGAAACTTTTAGTATTTGAGAACCAACACACAATAAGAAACCTGTGATCTATTCAGTCTGCTTCTGTTGATGATGCATTCTCCTTTCTGATTGTTGTTCCTGAGCAACAAACATAATGCATGATAGATATTCTACTCATAATCATATGTTTTTTTGTTTTTTTATGTGTAAATATAACAACAAACAAGTACAATATGATCTTACCTTCTGAAGGTGGTAACTTTTGGACAACCTCCTACCATCAATTGAGTATCACCTCTGTCGAAGCGGAAATGTAAAATTGTAACCCGCTCTTGAGTATCCTCTGAGGCTCGGTAGTTCCTTGAGTACTATTTTCTTCAGTCGAGGGAGCACTACCTCCTCTTTCTCAAGGCCGTCCTTTCCCGCTTCTATTGTTTCGTTTCCGAATAAATACTCTACTCCATCACATTCTTCGATCTCCAGTCTTTCCAGCTTTGGAAGACCACCAACAACAACGGATAGAGGAAAAACATATTTGATCTTGTTGCACTTTTTTATTATGATCCATTTCAGACTAGGAAAACCTTCTCGCTTGAGACTGTTAGGAACTCCTTGGTCGGCATTGCCAATTACGTGCACCAATTCCTTGCAATCTTCTACTAATAGCTGCTCTAACATGGGCAGATTCTGAGTCAATGTTGGTGAAAGAATATAACTCAGTTTATGGCAGGAAGAGATATATAAGATTGTAAGATTTTGGAGGATGCTGGTGTACGAGGGGCAATTGCATATATGTACCAGCTGAGGAAGATCATTTAGTTCCAAGTGCTTTATGGGAAGTACCAAATCTGATCTTTGGTTGTCAACTTCAAGTCGAATTACTTCTTCTACACCAATGAGAGATTTAATGTGAAGGGTTTCCAAATTCGGCAAGTCTCCAATAATTAGCTGAGATAATATATAGTTCCACCATTCCATTGGTGCCTTAAAGAGAACCACACGGTATAATTGCTTCAGCAGAAACAAGAAATCCGGTTAACTACAACGTCAAAAAAGAAAGGGGAAAAGGAAATATATAACAATTCACATACCTTTGCTTCCAGACGTGGCGGAAATTGTATGTCACAATTGATCATCAAGCTTTTCAAAAATGGGAATGAGAGGGCAGAACAATTTCCTCCGCTGAAGTTAATGAGTTTAGGTGATCCTCCAATATTCATCTGTTCTAAGTTAGACAACTCAATCACGGTTTGATTTCCTTCCGCGAGCTTAAAGATTTGCTCTAAAGCAACATTTTCAAAGAGAGAAAGCACCTCTAATTGCTGAAGACAAGAAGGAGCTACAATGATGGGAAATATATATTTCAATTTGTTGCAGTTTTCAATCTGGACAAACTCTAATCTTGTAAAGATAAGATTGCTGATTATAGTGGATGATTCTAGGCCCTTCTCTGCTTCTTCTTCTATGATATGCTCCAATTCATCACAATTACTTACGTTGAGATGCTGTAGGTGCACAAGTGTTCGTGCAACAGACGATGAGAAAATAGATTTTAACTTTTTACATGAACTTATTTTCACATATGTAAGACTGTTAAGGTTTATGTATTCACTCGGCCACTCCCAGACACAACTTAATTCGGGCAACTGTGATAGCTCCAAACTTACTAGAGTGGAGAACAACATAAAATTGTCTTCATTTCTTACATCTCCATGCACTTGAAAAATCTTGCATAACTTTGGACAGTCTTTGATACTTACTGTTTCTAATTTCTGTAGAAACTCATCTGGAATATGCCCTCCACACAATTCTTTTAAACTGTCCATTTCTAATAGAGTCAATTCCCTTAGATTTTGAAAAACTGCAGTCGGCATCTTTTGTCCGGTTGTGTCAATCAGACATACCATTTTCTTCCATCGTTTAAGTCGAAGAGAAATCAAATTGTTGAAAACTCCTAACTCCATCTCCGGAACAATGCATCGTATCTCCTCATTTTCTCCAATTGCCAAATGCTCAACGGTTGAAAAAAATATCTTATATGCATTTAATGAGATCTCATTAAGCTTATTCATATTGAGTATTTTTGAAGTTGGATTGTTGTCGTATCCATGCCTAGATTTATTGGGCTCACTAAACTTATATCTTGTTAAATTGGGCAGAGAAAGGCAATCCGGGAGAAGACATTCACCTATATTGTCCAGAAAAAGTACACTCAACTTTGATAACGAATTTATCTCTGAAAGACGAGCTTTACCACTACTGCCTGAATCCACCCCTCTAACTTCCCATGGAGTTCTTTTTGAACCAGTAACGTATAGTTCCTCAAGGCAAGAAAGCGTCTCTATCAAGCCAGCTGGAATCCTTTCCAAATCTTCACAACTTGACACATCCAACACCTTCAGCTCTTTCATCTCACCAATTTCATCTGGCAATTCCCGGATATCAGAAAAAGAGAACCTAAGAATCTCAAGTTTCTTGAGGTTTCCTAGTGATGAGATGTTACCAACTTTGCATTCTTCTAAAGACAAAGCTCGAAGGTTTATCGAAATATTTGGAAGGTAAGGTGCCAAAGAGAAACTGCGTATAGTTAAAACTTGTAGAGATAGCATCTGCTTAAAAAAAGTATCAGAAACACGCGTTGCACCATTTCCACGTAGTAGCAAAAGCTTTAAATTTTGACAAACTAATCCGGCTGGAGGTTCTTGGATTCCCTTTATTACTAAAGCAACTGCCATGTAAGTTTTGAGGGATTCACTTACGGTCAATTTGTTCGAGCTCTCAATATATCCTGCGGTGAAGAAGTTATCTTGTTTTGATGTTATCCATAGTGCAAAATGGCGAACCACATCGTGCATTTTCGCCTTGTTTTTGTCCTTAGTGTCTAACAATAAAGAATAGTCTTTGAGATGATCAATAGACGACTGCACTTTGATTCTTGCTTCTTCAATCGTGGCAGCATATTTATAGACGCCTAGACCCCATGCGTATCTAACAAGAAGCTCGATCTCAATTTTATGATCTTCGGGAAATAAAGAGCACATTAAGAGACAAAACTTGATCTCCTCTCCATTTAATCTATCATAGCTCACTTTCACACATTTATAAGCATTTTTATCTTCGATATTCTTAATATCCGGAAGATTAGAGTTCCGAAGACACTCCAGTGCATCTTTCCACTGGTTTGGAGTGTTATTTCTTAGAGCCATGGCTAATGGAACAATTGCTATAGGCAAACCACCGCACTCTTTTGCAACTTCCTTGGCCGTATCAATCATGGGAGAGGCATCATTTAGACCAGATCTCTCTTTGAATAACTCCCATGCCTCACTATTGTCCATAACGTTAATTTGAATCACTTTGTTACAATTCATCTGAAAGCACACACCACGATAACGGGTTGTTATAAGAAGTTTGCAGTCCTTCTGATCAGCGGTGAATGCTATTCCGATAGACGGCAAGTCGATGAAATTCCAAATATCATCTAAAATCATCAGAACTTTTTTCTCCTTCTCCATACGCAAGCTTAATCGGTCTGCTTTCATGCTCGTATCCTTCTCGTCGTCAAATTTAAGACCTAAAACAGCTGCAACTTTGTCTTGAATGGCCATAATATCTGGAGTTTGAGACACAACGACCATCACAACTTTGTCAAATTGTTTTGAACCTTCAACTGATTTGATCACCTGCTTGGCCAAAGTTGTTTTCCCGACACCACCCATCCCATACAAACCAATCACTTTGGTGCTTTCCTCCTTCAGGCCTTCCATGATTTGATCGAGAGCTGCTTTGGAAGATTTAAAAGGCATGAAGTCCTTGTCATTCGATGAAATACGTGGAATTGGCAAAGGAGCTCTAGGCGGACTCACTTCTCTGTAATTATTTCCCTTGTCTCGAAGTTGAGTAATCTCGGATGTTTTTGTATTAAACTTCTTACTCAGGCGGTACCAACAGGTCCTTCCCATGAAACACTCATTTTTATTCTTCATCTCCTGTTTTAGACTATCTGCCTCATCTAAGATAGCCAGTACATCTTTCAGCCAATTCTCAACATCTTCATAAATTGTTCGACCATTCATCCTATCCGTCTTGACACTCGACGCCACACGAGCTTGTACACCTTTCAGTTCTTCAACTTCTCTCTCGAGTTTATCTCTGAACGAACCGAAACTAAACAAATAACGGTATTGAACTTTTGTACCGTCCACAAAGTACGGTAAGCCAAATTCCACCACTTTGGAAACGATATCTCCCATCTCTTCGGTATCTCTGTATACATTACAATTAAGTGTTAGACCAGAAGTTTTGAAATAGAAAAGATTAGTGAATTAATTTAGTGAGTATAAATGGTTTATTAATGAGAGTTGAAAAACTTGAGGGGGATATCGTTAATTTAGAAAAGAACTTGAAATTCTAATAAAATCAATCTACAATATAGATTTAGACATAAATTCTGTTAACATTTTATATTATTTTTAGAATAAATATCTTTTTAAAATTTCAAAATGATTTTACTAAAATGTTTAATATGTTTGTTTTCATATTTTTAGAATCCTTTCAAAATTTCAAAATGATTTTATTACAAAATTCAACGAAAATCGTTAATTGAGTGAAGTAATTTAATTAGTCGAAGAAGTTTAAAATTTTCAAAATATGAGTTAATTTAATAAGGTCCAAATGGACCACAAGATTACTTAATTAATTTAGTGTGTATAAATGGTTTATTAACGAGAGAGGAAGATCTTGAAGGGAGATATCTTTAATTCAAAAAAGAACCTGAAATTCTACTAAAATCAATCTACAACAGGTTTATAGATTTATTCATATTTTGCTAAATTTCGTTAATAATTTTTGATATTTTATATTATTTTTAGAATAAATTTCTTTTCAAAATTCCAATGATTTTATTAAAAAAGATTAGCGAGAGTTTGAAGAATTTGAGGGAGATATTGTTTATTAAGCGAATATAAATGATTTATTTATTTAGAAAAGAACTCAAATTATTGATTTATCGTTTGTTGAATTCCAAAAATATGAGTCGAGTAATTTATTAAGTTCCAAAGGACTCATTAACCAAAGTTAATTATTATTTTATATAGCTAGGTTCTACGAATAAATCTAAAAAGATAAAATCACAAAAACAATCTAATAAAATCAATTTACAAGGAGTCCATAGACTTAGACATAATTTGCTAAATTTCGTTAGCAATTGTGCGTGTCTTATATTATTTTTAGAGTAAGTGTCCTTTCAAAATTTCAAAATGATTTTATTAAAATATTTAATATGTTTATTTTTAAATATTTTATTTTTAATATAGGCTGGTTAAATAATTATGTGGCTATTTTTACAAAATTAAATTGTATCATTATATTTTATAATATTTTGTACAACAAATTTTGAAACACATATTTTGTTTAGTTTACTATATATGTTTTCCCATGTCATAAAAATAGCAAAAAAATATCTTTATAAGTAGAAATAAAATTGAGAACTAACATAAGTAAAAAAAAAATAGTATCCCATAAACAATATATTAATATTCCAATAATATAATAATAATAAAGATACATTAAAACAAAGAAAAGTAAGTAGCTGACCTGGTTTGAACTTGTGATAATGGTTTGCGAAGAAGATATAAGAATGTGAATGAGTTTGAAAGAACATATTAAACAATATTTATTGTCATTCTATATATTCTTTACCTTTTGTCCAAGGAAGTTATTAGATGCTAAAGTCATAAATCTGTTTAAGTTGCGAACGGTACGAAGTATCGAATATTGATTATCGATTTGCCAGTTTTAGTGTATACCCTCTCACAAAAACAATTTATCACCGAATCAAAATTCTAAGTATATTATGTCATTTTGATAGAGATATAAATAGTTCACTAAACAAAATATAAAGATAATAAAAAATTATGATAACTCCAATATTATTTGAAAATCATCAAATAAAATGGAATTCATATTTGGTACCAAATACTTAAGAAAATACTATAGTATTTACGAGACAAATCAAACAAGTAGTCTAAATAATTTGTTTCGGAAAAAACGGTTAAAACTAAAAAAATTAATGCGGTTAGTTAGCTGTATTAAAAAATTAATATTACAGGGTGGCGATCAAAGTCCCACATCCCACATCGGTTAAACATGGGAAATATCAGTGGTATATAAGTAAGAACATGCCTCAACTAGTATGAGATATTTTAGTAGTGGACCAAATGCAAAGTCGTGAGGCCCTTCGGGTGCCAAAGCTGACAATATCATACTAGTGTTGAGATCGGTTGTGTTCTTACTTATATGCGGACCAGACCCCATATTCCCAACACTGATCAACAATGTCTTTCTTCCATAACATTTCAGTAATTGTAAAACAAGAAAGAAATTGATTATTTGTCCCTCCAGTTTTAAAAGGAAACTAGATGGACTTGTGAGACTATGTTGGAACTAATACGGTGTTTAGTAGTAGTAGGAGGCGACGCGATTTAGTTAGTACGACGTGGATGGCTCAGGGTGACAAGTTCCCGTAGAAAAAGATAAACAATGAAAGACGACTATGGTTTCATTATTTAGAAAATGTATCTATTTACATAGTCTATAGACTCAAATTGTTGCTTGCTTAGTGCTTTGATAATGATTATTGCAATAAAAATGGTAATTTCTCTAACACCCCATCAAGTTGGAGTATGGAGATTATGAATGCCCAACTTACCAAGCAAAAACTCAAATTGTTGCTTGCTTAGTGCTTTGATAATGATTATTGCAATAAAAATGGTAATACAATGCTGCAACAAAACCGGAAATACGTCGATCACGAGAGAACAAAGGCCGAAAAACTGCCGGGTGATGAAGGCTATGTCGGAAACACGTTGGCACAAAAGGAAAAAAACTGGAAATATGTCGGTTACGAGAGAACAAAGGCCAGAAAAACATTGGCTGATGAAGGCTATGTCGGAAATACGTCGGCGCGAAAAGAAGAAGACCGAAAATATGTCGCTCACGAGAGACACTGATCAACAATGGCTTTCTTCCATAACATTTTAGTAATTTTTTTTAAATAATATATATACACATCAATGGATTACAAAAGAATTATAGTAAAACAAGAAAGAAATTGATTATTTGTCCCTTCAGTTTTAAAAGGAAACTAGATGGACTTGTGAGACTATGTTGGAACTAATACGGTGTTTAGTAGTAGTAGGAGGCGGCGCGATTCAGTTAGTACGACGTGGATGGCTCAGGGTGACAAGTTCCCGTAGAAAAACATAAACAATGAAAGACGACTATGGTTTCATTATTTAGAAAATGTATCTATTTACATAGTCTATAGACTCTTATCTATATAAAAATATATGATTTAACGGGCTTGGGCTTAATTTCTCTAACACCCCATCAAGTTGGAGTATGGAGATTATGAATGCCCAACTTACCAAGCAAAAACTCAAATTGTTGCTTGCTTAGTGCTTTGATAATGATTATTGAAATGAAAATGGTAATACATCGCTGCAACAAACAAAGGCCGAAAAACTGTCGGGTGATGAAGGCTATGTCGGAAACACGTTGGCACAAGAGGAAAAATACTGGAAATATGTCGGTCATGAGAGAACAAAGGCCAGAAAAACATTGGCTGATGAAGGCTATGTCGGAAATACGTCGGCGCGAAAAGAAGAAGACCGAAAATATTTCGCTCACGAGAGACACTGATCAACAATGGCTTTCTTCCATAACATTTCAGTAATTGTTTTTAAATAATATATATACACATCAATGGATTACAAAAGAATTATAGAAAATCAAGAAAGAAATTGATTATTTGTCCCTCCAGTTTTAAAAGGAAACTAGATGGACTTGTGAGACTATGTTAGAACTAATACGGTGTTTAGTAGTAGTAGTAGGAGGCGGCGCGATTTAGTTAGTACGACGTGGATGGCTCAGGGTGAAAAATTCCCATAGAAAAAGATAAACAATGAAAGACGACTAAGGTTTCATTATTTAGAAAATGTATCTATTTACATAGTGTATAGACTCTTATCTATAGAAAAACATATGATTTAACGGGTTTGGCTTAATTTCTCTAACACCCCATCAAGTTAGAGTATGGAGATTATGAATGCCCAACTTACCAAGCAAAAACTCAAATTGTTGCTTGCCTAGTGCTTTGATAATGATTATTGCAATGAAAATGGTAATACACCTCTGCAACAAAACCGGAAATACATCGATCACGAGAGAACAAAGGCCAAAAAACTGCCGGGTCATGAAGGCTATGTCGGAAACACGTTGGCACAAGAGGAAAAATACTGGAAATATGTCGGTCACGAGAGAACAAAGGCCAGAAAAACATTGGCTGATGAAGGCTATGTCGGAAATATGTCGGCGCGAAAAGAAGAAGACCGAAAATATGTCGCTCACGAGAGAACAAAAGCCGGAAAAATGTCGGCTGATGAAGACTATACCAGAAACACGTCTGGGGAAGAGGAACAAGACCGGAAATACGTCAGTCACCAGAGAATTGTGAAATGTGTTATATGTATGGAACAAATGATAGTTGGATCTGAAGATGTTGAGAGAACTGTAAATGTGTCCCAAATTTCTTCAGAAACCAGAGAAACACAATGAATCACAACAATGAGGCACTAAAGAAATCTTCTGATGATTAGTAGAACTTTGATATTCTTCATATCTTCTTAAACCCTAAAATCTAAACGAAAATCGTCTCAAATCTCCAATCATAAATCTCAAACCTCCAACCCTAAATCTAAAACCAAAACCGATTCTAATCCAAAACATCAAACGCCAAAATCATAATAGAAAGCCAAAATTATAACAAAACGCCAAAACCAAACTCGAAATGTCAAAACCCAAAGTCCAAAATTGAACTCCAAACTTCAAACTCCAAACACCAAACACCATATACCATACACCAAAAACCATACACCAAATCCAAATCCAAATCCAAATCCAAAGAAAATCTAAACACCAAACGAATCCAAACAAATCCATACGAATCAAAAGGACAAACTTCGTTATAAGAAAACGTCAGACAAATTCCAAACGTAAAACACAATTTAAACTCCAAACGAAATACAAATACCAAATCAAAATCCTAAACTAAATCCAATATTAAATCCAAGTTCCAATCAAAACCAAAATCAAACTTGAATCCATGATTTACCAACAATCCAACCGATCAGATTCAAGTATTGGATGTCCCGAACATATTGTCTAAAATTCAAGAAATATTGACATGGTTTCCCTCTCGATCAGGTTTGTTGATTGTGGCTGCACAAACCATACCTGAAAACCAAGAAGTTTCACTCTTTTTATTTCTTCTAGCATACAGCTAAAACAACTGCTTGTCCACACAACAGAAGACACGAAAATTTCAAGGCTCTAAAACCATGTAAAAACATAAACAAAGAAAGATGAATACAATATTATTATTTAGAAAGAGAATCTATTACATAGTCTATAAATTCTTATTTATAGATAAAATGTATGACCTAACGGGCTTAGCCTAATATCTTTAACAGCTAGAGAGGTTGGAATGCGAAAAGGGAATTTGGAATGCGAAAAGGGAATTGTAGTTCGTGTCATGATTGGTCTACTTTGGACAGAGTTATTAATTCAGAATAGACTCAGGACAAAGACTTTCTCAGACTGGAGCATGTCGAAGGATACCATAAGTTGTCCGCGAATAAAAAAAAAGTCTTTTCTACAACAGTTAACAAAATAGAATTCTAAAATTTATATTAAGGTTGATGATGACATTCACGTAAACGTAAATCTTGGGTTAGAATAGACTTTATTGGTAATTAAGAAAATAAAATAGGTTGAAATTAAAATAATAGTTATTAAATAAATAAAAGTAATTTATGTATTTTAAAAATATTTGGTACCTAAATGACTTAAAAGATTTTTGATAGGTCAGATTAGAAAATAGTCATCGAAAAACAGACCAAAATTAGATTACTTACTTATTTTCCTATCATAGTGGAAATAACTTTAACAAATAATCATATATAAGATATTTAACTTAAATAAAATTTATTAAAATATTTTCTTTTATGATTGTAAAATTTTCTATATGAGATTATAAATTTTATAAACAAAAACTAATTTGTTAATTTTTTATTTTTTCCTATAATAATTTTCTAAATGTCGCATCAATTTATTTATTAAAATTTTGTTCTCTCTATTAGCGTTGTTTATACAAATCAAAGTTTTCCAAATAATAAAAAGTAAAAAGAGTTTGGAACCAAATAATGTTGAATTTTCAGAACGGTATGATTCTTCTGTGGATAAAGAATTTGAAGTAGAGAATATCAACGAATAACTTCTAGATTCGTTATCTTTGTCACTGAATTCGACCAATTGACCCAAGTGTTAAGGGAAGAACAAACTAACAATTTTATAATGTTGCAGGAATACTTGATTACTCGGACTCCTAGGCTCAAGTCCATTGTCCAACATGTAGAAAACGGAGAAGAAGACGACATAACAAGAAATATGTTGAGAGAATGCATGAAAATATTACTAACACAAAAAACATACCCTTCAAACACGACTGACATTAAAGATAGAGTAAAGTTATCATCCGATTGGAACAAGAAACCATGATATTGTTGCATGAACAACAGAAGAAGTAGATCACCTACATTAAAATATTACAGAAGAGATGAGAAAATTTGAAAGCCCTAGTTGTTCCACAAGCCCAGACTATCCCTCAGTCATACAAATAGAAGTATCCGTATATGCACTTAGAGTGATGTAAAAGTACTGAGACATGATACTCTGTCTCACTATAGACATTGAGAGTGAGAAAAAAATTAAAAGGAGAACTTATCAAATAAAAGATCTGAAAAAGAAACAATGGATTTAGTCTTCCATTTATATAGGTTTATGAATCAGATTTCCTTCGTTAATTTTTAAAAAATAATAGGTTTATAACTCACTTAGTCAAATCAATACTTTTGAAGATGAAAGGTCTTATACGTCAGACAAACAAGCATGTTTTATTCATTTATATTAACATTATAGTCTGCATGTAAGACATCACATCAAACAACATTGTTATTTTAATTCAACTGGTGTGATTTCAAACAATATCATGTGGCGTTAATTATGTACAAAATTAAAGGAAATGATAAACTTGACCTCGTAATAATCATAGTTTTGTTCCTTAAACACATACAACATATTTGATTTAAGAACTAATAGGAGCCCCGATAAAATCATATCTCATTAAACATTATTAAACATGTACCATAGATGGATGGGGTATACCTTGAAGAGTGTATGATGACATTAATGCAGATGCATGACTATGTATCTTTTAAAAATATTATGACGATACTAATATAGATATATGACAAAATATATCATGAAGAGGGGATGACGATATGAAATGCAAGGGTTATGAAATACGAAATAAATAAAATTTTATTATACAAACATTATAGCTAGACGAGGTATGTTTTTAAAAACATTTAACACAAGATAAAAACATTACAAAATTATGGCATTAAACAGTAAATAGGCCTTTGACTATCGATTTTTGTGATAACTAGTCCACCGACTTAAAAATATTCGATAAAAGTCCATTCACTATCCAAGTTGGATAAAATTAATCTCTCGTGCGTGTTTATTAATGTTGAAATGTTTATTAAGAAACTCGTTTCAGATATAATACATTGATTTTAGGTAAACTTTTGAATATAGTTATTGTTTCAATAGATGTATTTACCCTTTTATACAATATACATGGCAGTTATGTGGCAATATTTTTCTACTCAAATTGGTTTTGTTTGACCTAAGAATTGATCAAATTTAATAACAAAAAACCACTAATATGTATGTTTAAAAAATTGAAGTTCGATTCATTTAGACCTGACCTAATATCGTTTAATAAAAATAGAAGCGGCGAATGAATTTGAGAAGAGAGAATGGATTGGAAACTGGAACTAAAGTGGTCATGAATGAATATATATATATATATATATATATATATATATATATATATATATATATATATATAAATTAGTATTATGTAAATAAATTAAAGTGAATCAGAATATATGTAACGGAGACAAGAATGGTAGCAAAAAATAACTAAATTGAAAGTCGTCTTAAACTCGATTTGTAAGCAATTCTTGCAATTATGTTGGATAAAATCGATCATTTTATAGGAACCATGGTTTATTCGAAATGAAAATGTTTAATATAAAATTTTATGGTTATCAGTTTGATGAACATAACATAACTAAAGGTGAATTATTCTTCTCATTTGCTACTAGGTCTTGACGAAATAATTATTGTTTGCCCATCTCTATCCTCTTCTCTTTTGAATGTATATACATTTGGACAACATGAATGGTTCATGAAACTCTGTAAAATACAGAATATATTTGCTAATAAGTCTAGATTTTTCAGTTCAAACATGCCAATAATTTGCACATAGATTTTAGAGGATGTTGAATTGTTAGTTAGATATTAGCTAGTATGTTACTTGATCTCATATATAAGACATACACTAATTCATGTAACAAGATTAAAAAGATATAACGTTAATAAAATATTTCTCTTCTTTTCTCTTCTCTCCATCTACTTTTAGTTCTTAAAGATTCAAGATTACAACATGGTATCAGAGTAGGTTTTTGCTCAAAAACCTTATTGATTCTTGAATGGAAAAAATGGATAAAAAACATGGAGATTGAATCTTAAAAAATTGCAGTATTCACAATAAAAGATACAGTTGATCCCATACCTCTAACCACAACACTATACTGCAACTTATTGTCTCAATGTATTGTATCAAAGTCTTTAAACCCAGGAAATGAATCATTTGATTAATTTCTACTCTCAATGTCAAATGTTTTGATACGCACGACAACTGATTGATGAAATTCTGGAACCGGATTTGGTTTCTTTGTCCACTTTGATATATGGTGTGCTCAAGGCTTGTGGGGTGATCAACGATTTGAAGATGAGGATGCAGGTTCATGAGATCATGGTGGTTTCTTGTTGATATAAATGGAAGATGTTGGCTATAATCCATTTGGATGTTTTCACACGATACATAGGGGCAAGTATGATATTGTTGGTGTTTCATATTATTTGGGATGAGAAAGATGACTGTTTTGGCAGATTAAATGAGGGACAGACTTACTTCATATATGGACATTTAGTATGTTCTATTGGCCTCTAGATCAGGTGTATCTTTAAACTTTTAATTTATTTTTTCCCTCGTGAATATAAGATATATGGGAAGAGAATTGATACCAAATTACCGGTATTTTTGCAATGATATTTTTGCAATGTCTGAATATCAAGAAATGGCTTAAATTTGGTTATTTTTTATAAATATAAGTGCTCCCGGGTGCTTTTTTTTACTTTGTTTCGGATGATATATCTGGAATTAAACTACTACACATGTTTGTAGTAATGATAATAAGATGTGTACAAATGACACATGTTTTTGGGAAGTGGGATTACCGCTTGTTTTTAGATTATAATATTTTTTCTCCTTATTGATAAAATAAAGAAAGATTTTATGGATTAAGACCTGCAAGAGGAATATTGCAACCCCTCTAGATCCTGCATTATTTTTTGATGTATTGATTCACATTTATTTGGATAATGTTGGTGATCTGGATCTTGTTGCCAAGAATATTGAGTCTGCGGACCTAAACTTCTCAAGATATGCGGACATCTTTTCCAAGGTTATATTTACTAGAGGTCGTACACAACCTGGTACAACAAAACCTGATGAGAGAGAGAAACGTTTGTACTCTATTATAGATTACGCGCCCAAGCATGATGTCATTTTACCTTTTCTAACAAAAAACATTACAAAAGAAATCATTTCTTATTAAAAATCTCGAAAATGGCATGCGGAGATTCTTACAGTCGTTGGATCTCTTTGAAGAGAACAAAAGGAAAAAGCTGGAAGTTTTTACAACACTTGCTTTTTCTCAGAAACTATTTGGTCTTCCACCAGTAACCGTCTTTCAACCACTTATTATGGTAGATAATAGCCTTGATGACCTAATTGTTATCCTCAACCGTGCGAATGTGGAGGATAATATCTTGGAGTTCTGTCCTATTGCAAAGTGCTCTCCTGAACGAAACTGTGAGCATTTCAAAAATATAGGGTTGATACCTCTAGTTGAATACTATGTTTGAGGAGAAATTGAAGGAAATAAAATATGTACTCACAACACAAATAGCTGATGACACTGATGTGTCTAAACTTATCGAATTTGTCAAGAAGCTGATGAAAGATGTTAAACTACCTGATATCAAGGTTTTGCGGGTGACTTGGGATGTATTAATGGATGTTATTCAGTGGTATGGAAAGAACCAGCAGTAGACTTCTAATTTTGTTCTGTGCCATGTGAAAATATGGGCACAAAAATTAAAATCAGTATGCACTAGTGGGAGATTGGAGCTAGAATGGATGTACAAAGTCCAAATGCAATGCTATGAGGATGCCCAGCTGATGAAGCTGTTTTCTGAGATTGGAAGGTCTCTGTATGATCTGGATATCGTTGCATAAGATGCATTCTTCATTGGTACCACAAAGGAACCAACCCCAAGGGCAGGCAAGCACTAGTTAAATCCTTAGAGCACTTTGTAAATTGGCTGAAGAATCAGAAACATGGTTGTTATGAACCATGAGTTTACTCTCTCTTTTTGTTCCCTTTTTGTCCAAGACGAGCCTTCACATTTCTTTAGGTCACGTCTTGCAGAGGATGTTGAATTTTTAATTAGATATTAGTTAGTAGGTTACTTCATATCATATATAATACCTACACTAATTCGTGTAACAAGATTAACAATATACAACGTTAACAAAATCTTTATATTCTTTTCTCTTCTCTCAAACTTCTCTCTACTTTTAGTTCTTAAACATTTAGATTACAACAGGGGAATGTAATGGTTCACATTCATTGTCAAAGATAACATCTTTGAGAAGCTGTAAAGATATAGATGTATGCTCTTTTATTTGAAGTCGGAATGTTGTTTCTTCAGAAGGATCAATATCATCTGGCAATGTGATGCACATAAAAATTGTATTGGAAACTAGAGGAAAAATATCGTTTGATTCGTGAGCATGTCGTATGAATTTAAAAAATACAACTCTAGATAGTGTTTAATATTTATCGCCGGTGCAAATTAAAAATGAGATGTTTCTCAATCAACGCTCGAACATGATTTACTACAGTAGAAGTTCCTAAACATTGTCTAGCGCATGAAATTGGAGAAGGCAGAGGAAACTTATTAGAGTGAGGTAAATTCAGTCAATCATTCATTAGTGATTTCACAACTCATTTGGGAAGATTACTACTATTAAAATTTCTTGAACCATATATTTCCATCAATGAACCATCTTCGTCATATGATGACTCATTATCATAACAATCTACTAATTGTAAGGTATATTCTCCATATCATAGTCATTGCGAGCTAAAACACCCAAAATTTGCAAGTAAAGTTTATGCAGAATACGTAGTTCTACCGACCCATTAGACATGTGTAGGTAATATTGGGTCAGTATATAGAATACTCCGATCTCCACAATAGTGTGATATTGTCCGCTTTGGGACCACTGGCCCGCACGGCTTTGCTTTTGGTCCACTTCTAAAAGGCCTCACACTAATAGAGATGTATTCTTAACTTATATACTGATTAATCTTCCCATGTTTAACCGATGTGGAATGTGGGACTTTGGTCGCACCTAACAATCCTCCTCTCGAACAAAGTACCACTCTAGCCTCCTCTCAATTGACTTCCATCCGCCTACTCTATTCAGGTGAAGAGAAACCTGAACTCTAGAGCTTTAGGGCGGATCTATCTGCTCACTATCAGATGACACTGTGCCGCTCCTTGATCAAGCCACCTGCTTGATGAGCCATCTGGCACTCCATCTATCCAGCAGATCACCTTGAGTTTGGCTCCTGGCAAGATGTTCGGCATCCTGAGAATTTCACCCACATCATCACAACCCACCGGGCCTGGTGCTCTGATATCATTTGTAGGGAATATTGGGTCAGTATATAGAATAATCCGATCTCCATAAGAGTGTGATATTGTCCGCTTTGGGCCCACTGGCCCGCACGGCTTTGCTTTTGGTCCACTTCCAAAATGCCTCACACTAATAGAGATGTATTCTTAACTTATATACTAATCTTTCTTTCCATGTTTAACCGATGTGGGATGTGGGACTTTGGTCGCACCTAACAACACCCAAAATTTGCAAGTAAAGTTTATGCAGAATACGTAGTTCTACCGACCCATTAGACATGAAATATAAGCTACATACTAAACAGTCGATCTTGTTGGAAGGATGGTGGATAAACACAATCATTTGATCCTTAAATATAACTTCATCTTCTCCAAAGTTCATCTCCACGAATACACCTTTACCTAATTCTATATTTTGTTTCATAATGATACCATTGTGATTTCTACTCGAAAAAACTCGTCAAAATACTTCTCAATTTGAAAAGGTGACACAAGTTTAAGAAGAGGAGAGACTTCATTGGAATCATGTTCATGAAAAAAAAATTGAAATCCATTGAGGTTTCCAATGTGAGAGAGAACAGTTATAGCACTAATGTTTTCTCATAGAAATGGAGAAAAAAAGTTTTTAATTCAAATAAGTAACTCAATTTTAAATCCATAACATATTTTCAGCTGACTTCAAACTTCGTTGTACCATTCTTCATTGGAATCATGTTCATGAAAAAAATAATTGAAATCCATTAAGGTTGCCAATGTGAGAGAGAACAGTTATAGCACTAATGTTTTCTCATAGAAATGGAGAAAAAAGTTTTTAATTCAAATAAGTAACTCAATTTTAAATCCATAACATATTTTCGGCTGACTGCAAACTTCGTTATACCATTCTTTTCGAGTTAACTAATTTGTACTCACCCTCTTTCTTCTCAAAACATTACAACTCTTTGGATCTGAAATTATTATAAATTAAAAAGATGGGAAAATCTCAATTCGTTCTACAAACATGTTAAATCTTAATTGCAATAAGTAAAATAAAAAGAGTTCATTTTAAACAAATTTAAGTATCCATAAAACTAACGAATTGGAATTATATTTAAACCATGCTTAATGTTTAAGTTATTAAGATTGTTTAGAAGTTGTTCTTATTTTCTATTGTCTTAGTTGTTATCTTATTTTCCACTGGTTGTTAGATAACGTGTTTATATTTCTTGTGTTTTGCTTCTCGAGTTAGGTTAACTTGTGTTAGTGGTTTTTATTTTGTTTTAAACTATCTATTAGTAAATAAATAGATATTGTCTTTTTATTTTCCTTTACAATTCTTACTCTATTCTGTCTTTTATTTATCACTTTGGTCTTTACATTTTCTTTATCAAAAACTGATGTTATTTTACACCAACACAATGGTATCAGAGATTTCTTCTTAATGGATTTATTAGATATAATGAAGATAGAATTTTCAGTCGATTCACCACCAGTCGTTGATGGCTTCAAACTTCTAGAGAAGTTTGAAGCCACCATTACTACTCTAGAAAATACAAAAGATCTGTTAAATATTTCTCTTATAGAGCTCATAAATGCTTTACAAGAACAAGAGAAAATAAGGTCTATGAGGCAAGAAATAGTGATTGAAGGTGCCTTACCTATAAAGCATCAAGATAACAATATGTATAAAAACAAAATTCAAAAATTAATGGATGAATGAAGATTCATTTAGTAATTATCAAATAAGAAAAGAATGAGGTGTAAAAAATCATACCCACATTTCTGGCATTGTGAGAGGAAACGACATCGACCATACAATTTTTAGAGGAGACCTAATGCTAAATGCTCCAAATATAATCAACTCGGACATGAAGATGTTATCTACAACGTCACAAGTCAGATGCAAAAAGCAGATGGACGAGTAGCTATAAAAAATAAGAAGATCAGATGTTTATGGTCACTTGTTTTTTAGGAAAAGAATGGAGTGAAAGTTGGTTGATTGACAAGGGGCACAAATCACATGACCTATGACCAAAATATATTTCAGGAATTAAGAAACACTAAAGTAAAGAGCGTGAGGATTAGAAACAGTGAACATTTTAAAGTCAATGGAAAATGTACCGTATATATAATAAGCTATGAAGGTACAAAGTTTATTTTAATCGTTTTATTTGTACCTAAAATCGATCAAAATATCTTAAATGTTGGTCAATTACTCGATAAAGTCTATAAAGTGTTGTTTGAGAATAAACATTGTCTAATTAGAGATGTTAGTGACAACGACTTGTCCAATGTCAAAATGAAAGGAAATTTTTTGTTGTAAATCCAATGAAGAAACAACAATTACTTTCTCACGTTATGTCTGAACATCATTCTAAACTGCCTTTTAGTGATCCATTTTATGGTGCCATTAAAATTCATGTAGTAAGTTTATCTATGGATCCCCAAGTTTCAGCAATTGCAAGATTTGCATCACATCAGTTCACAAGTTCCTCTAATTGACTCGCATGAGGAAAAAAATATCAATTTAACCAAATTGCTTCAAGTATTCCATGATGCTGGTTATGGTTCTAATTATGTGTCTTCATTGTATCTATCTCCTCAGATGTTTGAGAACTTTAGTCACCGAACAATTCCGGTACTTCCTGAATAAATTGATGATGCCAATAAAAAAAATATTATCTAAAGTTGAACCAAAGGCCATCAAGTATTTGGAAAACCAGTGACAGTGTCAATGCTTTGACATGTAGGTATTAAAAAGAAAAATTATGCTTCACTTCTATCTTCAAAAGTTTATGAAAAATGAATTTAAATGGACAAACATGAGACTGGTGTAGAAGTCCAGCTAGGTGGTGTTATTGACAAGTAACATGTGATAGAAACAAGTACTCATGAGCCTTCGGTTGAAATTTAGGAAAAATTTAAAACTGTTGATGTTCGTGAAGGACGCAAGACTTCTAGAGAAGAAGTTTAGAGAGAAAAAATCTAAATAGCATATAAACAATGAGGAGTGTTAAGATTATTAAGAAGATGTTTCTTATTTTCTATTGGCTTAGTTGTTCTCCTATTCTCTACTCGTTGTTAGATAACGTATTTAGATTTCTGTGTTTTGCTTCCGGAGTTAGGTTAACTTATGTGAGTGGTTTTTATTTTTTATTTAAATCATCTGTTTCTTTTGATTTTCTGTTACAAGTTTTAATTCATTTTCTCTTTCATTGGCATTTTCACTTTTTATAAAAAATCTTTATTTTTTTACACCAACATAGGTCATAACGAGTATTTGGTGAAGAAAGAACTTTTTATCCATATAGGATAAATGAAACCACATAGATGTCATGTTCATTGTATGGAATCCATTATGTAGATAGATGAAACCACGTAGATGTCATGTTCATTGCATAAAATCTATTGAGACACTAGACTACATTTTAAAGTTTAAATGTAGTCAATGGATTATATGTGAAGCAAATTCTCGTTGAATGTTATGTCATGTAGACATTTATATTTTAATCAAACCGAAATAATTGATTCGAGCCCAACAAAAAAACCCGAACCGAATCAGATTCAGTTCTTTTTAATATTAAAAAAGTTTTGATTTTAATTACAGATTCAGAATCGAACCAAAAACCATAACACCCGTTAGAAATCGAACTCGTGTATTAATCTCAAATCTAACATTATTTTATAAGACTTTTTTCTTTTATAGTTAAATTCCACCAAATCCTTCCTCTATCAACATAGTTAACTCAACATAGTTAACTCAAATGACAACATATTTACAAAGAATTACGTATATATACAAAACAACAAAACATAAACCGTTTTACATTATATTACTAACATTCTTTCTTAATATATTAATTTTGAATGTCTTATACATTGTATAGTATTTATTCTTGCAATCTAACACAATTATATAGTTTTGGTTTGTAAAATGAGTTGTATACGGTTTTTATTGCAAGACAACTAAAACGTCCAAAAAATTATGATTGGAACCGAATTGAAAATACATACCGAACCAAAGAGAATCGAACAAAACCGAACTAAATTTCAATCAGTTTTTAAATAGATACTAACATCGAAGAACATAAATAACCTAGAAACGAAGAACCGATCCGAACGAAAACAAAAAATCGAATTATCATATCTAATATCAATATTTAATAAACAAAAAATTGAATTATCATATCTAATATCAATATTTTATTAATCGACACGCACAAATCTAATATTATCTAAATCGGATAACGAATTGATTACGCTTACCTTGTTTTAGTCTGAAAGATTATGTGTAACTAAAGTCTAATAGAAAAACATGCTATTCAAAATCCAAAATCATCCTAAACAAAAATAGACTAAATTAGAAATTATTAACTAAACAAATGTAATAGATTATTGTCGCCGAAAAATATATTAAACAAAAATAGACTAAATTAGAAATTATTAACTAGACAAATGTAATAGTTTATTGACGCCGAAAATATATTACATATCGTACAACTCTATCTTTTAAAAGAATATTATTAAATAAAAAACTATACCCCTCGTCTGAAAGAGAGAACAAATTGTAATTCAAAAAATTTATTTAATAACTTTAAAGAAAACTTAAATTGTTCTCTCTTTGTATCATTTACATATAACCTTGACGACCCTCACCAATACTCAACGAATTAGATTTAATCTCATCAACTTTGTATTTCTTAATTGTAAAAGGTGATACATTCCGGTGTAATAATTAAAATATTAAAATATACCATGACAGAGGGAGGATGATTCTATACAAAACATATTATCAACTGTGAACTTTCTTTTCCCCGAATGTGAAAGATAAAATTAACACCTAAAACTCATGTTGGCTCGTCTTAGTATATCCTTCTATGCCATTTATTCTATAGACTGTGGCCTCATTCTCCTTCCACCATTTCTCCGCTTCCTTCTCCGAAAATCGCCTTCGACTGCACATTTTACACCAAAACTTCCCAGGTTATTGCATAAAATAGAAACTCAATCAAGTACAGCAAAAGTTTGAAACAACGTATCCTTAATGTATGTGAGAAAGTATACTTCAACTCTAAAAATTTATTGTAATAACTTATAATCAATAGATATTGAGCCTAAGTCAGTCCGAAGCACAGTTTTGTAGTGGTTCATGTTGTTATAACGAGACCATGTGGATATCTTACTATAAAGTTGGACATACTTACTTGAATCTCACGCGCTTTAGTCCTTTCTGACCACCGGGCAAAGTTGTCAAGGTTAGGTAGACGCCAGGTTCGTGTTGTTCCACCCATTCTTTTTCCAATCCTTTTGTCATCAACTCAGGTCTCGTGTCAACTACTGAATTATCTAGAAGTCTGTCTTTCCCATGAGTGCGAGCATGTTTTAACATGTTTGAAAAAACAATGGGAGTGTTACATATACTGTCCACATGTCTTTCTTTCGGCAGATTGAGTGAGTGATCCCGAATCGAAACAGGTATAGAATGCTCTACCATAGAGCCATATGTGGTTACAGGTGAAATTCGGGACTTTTTACTATCTATAGTGCATTTTGCTTCTCGTCCAGCAGACAATTCTTTGAACTTCTGAAGCTGCATAGGTGATATTCATGTCAAGCATTTACCTATCTTATAAACTATTGTTTTAAGACGCGCCAATAAAATTTGGCTGTAAAGAAAGGCTAAATCTTTAATAGAAAACTGAATATATGAATGGTTACCTTTAATGCCAAACTTTTGATGACCTCTTTTGTGGCCTTACTTTTGGCAGTTTCATCTTTTGCAACTAACCAAGTGTCTTTCGCCTTTTGTTTACATTCTTTAAGCTTCCGGCTATTGACTTCGAATTTTATTTCCAGAGTCATTGCCTAGGACAGCCAAAACAGAACCTCTTACTTGGCTATCAAGCAAAATTATGGATGCTGATAATCCGGTGGTTACATGTTAAATTTTTGGGTCTGATAAAACTTTGTAAGAAGTAATAGTCTGTCAGATCTGAAGCCAGATTGCGCTGACGAGAACAGTCTGTCAGGCCAGGCTTTGAACTAATGTAGTTAGATGGATCCGACCTCGGTTTAACCTATTTGATGGAATTTTTAAAGTAAAATTTAAATTTTCTCTGTGTTTGTATATTGTTTCTACCCAACCGTGATTGTCCGAGCTGAATAAACCCCTGATTGACAACTTTCCAGTGACCAACCAAGATTTCAGTTCGAGGAAAATATTTTTTGTCCAAAACCGGATTCCAAACATGATTTTCTGTCTCTACCCAATATTTTGGCAAATCGGAAAAAAATGATTTGTCAGGTGGGACAAGATTTCACCAACTCTAAGTAAAATTAGCGAGTTCACCTATTGAAGCTATAATATTTTATTTAATGTTATGAACCAACATGTAAATCACAATGATGCGTCGTACCTCAGCCTTTAGCCTCTCTACTTCTTCTGTCAGCATCTTATTTGACTCGGACAAGCGTCTCTCCTCGTCCAAAAGACTAAAAAACTTAGATCTCTTTCCTTGACTAAAAGTTACCAAACATCGTGACTCGACTGAAAAAGGAATCTGAAGAGCATCTTGAGAAAAATGTACAAGATCACGGCTCGAGACTTGTCCCCATGGAGGCAGTGCATTTGACAATGACGAAGGTTCTCGAACCTCAAATCTTTTTGCATCTGGATTTTTCTCATTGTTCGGATATTCTATTTCTCTTCTCTCTTGTTTGTCATCAGCGGATATCCTCTTTGGGGTTGCTTGTAGTCTAGGACTAAGATTTCCCTTCTTTACCAGCTTACCCAAATCCATAACGTTATGGAGATGATCGTAACATGAATCACAGACACGAGAAGGCTTGGTTTTATTTCTGGTAAGTGAAGCATTGATAGCCTTCTTACTACTGCACCCATGACAAAACAGAAGACCACAGTTGTAACAGTTGTGCTTCTTCCTCGTAAACCCAAAACCTGTTTTGCATCCACTGCAAGTGAATTGGTCACTAAGCGATATAGCTTTATGTAAACAGATTGCAGCTGTTAAATTCGAACGACAAGTTATGTTTTCAACCATCCGATCTCGCAAGGCCTCGACTAATATAGGAAAGTTTCGATCTTTACTATCACCATGTCCTAATTGTCCGCTTTCGCCTCTACCCCACGTATAGACATGTCCTCCTGCCGTCAGAACAGCAACATGGTAGGAACCGGAGGAAATCTTTTTAACGATCTCACCTCTTAGTTTTCCTTCGACAACCGTGATTGATTTATCCTTCGCTTGTGGATTTCCTAGCTGTCCATGTACAGCACTTCCCATGGTGTAGACTGTACCAGAACTAGTTAGCGCAATAGTGGACGTCCATCCACATGAAACTTGTATAAAATCGTTCGAACCAAGTTCGGAAACGCATGCAGGTAAAAGTTTTCTACCCCCATCACCATGCCCCAACCGGCCTTTGTCTCCATCACCCCACGTGAATAATTTGCCGTCACTAGCATAGTGTCGATAACAGTCAACCTTTGTTTCGACGATGGCAGCCGTGTGCCATGGCCCGCATGCAACACTTTTTACTCGTAACCCTTTTAGTGATTCAACTTCTTTTGGTTCAGACAGGCTTTGAATATTTCCATGTCCGAGGACTCCGAATGTTCCATCACCGTAAGTAAATAATTGCCCGGAGACAGCAACAATTGCGGTGTGCCACTCACCACATGCGACAATTGAAACATTTACACCATCCAAAACACCAGATATTTTACGAGGCAAGTTATTGCCGTAATTGTTTTCACCCCACGTATACAGTTCACCGCATTCTGACACTGCACATGTTCGATATTCACTACAAGACACGGATTTTATAGTAATGTCTTTTAAGGACTCAACAGATTTTGGATAGTTGACATCAATGTTAGCACTGTGTCCTAACTTACCGCTATCTCCATCCCCCCAGCAAAAGACTTCCCCTTGTTTGGTAACTAAAGCAATATGTTTAGCTCCTAAAGACGTATTTTGTACATCTAACATCACTGTCGTTTCTAGCAATCTTGGTAACAAAGCGTTGGCTTGTTTACAATTTTCGTTATTTTTAATACCTTCCAAATTTCCTCCAAGTACCTTTTCTCCCCAGATCATGACATCCTTCAAAATTTCGTTCTTTTCCATCCGTGGAGAGACACAAGTTGGTACGACAAATCTTTGGGACGCATTTTTAGCGAGTTCGGTTCTCGCGTAGTTTGGTACCCAGCTTCTGATACTATTAGGTTCGTAGAAAGGAGAATCAGGAATCGGTATATCTGATTCCACCGAACATAAACTTTCTGAAGAATATGATAATCCACCGGAGAAACACCTCTCGTGAAGTGACAGAGAGGGACTCGCACATAAACTGCGTGCCTGTAAGTTGTTAAGATACCGAGTCAAACAAAATAGATTGTAAAGAAACAAACAAAATAATCACCAAGGAGACGAGAAAATGAAAATCAGAACCTGCGAATACTCTGTAGAATCCTCAAGAAGTCCTAAACTATACTTTCTCGTAATAAATCCAGCTGGACTGCTGACATAGCTTTGCACTCCGGTGCAGCTTCGAGAATCAATGAATGTCCTTGGATGACGACTCTTTATTATTACAGCTCGTAAGCCAACAAACCAAGTATTGGCTTGTGCTTTGTCCTTACATATCTATATATTACAAAAATCTACAAATCTTAGGCCAAGGACTGATACCATAGTTAAACAGTACAACGACATATTACCAGATCAAGAGTGCGTTCAGTATTCGAACAGATAAGCGAAAACGACTGATCCTCTCTGTCTGGTTGAAGCTGCCTTTGAAAGTTTCCCTTTAACAAGTAAACACACACTTAAATGAAGTGTTTAATGTATAGTATGTGATCTTATAATATAAAAAATAAACAGTTTATGACATACAGTTCGCTGCCCTGTAATGATCTTTACTACTGAGCTCAATCTTAGTTGCTTTTCCTCCTCCCGCGAGTACCAAATTAAGCATTTCTCATCCTGCAATTCAAACCAAAATCAAAACTGAGAGTCGGACCATTGTTTAACAAAATAACCGATTATTCAAGCAGATTAGCCTCGAGTTTCAACAACTCCATTGTAATCAGTAGAACTCAATTCCAAAACACAGTCAAAAGAGAGGAGGGTTGGTACTCTCCATATATAATGGTTCATTCTCTAAACATTGTTCTTATGGTAAAGCCAAAAAAGAGACACTTAGACAGACACTCTAGGCCCTCATTATTGTTATATCTCTAATAATAGCAATCTTATAATAGTAAAGTGGAATATAAAGCAACACAACAATAGCAAAATATGATAGACAAATAATAGATTTACACTAGGCTTTCAATAGTAATTAGTCCTTGAGTATCGACTTCGTATCGGATAATTTCTCGACTAAAAACCGTCGTCTTTTAACTATCCATTTTCGTGATATAGAGTCACTTGGCTATCCATTTTGCATTTTGTTAGGCTACACGCATGTTTATTTAGAGAACTAATTTCGTCGAAAATGAAATGTCAAATAACTAATTTTATCGTATAGTTGATGGACTAATTATCAAAATTGATAGTCAATAACTAAAAGCTGATCTCTTTCATCGATGACTATCGTCCCCCAAGTACATAATCAATGGACTAATTATTGTTGAAAGCTTTATACTATGTTTGTTTCTGAATTAATTCAGTTCTTTCTACATCGAACTTAAATAATACTAGCTAACCTCTTGGACTATAAATTTGCATCGGATAAACAAGGAATAATTCTACAAACTAGAATTGAAATCGATACGAGAAAGTATAGGTACCATGGAAAGCCGAAAAGGGCAGAACTTTGGTTTCCCTCTCCGTCCACATTTTAGAAGGTACGCACCTTTCTTCGTAGCCAATATTGCCTGACATTTATCAATAAGCACTATCACTTTTGCAAAATAAACAAAAGCATCGTCTTCGCCTACAATGCAACCAACCAAGACCACTTTGAAAAGCTACCGGTTGTCAAACAGGACAACTTGAGAAGCAAAACTCAAGATCGCCGAATTTGCACTAAAGTACAATGGAACACAAACCAATGAAACTACATTTGTAGATAATTCAAAAAAACCAAAGACATGGTGAGACTGAAGTTTAAAAGCTGGATTTCAGAACAAGGAAGCAAAATTAAACCTAAAATGGAAAAAAAAAAAAAATCAAATCAGTAGAACAGATGGTTAACAATTTCATTACAAAAAAAATAAAAGAGAAACAAAAATTTGGAGTACCTGGTCGACAGTTCTGTCAAAGTGGAGAGTTTCAGAATATTCTTTTTCAGTCATGGTTGTAGTAGTAGAACAGAGTTTCGTCAAACAAAGAATAATGGAGTGTGTCTGTTTCTTTAACAATTCACAACAATGTCCTAGTGTAAGAAGATGCTTTGTTTCTGGTTTTGCAGACAGAATAATATAAATCTTTTATTTAAATATACATATAATTAAGAGAGAGGAAGAGAAGAGAGTAACATTTTTTTCTTATTAAAGTTCTTCCATTTCCGTCTTTTACATTGAAACCCGTGTGAAGATAAAGAGACTGACGGACAGGTTTGAGTTTTGGGCTAGGCTAAAATGAGACCCCAAATCTTTATAGTGAGACCCGGTTATAGTGAGACCCGGGTTGGTTATAGTGAGACCCCAATTATTTACGAAAATGCCATCGATATAAATAGCTAAGTTTCAGAATTTCTTCCCTTTCTTCTCCCCCGAAACCCTAACTCTCTCTACTTGAAAAAACCCAAATTTTTTCCGTCGACTTTTCTTCAAATCCAACTCCACGAACTTGTTAAGGTATGGATTCTACACTTCATGGTGCTTTTTTTTCCCATTTTACATTGTTATTTCTAGTGATTTTTAGTGTTTTCCATTCGGGTAGAAAAATTCGATTTTTATGTATTTGGTGTTGATTTGTTTGATTTTAAGGGCATGTATGTTGTTAGTTAGGAGAGTAGGATAGTTTAGGGTGTTGGGTTATAGTTTTAGGACTGATTTGGGGCAGATCTGGGTTCGGGGAGGGTTTTTTTATCGAACAGGCAAATCCACGCATGTTCGTGCGTGGGTTTGCCGGATGCCCGCACGAACATGCGGGCATCCGGCAAACCCACGCACGAACATGCGTGGATTTGCCCAATCCACAGAATTGTGGATTGTGTCGAAAATTCGCAATTTTCTGCGTGGATTTTACAAATCCACTCATTAAATTGCGAATTTCCGCAATTTCATGAATTTTTTTTTTTTTTATAGGTCAACTCTTCTAATTGTTTGGTTTTGTCTTTTTGCAGTATGCCTCCTCGCCCACGTCCTCCAGTTACCGCTAGAGACTACGACACGGACCATGAGACTGAGGAGCCCGATCGCGGTGAGACTTCTCGGAGTGTCCGGGTCCGTAGGAGAGGGACTTTAGAGGTAGTTCAGCGGCCACCTGTGCAGCGTCGCATATCTGTGGAGCAGCGCTTCCGTGGATACAATGGTCACGTTGTAGACCTATACTCTACGTTTCATTCGTATAGGGAGCACGAGGCATACAGCGTCTTCAGAGGCGATGTAAGTTTTATAGTTTTAATTTAGTTTTTAAAGTTTTTATTATTATTTTTGGTTTGTGTTAGAAATTTTATTAGTTTAGGTTAGTATCAATTTATATGTTACTGGATTGGATTTGATATTGGTTTAGTTTAGGTTAGGTTAGAATTCATTTATATGTTAGAATGACTTTAGGTTTTAATTTTTAACACTGTCTATTGAATATTACCTGCATTGGATTTGGTATTGGATTTCGATTTCGTATTGGGTTTGTGTTATAAATGTACTGAATTTATATGTTAAGAATTTATATGTTATTGAAATTAGGTTTGTGTTATAAAGTTTATTAGTTTAGGTTAAAATGAGTTTATATGATATGACGAGTTTAGGTTTTAATATTTAAGACTCACTACTGCATTGTATTTGTTGGTTATTGGTTATTGTTTTATCTTAGTTGTTATACTTTATATATATCGAACATGTTGGTTATTGGATTATCTTAAGTTTTAGATTGCATATATGTTTATATATATATTGTATGTTTTTAATGCATGCAGGCCCGACAGACACTGCGCTGTTATGCGATGTACAACACACATAGTAGCTGGGACTTGAAATCCCGGCAGCAGACGGTACTCGCACAGGTTAGGAGCACCTGTTTCTGGCCCATGGTCGAGGCCTTGGGTAAGTGGTCAACTAACATCCACTTGATTGAGGGGTTTCTTGAGAGGTGGCATCCCGAGACGAACACTTTCCACTTCTCGTTCGGGGAGATGACCGTCACCCTGGATGACGTCCACATGATAACAGGGCTCTCAGTTTCCGGTCACAACTGTGAGATATATGAGTACCCCTCTGCTAATGAGCGTACTGCGAGATACGCTCGCTTACTTGGGTGCAGCCCTGTGGAGCTTGAGGAGGAGATAAAGGAGAACAAGGGCGGCGGTAAGAGGCATGTGCGCCTTGCATGGCTGAAGAGGAGATTCTGCACCCATCAGTATTATGATGAGGAGATCACTGAGCTCGATGCTAAGAGAGCTACGAGGGGCTATTTGTTGCACTTCTTCGGCTGTACCATTTTGGCCAACAAGTCGGGCAACAACATTAGCCTCGACTACTTGCAGTTCATCGACGATTACACCAGCTCCGCGAGGTATAACTGGGGGCAGATGATACTTGCGCAGCTGTACTACCAGCTAGGCAGAGGTTGCCTACACTCTACTTCGGGTATATCGGGTTTTTTGGCCCTGTTAGAGACGTGGATTTACGACCATTTCTCGGCGTTTGCAGTTCATCAGTACCCGAGGTATAGTAGCTCACGCCCTACTATATGCCTTCATGCGCCTGCTAAGTTTCGACAGAGCCAGGAGACTCGAGAGGGTATTAGAGTTTGTCTGGATAGCTTCACCGAGCAGGACGTAAGTTGTAATCAGTTTCATTTCAATTATCGTATATATAATTTTAGTTAATAATGATAAATGGTATTTGAATATTTTACAGGTATCATTCACGCCGTATACGACCATGCGGACTGCTCGAGGTAGCCCTGATATAGCCTGGATAGATGCGACGCTGAAGGCGGCGGACATTGTGGAGGCGTACTATCCGCTGCGGGTGGCTAGACAGTTTGGTCGCGTTCAGCAGGTAATATTTTGTAACTCTAAATATTAATATTGTTTGTATTGCGCATGTGTGGTACATAGTTTAGCCTTATTGTTTCAAATACAGGTTCCTGGTCCATTGCGACCTCTTCTCACCGGTTCTACTAGGCATCGTCGTGCGAACACCCTCTACCTCTGGGATGCATTCAGTTGGGAGAACTGGGAGTCACACTGTATTCATGAGAGTCTGAGGGGTGCGACGTATGTTCCTGGTCAGGAGGATGGTACCACTGTGGTCTACTCCTCGTGGGTTACGAGGAACTTATGGTACATCATATCTGATCCAGAGGCCGACAGAGATGATGTGGAGATTGGGGTGAACCCTACACCACACACACATGCGACGACACTGCACGAGCTGACTTCGCGCATATTGGAGATGGAGGAGTACGACCGTAGACACCTCGGCGTTACTTTTGATAGCTTCCGGGATCCTTTGGATGAGATATACCGCATATCTCACGAGTACAGAGACTGATTATCACTTATGTTTTTTTTGTTGACAGTTTTAGAATTTATATGTGATGTTTATTTTTGACCGGATTATTTTTTGCGATGTGCTACTTGTTCGATCTTTAATTATGTGTTTTGTTAATTTGTTACTTTGTTTTTATATAACTTTCGAATGTTTGTTCAAACTCCATCTTTGAAACTCCAAGTTTCGGGTTAAGTATCTGAATGTAAAACAAATGCAACATAAACTGAAACATAAACCGAAACGTTAAGGTTACCAACTTCAGCAGCTGCCATCATCAGATATTGATCGTCCAACTCAGTCCATGGGCACATATTTTGCAATTGTTATATTTGCTATAATTATTACTGCCTATAAAAGGTCTTTTCGAACATTGTATCAATTAGATACACTTGTAAGATAAGGATAGCGTAATCCATGTTGACGAATGATTGTGCGACACCTAAGACTTTTAAGATAGGGGTCCCATTATAGCGTAATGGCCATTATTAGACGTATCGCTATAACGAGACACGTGAACATATTGCCGCCAAAAACACACGCATTTACTGCATTTCCCGCCCAAACATCCACTAGGTTATAAGCGTATGCTTATCACTCGTCAAACATTAACAGTGCAAAAATGGAGTTTACCCCTCATGAGGACTACCATTTGCTTCAGGCAGTGAAACTTGCCGTGCGTGAGTTGGGCGAAGACAGTAGCGATGCGTTTTTCGAGCTAGTCTTGTGTAACATGTACTACAACTACGGCCGATTAGGAACTGAAGGTTTTGCTGTGCGTAACCGTGAACAAATCAAACAGAGGTACATTAATTGCAAACCAATGGATCGTTTGCTTTTCCAACCATTTAAAATTAAGCAAGAAGCGGCCGCCGTATGGAACATGACTGTGGTAGATTACATCACTACCGACATGGTTCTGTATCTTGAGAAAAGGATTGCTGAAAGGGAAGAGGGGACTGACTCTGACGATAACTTGGGATATGACTTCGACTAATCGGCATTACGTATGTTTTTATTTGTTTGCTTATTGGAGTTTATGTACTGTTTGTTTAAGTTAATGTCCGAATGTTTTTTATTTTACATTTACCATGTACTACTGGTTCTTATTTGGTTGCCCATTTTACTTTGTGTTCATTTTTTTGTATCCACTGTATCTACACTATCCAATGTGGCATTATTAAAACAACCGAAGGCCACAGTTAAAAAAGTAAACAAATGCAGGAGTGCAGTAATAGGGGTTTCATTATTAAGATACTAAAATTATTAGACGTCTCGATACAACGAGACTCATGAAAATATTGCCGCCAAAACCACCGCGTTTAATGCACTTCCCGCCCATACTTTCCCGCTTGTAAATTAACGCGGGAACAAAAACCGCCCTTCCCGCTTATTTTATTAGAACCGACACACCGACTTGGAGTCTATAAATATCATATTTTGACTATGAAACAAAATATCTTAAGCTACAGCAATGGGTGATTCAGAGTGGAGCATGCACGAAGATGCAAGCCTCTTGGTCGCATTTGACTACGTCAGATGTACGATGCAAGAGGAGGTTCCTGGTTTCATCAATGCGGTTTTGTGCAGGATGTTCTTCAACCACGGTAGGGAGGCATCGTGTCCAGGATGCTTAATGCCCCGACCACGCGGAAGCGAAGAAGTGTTCGAGAGGCTGGCTTATCTTAAGCCAAGGACTGTACAGATTGAGTCATTGGATTACGAGACCCGTTTACATGTCCAACACGTATTCAACATGGGCACCCACGGTCCAGTTACGCCGGAGATGGTGTCACATGCGACGCATGAAAGGGAGCAAGAAATGGCCGACGCAATTGCAAGCGCCGTTGAAACGTGTTCAACCCCCGAAGGAAGTTATGATTCCGATGATTATAAGGTCGGGAGCGGAATGAACTATCCGACTCCATAAATCTAGGTGTGAGATGTTAACAGAGGCTTATTTGCCTATGTGTTTCTTATTTTGCAATGCTTTGGATTAAAATGTAATGTTTTTATGCAGTCGACGTATTTTAAAGTTTTAGTGCTATTGTTTACGAAATGAACACCGAAACACAATACATCGAATGTTTACATTCATTCGATCAAAATTTAAAACAGCAACTAATGAAATTACAAATACTGGATTGAAACATCACATGTTAAAATAACAACAACTCACGAAATAACAAGTTCTAACAAATACTGGAAAGAACCATCTTCAAGTGGAATGCTTAATCGTAACGAAGTTTGTTTTCAACATCATCAATTCCACCCCTTGCAATAATCTTATCCTCCAGAAATGCTACCATATCCCTGGTGATGTAGTCTATTGTGCTCAGGTTCCAGACGGTAGCAGCTTCTTGTTTAATTAACGATGGCAAGAACAACAGATGCTGTATTGGCTGACAAAAAATATATCTGGCCTTGATCTGGTCACGAGTGCGCACAACGATGCCTCTTGTACCCAAACGGCCGTAACCCATGTACATCGTACATAGGACACGCTCGAAAAACGCATCGCTGCTATCTTCCCCCAGTATCTGGCGGGCAATCTTCACAGCTTGAAGCATGTGGTAGTCTTCGTCCGCCGTAAACTCCATAAGTAAACGTTAACGAGTTTTCTTTATGTTGAATGCTCAGTGTTTGGCAAGTGTATTTTGATTTCGTGATTTTATGTCTTATTTATAGGGGACGAGTCAATTTTGGTGGGCGAGCAACAGTAGGGGTTTCATTATAGCCTAACTTCTATTATTAGGTGTCTCGCTATAACGAGACCTCTAAAATATCTCCCCCATTTATTTCTTGGCAGTATATGTTTGGCCGTACGTGATAACTTGATTCTATGTTTTTTTTTTGCACAAACCAATGTTCATCTTCTTGTTTTTTTGTTAAAACTTATTCTCGTAATAGTAGTTTTAGTTTTTGGAATGATTAAACCTTACGGCTTCAGTTTATGTAGAATTTTTTTTTTTTGCATTTTTTAGTCCTTACTAGGTACCCTCTCGCCATGCTTTTTGGATGAAGTGCAAAAAATTTTTTTTTTTTTTTTTTGGATTTCCAACCTCAAATGTTGTTAAAACCATGTTTTGAAACCAATGGCGAGCATGAAAGTTCAAAAAAAAAATTAAAAATGCCCCAAAGCCCTTGATTTACTTCTGGGCAGAACCTTTTTTGGCACACGTTTTCGTGTGCATGTACATTTGCACGCGCTATTTCGCGTGCTTTTGTACATGCACACGAAAACGTGTGCCAAAAAAGGCACTGCCCAGAAGTAAATAAAGGGTTTTGGGGCATCTTTTAATTTTTTTCCGAACTTTAAGGCTCGCCAATGGTTTCAAAACATGGTTTCAACAACATTTGAGGTTGGAAATCCAAAAAAAAAAATAAAAATTTTTTGGCCTTCCTCCAAAAAACATGGCCAAAGGGTACCTATTAAGGCTCTGTTTTGGTGCAAAAAAACATACGGCCGCTTATAAAACAATTTTTTTCCAATAACATCTACAAAGCACAAGTAAAAGTTAAATTTATTATCATGCAAAACAACACAAGTCTAGTAGTAGGAGGTGGCAAAATGTCTCTCCAAAGGATTAAATAAAAAAAAGTAACACAAAATATTACAATACAACAAAGCATTATGCATCCCCGGTCAAATCGTAGCATTCATGATCCCCATCGTTTAATGTCGGAGGTTGTGCTGGTTTTATTTGGTGATACTTGTTGAGACGTGCGCCTATTGGTATGGCCCAATTTGTAACTTCAGCGCAAGTGCGGAACGCAAACCACATTGGGTATATATCCGGCAACGGTCCGTCTAATACAATCTGAAAATTTCAATTATATAGAAACATTAAATACGTCGCGGATTATTTGATAAAATGAAATCTAAGTATCAAGAATGTACTAGTTTACTTACTTTCACGAAATGATTACCGTGGACGAAACCAATGCCAACTTCGACAATAGGACATGATCTTGGAGGCACACCACGCAAAGGAAGATACGTGTATGATAGTTGGAGAGAGACATGGTATACTATACATTGATACCGGGTGGCTATCACCAACCCATAGTCGGGTAATGTCATCCAGTGCCTAGTTCCGCTCTCGTACATTTTGAAACAATCCAATCTCCGCAATAGATTGTCAACACGTTCCGCACCGTCGAAAACCCTTTCCCAAAGATCACGTTGACTTGAAAGTTCAAACATCAAATCCCTTCTCACTTCCTCCCATGCGTCCGCATTGCCTTTAATCGTCAAAGCTACCGCCCTAAATCCGCAATTACCGTCCGGAGCAACGTCTTCAACGGTAGCCAAGTACTCGTGCAAGTACTCGGGAAAACAACTCCCGTAGGCGCTCAATCCTTTTCCTTTATTCGATTTTCTAGATCGAGTCGCTTTCTCTTTTTTCGGTGGTTGTGCTTTATCTTTGCATTTGCGTCCTATAAATGCCTTAACCGCCGACGCGGCCGTGCTACCTATCGTGGCGGGAGTACTACTAGCGCCTACGCTAGGGTATTCAAACCCGGATGGGTTCCGCTTAGTTGACTTGTCGACACCGGCTTTTTTCCGACCCTTCGTGACAACCGGTTCCTTAGGTTCCAACACATGGCTTGTAGCGGGATCTAGGATTTGCATCATCCTATTTATGATGTGATCTTGCACTTGTGGACCGTAACCGCGTATGGTACTATCAATTAAGGATAGCTTTCTCGTAAGCTCATCTTCGGTACCAACGTTTTCCCTAGGCTTGATCGCTAAAGTACTCCAATAAACATCACATTCACTCGTTTGAATCGACCGACCTTCTTTCGCGATCACATCACACTCACACGCGCAAGGCAAATTGTGTGTTGTCCTAATTACACAACCACACTTTGCGGGAGTGAACCACAAATCCCCGGCCTTTCTAATAGTTTCTTCTAATATTTGAATGGCCGTACATGAAAGCTTACCTTTGATGTCGCGAAAGATAGCTCCCCTAGATGCTTGTCTAGGACGAAACAAACTCCGTTCGAACGTTTCGAAGATGGTAGAGTGTTGAATGCGAAGCAACGCATGAACTTTATCCCAAAATTGCTCAAAAGTGCATAGGCTTGTGCCGATAGCCCGTTTTAGACTAGAGTGAGCACTCTCCGCCCTAAACCATAAACTTAGATTAGTTACAGGTCTAACAACTAGTTAAACATAGTAATGTAAATCAATGATAATATAACTCACCGGTTGCTAGTGTGGTTCCCCAAATGTTTAATCTTGTTAGTGTAGACATTAAGGAATTTGTGTCCGTAAGGGTCTATCCATTGTTTCATCAAGTACTCGAGAACCTTAGGACAATATGCGTAGGCTTTGTGAAGGTCGGTAAGGTTTTTTTTATACTCTTCCATCGTCGCCGAATGTTGAACCGCGACATAAAACTCTAAGAACTCCTCCCCCATGTCCGCTTTGGGCAACACTTTCTTAGAGTATGAGCAAATGTTCCTGTTTATATGCCAAGTGCATAACAAATGAGTTGCATCCGGGAATACCTCATCGATAGCGTTCATTAAAGCCAACTCCCTATCCGTGACGATAATATTTGGTAATGCGCACATGTTGGTCACCATCACTCTCCTTAGAACGCTCATTGCCCACGTGTAGTTCTCTTCTTTCTCCGAGCTCATAAAAACAAAAGCTATACAAAAGGTCTTTTTCGTCGAAGTTTGGCCAACTATTTCTAGCAAAGGAAGTTTATACCTTGTAGTCTTGTACGTGCTATCCATTATAAGCACTTGAGGAAAAGTGCGCAACAAATCAATGCTCGTCGGATGTGCGAAAAACAACTCTAGGATTTCGTCGGTTTCTTTGTTCGTGCGCTCCCAAACATAGTACTCGTGCTCCTTTAACTTACCAAACAAGTATTGCATTTGGGATTTGCCCGCTTTATCAACCAATTGGTGTTTGTGCCTCATGTTGTAGATGGTACGCATACTAGATACATTTTCCGGATCTCTTAACTTCAATCCACGGTATATATCTCTTGGCCGAGAACCGATTGTTGTGAGTTTGCGAACATACTCCTCCTCTTCCGCCTTTAACCTCGCCGCCCGTGAATGACCATCCAAATGCAAGAAGGGTTGGTGGTTGTGTTTTCCAATTATAACTACCAATTTCCAATAGCCGGGTTCTTCTAACACCGGATTGCCCCTAAGCATGAACGGACATCCGCATTTTTTGGATGAACAATCTCGTCGTTTCTTCACAATCCCCGGTTTAGGCCTCGGCTTGTAAACACCGTGCCTCTCGCACTTAAAATATAACCGCGGTGTTTTACCGTTTTTACTACCATCGTCATCTTTATCTACCACGACAATAAACCCTATACTCTTGCTCTCTTTGTCAACCCATTCGATCAATTCTGCCTTCGTTAAGAATCTATCCATCTTAAATATTTGACTATAATCCGCCATGTGACATGGTGCTTCGGCGGCATCCTACACAAACACAAACATGTATTTACAAGTCAAATAATAAAGACAAACACCATATTCAACAAAAAAAAGCATGTAAAACCAAGACAAACCCAATATTGAACCAAAAAAACATGTAAAACCAAGAAGAACCCAAAATCTAACCCAAAAGGCATGTAAAACCAATTTTGTCAAATATTCGAATTCTTATGCAAAGATTTGGCCACATCTTCGCATGAACATGCGAAGATTTTGTCAAATCTTCGCAAAATCATGCGAAGATTTGTCTAAATCGCTGCATAAAAATTTCGACAAATCTTCGCATGATTGTGCGAAGATTTGACAAAATCTTCGCATGTTCATGCGAAGATTTGTCATCTTCCACGCATGTTCATGCGTGGAAGTGTACATTCGAAGGCACGAACATGCGAATTTACGTACTGTGTTGAAAAAAAATAGATTTTTACCTCGGCAAAGCTCTCCAAGTGATCAGTAAGCGGCTCCTCCTCCTCCGAAAGGAAATCATCAGCGTTGCAGCTCCAATCGTCATTTAAGTCGATTAAATCCATGCTCGGAGTAATTGGGTTTAAGTTTATGTAATTAATGAGTATTTAATGTTGGTGGGAGTTTGCAGAAATTAAATGTTTGTGGGTTTTTGTTTGAATTTTGGAGAGAGTTTTGGTAGGAAAGAGAGGAGGAAAAGAGAGAGAAGTGAGTGGGTGGAAAAATTAGTGTTTTTATATGTGGGGGCAATTTGGTAATTTCACAATTGCAGAAATTTTTTGAATTAGGGGTCTCACTATAAAGATTTGGGGTCTCATTTTAGCCTAGCCCTTGAGTTTTTGATTTACTTAACATACGCACGTAACATACGCACGTGTGACATCCAATCAATCAGTAGATATACAATTATTATTATTTTTAATTGGGTTTGGCTAACCGGTGCCCATGGGCACCGGTTAGCGAGCATTAAATAACCCACCTTTTGGTTAATTTAAGGTAATTTTATTAGAGGAATTAATGACTAAGATTTATATTTTTTATATAGACACAAATACCCTTCGTAGTAAATATAAATAATAAAGTATGTTATCGACAGAAGCAATTTTAAAATTTTAAAGTTATTTAAACTGTAAAGGTAAAAGTAATTTAAAAACTACCACTTTTAAAAACACTATATATATAAACGATTTAAAATTATTATACTGAATTTTAAAAAAAAATGTTTTATATATCTCTTTTAAAATATAAACTTTTTAAATTATACTGTATATTTTTATATTAGAATTTAATTTTTATCGACTTATAATTTATAAAAAAGACTTTTTTTATTAAAATAACAATAAATCTTATTATATATTTTTTGAAAGATATTTAAAAAAAATTTAATATAACAAAATCAAATTAAATATTTAAAAGATACTTTAAACTATATATGGAAATAATATCAATTTGTTATTTAAAATATATTTTTGAAAAAATTGAGGAAAATAAAATCAAATTTGTGTCATAAAAAAATTGATTTAAAACATATTTAGAAATCTTATATATTATTTTTTTTAAAATATAGAATAAAATTAAAGTTAATATTATAAAAATATTTTAAAATATACGTGAAAATTTAATCAAATTTGTCATATAAATTTTTTAAAAGATAAATAGAAATAAAATCAAATTTGTTATATAACATTTTTATAATTAAATCAATTTTTTTTATTTAAAACAATAATTCTAAAATCACTTATATTTTTAATTTGGAAACCGTAATTTTTAAAATAACTGTTATTTTTGAATTTGATAGATGATTGTGCAGTATCCTCGGGTCAATTATATTTTAGCTTTTATTAATCTAAATGAGGGTATTAATCTAAAGAAGGGTAGTTACGTCTGTACAGAAAATATAAATTCAGGCTATTATTCCCTATATTGAAACTAACAAAAAGTGGGTTATTTAATACTTGGGCACCGGTTAGCAAAACCCTTTTTAATTTAATCATGTCCTTTTCTTCAATGAAATAACCCGAGATGTTTATATTTAATATTAACTATTTGAATAAGTTATAATACAAAATAACATATTTATTTATAATATTTAATATTTGTTCAAAAAAATTATATTTTTTAAATATTATATAGTTCCATTTTTTTTTTCAAATTCTTAAAATTTAAAGTGCATATGTTTAATTGTTTGTAAATAGCTTATTGAATTTTCGAACTATTAATATTTCAACTATGAATTTAAGTTTTTAGAATTATATAAGTGTATATATACACATATATTATTTGTAAATAACAAATAAAAATTAAAAAAATATTTAATTAATATTTAATATTAAATATAAACAAGACAAACAATTCATTAATAATAAAAGGGAAATGACACACTAAGTACTTTTTGGCCAAACCTATTACTATCTAGTACCCAAAAATGGGTTAATGCTCACTTAATACCCACATCAATAAACATATCCACTTTCAATACCTAATTTAATTTTAATATCATAATTACCCTCAAACTAGTATATAAGGGTTGATTTGTGAAAAAAAGGGACCATTTTTGCTACAGTACCTTCTCTTTAGTTTTGAATTTTCAATTTTCAATTTGAATTTATTAGACTTTCTCTCTCCTCTCTCCAAACCTAACAAAGAACCCATTTTTCAAGAACGTCTGTTCGTTTCCAAATTCCTTGTCGTGAACACACTTTTTCCGGCGAGCCTAACTAACCACCGGCGATACATAACTAACCACCGGTGACGTATCTAACCACCGCAAACAACGTTCCGAAGACTGGTCACCAAAACGATCGACTTAACTAACCACCGTCTGTTTTTCGAAAGCTCCTCAACCGGCGAACTAACTACCTATATCTTGTCATTCTCCGTCGACTGAAGCTTGTGTTCTTGGCTTTGTGCTCTGTTGATCGAAACGAACAGGATTTAGATTTTGTCTCGGTTCTTAGTGTTTCAAGGTCGGATTAAAATCGAATATCAACTTTTTTATGTGTCTCATTTACTTTTGAACGTCTAAAGTAGCTTTTGGTATCTTGTCTTTGTGTTCTGTTTTTGTACTGCTAGATATTGGAATATTCATCCATACCTGATACCTCCAAATGTTCTTTATTGGTTTACAATGTTCTTGTCAGAGATTTAAAAAGCTTCTTATGAGTTTTGATACTTTTTTGTTTTTTGCAGTTTTCAGCAGTTCTTTGTGTTTTATTTGGCTTTGAATTATACAGGGGCTTAGCTAGTTATGCATTTCTTTCAGGTGTAGCGAAAGAACGGGGTAGCATGTTAGTGCATTGTAACTGAGGAGTCGTGTGTTGGCAGCTGAGAACAAAAATGACTTTTAAGGCTTTGGATTGGTACTGTCGGCTCGTAGCTAATAGTATCTGGGCAGGGGCTGTAGACAATATCTTTGGTGCATATACTCCATGTAGCTAATGGTTCTTTTGTTCTTGTTGCGGATTTCAACTCAAAATGTCTCGTAGGTGAGCATCGTCATAGAGCAGATGATGCATTTACTTTATTACTGCGGTTTACCTTTGGAGGATGTTGATTTTATTAACTCTGATAGATATGAAGAACACGTTGCTAGATATGAAGAACACCTTGCTAGATATGAAGGGATACATTGCTAGATATGAATGGACACATTGCTAGACAGATGCAGCATCAACTCAAAACATATACAATGTTATAGACATTGCTATATATGAAGGAAGACATTGCTAGTCTCTAATACCCTAACAGGAGCATATCAATATATTGACATTGCTAGTCTAGTAATAGGAGGTCATGTGATGCTCCGTTCTGAACTTGTGCTCCCGATTTTTTAGTAACATTTTGATTTTCATAGATAAGTACTCCTTATCTTTCGACTTATATTTTTTGTATAATGTTAACATTGATATGTACCATGTCTATATCATTGGATGATTCTTATCGTTTATAATGCTAAATTGATAGATACGCTGAGATTACAACGCTAGATACTCGTTATCTATTTGCAAGACATTGCTAGATATGTGAATTATAGTCTGATAGATACGAGACATCTGCATTAATAGATACTTGAGTATAAATATGATAGATATGATATATTGACATTGCTAGATACGTGAAAAATAGTCTGATAGACACGAAACATCTGCATTGATAGATACTTGAGTATAAATCTGATAGATACGATATATTGACATTGCTAGATACGTGAACAATAGTCTGATAGACATGATATATAACATTGATAGATCCTGGAGTATACATCTGATAGATACGGCAATTTATGTATGCGATTTTAATGTTCACATCCATCTGATAGCTTAGTTATATTTAGTTTGGTAGGTACTTTAGATTCTCCCCTTTGTGTTTCATCTCAGACTTTACTAGAGGCTGCGATTTACGACTACTATAGCCTGGTAGATTGAAGATAGATATATGACATCGATATTGCTAGATACGTTGTGTTGTGGTTGCGATTGGCATTGATTTATTTGATGGATACTTGAGTATAAGTCTGATAGATATGAAATATAGACATTGCTAGATGCAATACTATATATTTGCTAGATACGACATATAGACATTGCTAGATACGTGAGTCTAAGTCTGATGGATACGACATATAGACATTGCTAGATACGTGATTAATAGTCTGATAGATACGAAATATAGGCATGGCTAGATACTTGATTATAAATCTGATAGATATGACACATAGACATTGCTAGATACATGGTTTTGTGGTTGCGATTGCGGTTGATTTATTTCAGTCTTTAAGGTTCACTTTGTTTTGATAGATTAGGTTTTGGCATTGATTTATTTAAGGCATTAAGTTTGATTTACATTCCAGTGACTGGAAGTTCCTATCAGCCATATCCAACATTGCTAGATACAACAAGTTTTGTCTGCGATTTTAAGGTTTACTTAGTTTTGATAGATTAGTTATAACTAAATTCCGATTGTGAATCCAAACTTCCATTTCAACTGCTTCACTCAACTGCATACTATCAATGTTAACTTGCAGTATTCAAATCTTAACCAAAATTTTTAAGATAAAACTACACAAATACTAATAAAACCAGAACATTAATAGAACATCAGTCAATGCATTACATCTTCCAAATACACCAACCCTCTCCAAAAAACAAACTGCTCAGAGGGTTGGTGAAAGTTATAAGTCCATCGAAGCATAAAAAAACATTACAAACAACAAAAAAACATAATGAAAGGAAACTGCATGAACTTCTTTAAACCTAATCAGAATCATCTGCATGACATATGGACATTGATAGATACTCGATAATAAATCTGATAGATATGTAATACAGACATTGATAGATACAGCACTTTGTAGTTGCTATATACGACATATGGACATTGATAGATACTCGATAATAAGTCTGATAGATGTGTAATACAGACATTGCTAGATACAACACTGTATAGTTGTTGTATACGACATATGGACATTGATAGATACTCGATAATACCCCTGATAGATATGTAATACAGACATTGCTAGATACTTGATTATAAGTCTGATAGATAAGACGCATAGACATTGCTAGATACGGGTATACTAGTCTAATAGATACGATATATATGCATTGTTATATACGTGAATAAAAGTCTGATAGATAATTGAGTAAACGTCTGATAGATACGAATGTAGACGTTGCGAGATACTTGAATATTACTCTGATTGATACGAAATATAGAAAATACTAGTACTTACAATGGATTAACACTAAGGTGAACGTCTGATAGATACGAATACAGACATTGCGAGATACTTGAATATTACTCTGATAGATACGAAACATTGCTAGACACGATATAAAGACATTGCTAGATACAGCAGTATAGGATTGCTAGCTAAGTTGAATTTATTCATACAATAAAAATGACAGGAACAAAAACACAAACAAAACAAGTAGTAATAAAATCAAAGACCAACTAGATCTCATTAACAATCAGACATTAACCAAACAGAAATACTCAATACCCTAAACAAATACTAGTAATCACTTACAAGTGCTCGAAAGGCCTAAGAAACATTTAGGAAGAATACCATATCAATTGATTATAGAATAAGGACTTTTGTACTGATTAGGCGAGACTCCGGATGCGAGAATCCGTAGAAACACTTTCAGAGCTTCTTTTGGCTGGCCGACGTCAGCGTATGCCTCGACTACAAGTGCTCGAAAGGCCTAAGAAACATTTAGGAAGAATACCATATCAATTGATTATAGAATAAGGACTTTTGTACTGATTAGGCGAGACTCCGGATGCGAGAATCCGTAGAAACACTTTCAGGGCTTCTTTTGGCTGGCCGACGTCAGCGTATGCCTCGACTACGGCTATGTGAGCCACCACGTCAGGCATGTGACCTTTATCTTTGATTTGTGCGAATAGTTCGAGCGCTTCGTGAGTGAGCCCGTCTTTTGACAATCCGTCGAACATCTTGACTGCATTGTTTGTCAGGCCTTCTCTTCTCATTTTGTGGAAGATAGATTGCAGGTCTGATGGATCTTCTGGATCTTCGATTGCTGGTTTCTTATTAAAAGGATCTTCTGCATGTGAATTAGAAACTACAAAAATCCACACATCGATAGACATTAGTACCTGAACCACTCGACATTGCGATTCTACAGTTCAAGACCAACTACCCAATACAAATCAGAATTCTCCGACATCATTTTCGACACAAACATAACCACGCCGATACTAACCAGTCATGTCTAACTACATTGCGATGAGATGCGATGTCAAGCTCACAACTACCTTTCAACACCAGAAACTAACACTGACATACAACTTTAAACGAAACTTAAAAACGTCGCCGGAGATTGGAGAACTGTCCAATACATTACTCAAGTACAGTGACTACTCCGGCGACGTCAGTCAACTCTGCTTATGAACACACTCACGGAAATTCAAACGTACGGTGAAAACAAAAAACAGAGAAACTTAGTCTAAAGTCCACCAAAAACAGAAACAGAAACAACGACGTCGAACGTACCTTCTCCAAAATAACGACGCCGGTGGCTGGTCGACGGCTGCCTTCCCAAGGTCGTGATCGGTAGAATTCACTGCATAAAAAGTTGATAAAATTTACTATAATCTAAAAATGTTGGACTCAACACTTACCAGCTCTCGTCGTTAACATACTCTTTCAACACTAAGAACTCCCTCACATTAACTTCTTGGGCTTCTAAGTTTTCGCAATTGACTTTGACATATTCTCAGGCACCTGGATTCGGTCTTACCGCAAAAGTTACATCAGGTGGAACAACAACAACTTCCTACATTGTTAAATTCCAAAAGCATATTTTATATTTTTCTTTTGTCTCAATGACCAAATGTCAAACAATCACCAACATGAATCAAATATATTAAACCTGAGTGTGTGAGAGTATGTAACCAAACATGCCATCCAAGATCTTGGTTCTCTCATCTTTGTCATCGATGGACTTCTCGAGTTCATCCATGGCTTTACCTTCTCCAAAATAACGACGCCGGTGACTGGTCGACGGCTGCCTTCCCAAGGTCGCGATCGGTTTTGCAGTGAATGGTACCGTCGCCGGGACGTTTATGATCGTCGGAATGGTTACTGCTCGACGGAACGGATGAAACTGGACGGAATAGTTACTACTCCTTGGGTTCAAGGTTGGCTTTTGGGTTCGCTCTCGTTTTTTTTGTTTCTCTCTCTTCAAAATTAGAAATGTGAAAGTGGAGGGAATTGGAACCCAAAAGTCAGGATTAGAGGGTAAAAAAAGTGGGTTTCAACCAAAAATCTCCCTTTTTATACCCTAAAGGGTATTTTTGTCCAAAATATGGCTTTAGGTAGTTTATGAAACTAGTCTAAAACTGGGTACCATTTTGGTATTTCAAAGTTCCCTAGGTATTTATGGGTACTTTCCTCATAATAAAAACCATAAAAATAACATGGTTGTTTTAATTAAATAAAAAGAGAAATATTACAATTAAAATGCTTAATAAAATCAAATGTAAAAGAAATTAAAGAGCTTCATCTTCATTGTTGAAAGGTGGGAGACCAGTAGAATGTTCGGCTTGCAAATGCATGTTCTCCATCATCAATAGTATGTTTTCTGCTTGAGAGGTTCCAAATTGATTATTCCATTCATCTTGTCGACAATTCCACTACTCGTATTGACCATGTCACTGCTCGTATTGACCACGTCAATGCTCGTACTCACCATGTCGTTGGTCGTTTATACCCTGTCACTGCTCGAGTTTACCGTATCACTACTCATGTTGACCATGTTGTGTCGAATGAAGACCATGCCACTCTACGTGTTAACCATGCGACCACTCTACATATTGCATTTGCTCACTATGAGGCACTCAGCATATTTGCGACAGAAAAGTCCTTGTTGTTGTTGTTGAGAACAACTACCAACAGCCATGGGAGCGGTCGGCGGCTGCACTTCCATTTGACGGTATCTAGGAGGTGGATTTGGTGGTTTGGTAACGTTGTTTGCTCTCCATATCTGAGGTAATATTTCCAAATGGAGACTTCATGCCTGCTATTTTGATATCAACTCTGCATCCCAAGAATATATCTCTTTCAATCTCAAAGAGTTCCTACCTACAATACAACTTTTCCTAACCTTGATTGGAGTGTACATACTCACATCAACCCTTTTCTTAATGAGCAAATGACTTATTAGCATCCCATACGGTAAATTGACCCCCCATCTTTTTTAGCAATATGCTGAATCATGAAAGTAGCCAAATTAATACTTCCCTGATTTCTTACTACAAAAGGAATAAAAAATGTTTGAATATAGGAAAGTTGTGAATCATTATTACTAGAATAAATAAAACAACGACTAAGAAATTTCAAAGCTAATTTTCCATGAGCATCTAAATTAGTTCTAACGGCTCTACATTTACTGTTAATTTCTGGTTGGTGGATATCACAACTCGGAATCTTTACTGCACCCTCGAATGATATAGGTCAATTATCACCCCAAACCATACGAGATAAAGAAAGTGATGGAAATTTTTAACCAGTATATACATCTTTAGATGGAAGGAAAATTAATTTTCAAAATCAGTTTCAAAAACTATAGACAACACCATTAATTATAGATCTCATTCATAAACCTCGACCTTGAGGATCATTCTCAATTAAATGTGCATAGGCATAAAAATGTTGTACTAATTTGATATACCAATCTGATTTGAACCTAACTAGATATAACCAACCTAAGACTCTTGGAGAATCTAGAAGTTTGAAAAAATCTCGCATACCATCTGGTGAGGATAAAAGTAGCCTAAGGGTAGGCTGGTAATTTCAAGTGGAGTTTTAAGGCGGCGTGAGGGTGTTTCACGGTGGTGTGTGTGTGTTTAAGGGTGTTTCAAAGTGCTTTTAATGTGGAGAGAGAATTGAGCAGCTTGGCAGAAATAAATTTTTGTTACCCATAGTTAATGCGGGTGGTTGGGTATTTATAGTATGTAATTTGGGCCCTTATGGGCTTTCGGGTCAAGTTTAATGGACCCGGGTCATGTTTAAAGACCCATGAGTTTTAAGCAGATGGGCAGGTAGCTTAGTCAGATAGTGTTTAGGGTTTTTTTAGTACTTTAGTCATAGTTCGAACTGCTTTAGACTTGCAGTGTTCGAAGTCATCTGCCCGGTTCAAAAGTCCTGTCCGGATTAAGCTCTTGGAGTCTGTCCGGTTCACGGAGAGATTTACTTTGGGCTGCCCTTCCGAGGAGCACTTCGAATTCGGACTCATCAGGAGCCCCTTTTTTAGGTATTTGAACAAGTATCCTTGTCAAAGAACTGAAAAACAGTCCGATTCAGGAAGTGGTTCATCAATTCGAAGAGAGTCGAGGACAGAACCGGACAGACCAAACGTTACGAATTCTAAACGGTTCTTGTCAGAGTTAGTGGGACACGTGTCACTCTCTGGTTGGTTACTTTAGCCGTTTTTTCTCCTTGAAAGTTGCACCACTTTCTCGAACAAGTTACTTCTTTTAAATGCCATAAATGACATCAGCGCCGTCTTTTAATCATTGCCCAACTTTTCGGATTCTCATAGGAATCAACCCCTTTTTTACATTTACTATAAATTCTATTCACTTTTCACAGCTTCATTATCTCTTTCACTCTGCCATTTTACCCAAAGCTTTATCTCTCTAAAACTTCAAAATTTCCTTAGCTGTTTATGTTCACAGCAAGAACAGCACTGATCAAGGGCGGTTGGCTTAACCTCTCAGAATTGGAGAAAGCTCAAAGAGTTGAAAAAGAAAAAAGACTTGCAGCAGGGCTTCCAGCGTCGCCTGTCGAGAAACCAGCCCTTTCAATCGAAGAATCTGACAGAGGTTCATCTTCCTCTAAAGGTACAAAACCTAGAAAACTCTTTCAATCAACACTTTCTCCCATAGTATCAGGCTCTTCAGTTCAAGAGTCGATTCCTATTGTTGAACCGGGGGTCACTGTCACCAGTATTAGGAAGAAATCCTCTTTCATTGCTATAGGGTCTGATTCTGACCACTCCCCAGACAAATTAATCATGAAAAGGCCAAGTAGGTTGGTTAAAGGGCTTCCTTCTAAAAGCACACCCTCAAAATCGGGGGCAAAAAATAGTGAATCAGGGTCCGGGGGCTAGCAGTCCTCTACCTCCCAAAGAAACTTCAACCTCAGAAACTCAAACTGAGGTGGTAAGTCGAAAACATTCGGAGAGCCAACAGTCCGGTGGATTAGCTGTGCCAAGCTTCATCCCTCCCCGGGCTGTTTCTACAGAAGCTCCCCCAACAATAATAGAGGAGAGGATGGAGGACTCCACTGAGGAGGTTAGATTTGAGTCCGAGTCCTCCGGACAGGCTGGAACTGCTATCGTTGTTGCCAAGAAGGGCAAAGAAGACTTGTATCTGAGGCGTCCGGACTTGCCGGAGAGCCTCGACGGGAGAGTAGGGCCCTGCTTTCACAAGGTGGAGTTCAAATATCTTTTATCTCTGTTAAAGACCAAGTATGCGTTCATCCATACTAAAGATCTGGGACGACTGCGTACTAAGTGGGGGATCCCTGAGAATGTAAAGATTCGAATTCCCATCGATCCAGATACCCCGATGGACTGCAAAAGAAATGAGATAGTCTTCTTTACGGAGCTATTCAATTGGGGACTTAGGTTCCCACTGGACCCGGAGATAGTACGCTATTTTCACTTGGTCAAGCTATGTCCATCACAGCTAAGCCCTAACGGTTGGTACACCTTGATGTCATGTATTATGGCATCTAGGCTATCTGGAATTCCTCTTCCTATGGAAGAGTTTGCAGCTGTGGCTAATTTGTGCAAGCACCATCAGTTCCCTTTTTATCATTTCAACATGGGGAACGATCTTAAAGCTGTCGATGATCTCCTAGAATCAGAGAGTAAATGGAGGAGCCAGTTCTTGTTTGTCAGTGGCTCATGGGAAAATGGCAAGAAAATCAAAACCGGGGAGAATCCTAGCCTTCTTCGAAGTAGATGGAGAAGCGATCGTAAGTTTTTATTCTAAGTATCTGTTCGAATCTTTCTTTCCTTTAAGTTTATACTAATCGGTTTTTCTTTTATTTTATCAGAGCTGCCAAATGAGTTCGGGGACTATCTGAAGGCCGGTCAGGTCACCTGTGGCAAACTCAACGCTTGGGCCGCAGAGAACTGGGAGAACCGGTTTCATAAAGCCTTCACTCCTGGGAACCTAGCGAGATCTCACCTGTGGAACACCACAGGTCGAAGAGACTTAACCTGGGAGGAGTTCTCCACCCCACCTGATGAAGATGTCGTGCTGAGAAAGTCTCATGAACTGGATGGGACCCTCTTCCTTCCTGCCCGGGCCAAAGCCCCAAGTAAAATGAAGGGCAAGAAGAAGAAAGGCAGAAAAGCGGTAGAGGATACTGAGAAAGAGGCCCCAATGGATTCAGAGGTGCCAGCCCAGGCTCAAGTTGATGCAAACCTTCTACAAATGGTAGAACAGGAGAGCGAGAAACAAGGAGTGAATCCCCCAAAACCTTCAAGGGCTTCCAAACGGGCTCGTAAGCACGCAAGTGACAGTGCTGACAGGGAAGTCAAAAAGAAAAAGACTTCCCAAGGAGAAGAGCTCGCTCTCCGGGATCCGGAGCCCACTTTCCCAACCGATCCGACGTTAGCCGAAGAGATCACAGGGAATCTTAATGAAGGGATTCCAATGGAATTCCATACTGATGAGGTCGAAAGGGGAGAGATTAACATGGATGAAGTGGACGTCACCGGCCTTGGTGAACTAGGTGATTATTTCCTTGGCCTGTCCAGGGATGAATTTGCAGGGCCATATGTTCCCCCAAGTAGTTCCAACACAGTGAATTTCAATGGTAGGACTTTTATGGTTTCCAGTGAGAGGGACGTTATAGCCCATTCTCTCCTTAGCAACGTGCAACCAGTACTTACTTTGGAAAGGCAAGTCCGAAGTCAGGCAATCACCATCAAAGACCTCAAGTCTGAGAAGGAGAAACTGTCCGATGACCTCAGGACTGCTGCTACTAAGGTTGATTTGCTTAAGGAGTCAAACGAACAGCTAAAGAAGAATCAAAATGAAAGCAACACAAAAGTTGCTTCTTTAGAAGAGACCGTAAAAGATCTCCGGGCTAAGCTGTCCGGACTAGAGAAGGACTTGACAGCCTCAAGAGGAGAGACTGCAGCAAAGGAGAAGATTGTCACCAATCTGACCACTGACAAACTTGCTTTAGAGAATGCAGTGAATCAGGCTGTTGAAGAGAAAGCTGCTTTGGTGAAGGATCAGGAGGCCATGATCAAGGCCAAAATCAACGCTTATGCCAGGGAGATGATACGAAGTGAAGAATTAATGATTGAAAAGGTGAAGTCCGATATGGTCCTCTTGTTTCACGAGAAGTTCCCGAAGAGGAGACTAGGGGACTTGTGGCGCTATGTAGATGACGATGATCTCCCATACTGGACCATGGTTGATGAGGGGTACACTGATGTGTCCTCGTCCGGTGATGAAGAGGAAACCGGAGAGAGCCCAGGTGAGGAAGAGATTGACCCCAAGGGTAAGAAGATTGTCGAGGAGTAGAGCGACATTAAAGGCAAGAAAGCAGATGAGGGTGAGCCATCTTCAAAGGCTCAACCTTAATTTATAATTTGTTTTGTTTATCTTTTGCTTGAACCAAAGTCCTTGGAAGGCCAAGGCACCTTTTTTGTGATGCTGTCCGTATTATTCGGACAGGTTTTTGTACTGTGCCCAAACATGTTCAAAAAGTCCTTGGAAGGCCAAGGCAACTTTAAGTTGTTGAATGAATGCTTTTATTTTACTCAACCATCTTCTTCTTTTATTATTTGTCCTACTTTAGACAGCCAGAATTTAAGTAGCTTTGAGTTATTGTATTGTGAAAGTGTTTAGCTTCTCTGGCTAGAATTTAAGTAGCCTTTAGACCTTTTAGTCCGGGTAGTATGACAAGCAACAGAATTTTGCAAAAACTTAGAAAATTATTGAAGAAGGCATCAAGTTTTATTGAAAGCTCTCCGTGGCGCCGAAGAGAGGAAGCGGTATGCCCCCAAATATTTACATGGATGTTTAAACAAGTAAATATTTACATAAGCTTTATTCCAAGTATATTCGAAGGTGTTCAATATTCCAAGGGTGAGTTAAAACCCTGCCATCTTTGTCTTCCAACCAGTATGTCCCAGGCTTGATTCTTTCAACCACAGTATACGGACCCTCCCAAGTTGGGGCCAACTTTCCGAAGAGCTTTTCCTTGGTATGCAAGAAAACTTTCCTCAATACCTCATCTCCCGGTTGAAAGTCCCTTCTTTTAACTTTAGAAGCAAATCAGCTTCTCATCAAGCCCTGATAGTGTGCCATTCTAAGATGAGCTTTAACCCGTCTTTCTTCAATCAAATCAAGCTGATTTCTAACTGCCATCTCATTAGTCTGCCCGGAGAAATTATGAACACGAAAGGAGGGGAGTGTCTTCTCTATGGGAGCTACTGCATCCATCCCATAGACCAAGGCAAAGGGGGATTCTTGTGTTGGAGCCCCAGGTGTTGTCCGGTAGGCCCACAGGACTTCTTGTAGATCACTGGGCCACTTCCCAGCAGCCCCTTCTAAGTTTTTCTTTAAACCGGACAGTATTGTCCTATTGGCCACCTCAACTTGCCCACTGGCCTGTGGGTGGAAAGGTGAGGAAAAGCAGTGCTGAATACCCCTTGAGGCACATAAGCTCTCCATCTCTCTATTATCAAACTGTGGCCCATTGTCTGTTGTTATTTTCTGGGGGACACCAAATCTGTAACATATGTTGGACAGAATGAATTTTATAACAGCTTTTGATGTTGTCCCTGCCAAGGGGGCTGCTTCTATCCACTTCGAGAAGTAGTCAATGGCTACAATTATGGTTTTTCGCCCTCCGGACGCCATAGGGAGAGGCCCAACTAAGTCCATTCCCCATCGAGCAAAAGGGACGGGCTCAGAAATTGATTCCAAAGGAATGGCTGGTACATGAATTTCATTGTTGTACCTTTGGCATGGGTCACACCTCCTTACCAGCTCCTTAGCATCTTTCATAATTGATGGCCAATAATATCCGGAGAGAAGCACTCTTCTTGTCAAAGCTCTGAATCCACAATGGGTCGATCCCTCACCATCATGTAATTCAGAGAGAACCATTTGTGACTCATGATCCCCTAAACAGCGTAGGAGAGGTTTGTTATAGGACTTTTTGTACAAGACTTCTCTAATCATAATGAAACCACGAGCCCTGTGTTTCAATGTTCTGGCTTGTGATTTATCCAAGGGCACGATGCCATCGGACAAATATTGCATCAGAGGAGACCTCCAGTCTTGAGGCCGGTTTACTTGTATTTCAAAGACTTCCTCTTTTTCACCTTCATCAAGTTGAATAGAAGGACTTTCAAGCACATGGATCCATGGGTAGGACTCCGTATATGCTATCGTTGCCAATGAGTCTGCTAACTCATTCTCTGCCCGGGGGATGTGCTCATAGACAACAGCTTTAAACTTTGACGCTTCATTTTTAAGGAGGAGCAAGTATTTGATCAATTGCTCCTTTCTGGCCTCTGACAGGCCTAGAGCATGGTGGACAAGCAATTGGGAGTCACTTAGTAGCTTGACCCTTTTTGCTCCACAGATGTATGCCAATTTTAACCCAGCTATAGCTGCTTCGTTATCGGACTCATTATTGGATGCCCTTAAAGCAAAACAAATAGCTTGGAACATATTGTCCCCATAGGGGGAAGTGAGGCATATTCCTGCCCCAGATCCCATGGTACTGGATCCTCCGTCTGTTCGGACAATCCACACTTTTTTGTTTTTTGAATCAGCAGGTTGTTCTGAATCCCTATCAGAATGGAACTCAACTAGAAAGTCAGCCACAGCTTGAGCTTTTACTGCTGTCCGGGGAGCGAAGTCTATGTCGAAGTCCCCCAACTCTACTGACCACTTTGTCATTCTGCTTGAAATGTCTGTTTTTTGAAGGACATTCTTTAAAGGGAAAGATGTCCGGACAACGATAGGATGAGCCTGGAAGCAGGGCCTCATTTTTCTTGCAGCTATCACCAAGGCCAAAGCTAGTTTTTCAAGTTTTAAGTAACGCCTTTCAGCATCAATCAAGCTTTTGCTGATGTAGTACACTGGGTGAGGATACCCATCAACCTCCCTTACTAACACAGCACTGATGGCACAACCTGAAACAGCCAGATATACAAAGAGAGTCTCCCCATCGACTGGCTTGAACAAAGTCTTGGGAGAGGAAAGATGCTTCTTAATTTCGTTGAATGCCTCATCACACTGTGGTGTCCACTCAAACCCTTTGGCACCCTTCAAGGTTTGAAAGAATGGAGCACATCTGTCCGAAGACCTGGAGATGAATCTGTTCAAGGCTTCCAACCTCCCCGTTAAACGCTGCACTTATTTAATGTTTCGAGGAGGCTCCATTTGGAACAAAGCATTGAGTTGGTCCGGGTCGGGCTGTATTCCATGCTCACTTATGATATACCCTAAGAACTTCCCGGACTGCACTCCGAATACACACTTTTCAGGGTTTAACTTTAAATTCACTTTGGCCAAGTTGGCAAAAGTCTCTTGGAGGTCGGACAAGTGCAACTGCTCATCCACGCTCTTCACCATCATATCGTCAATGTAAACCTCCATATTTCTTCCAATTTGATCAGCAAATGCCTTATTGACCAACCTTTGATAAGTAGCCCCAGCATTTTTAAGCCAAAGGGCATCACCTTGTAGCAGTGTAAACCTCTATCAATGACAAAAGTGGTATGCTCTTGATCTTTTGGATCCAATTGGATCTGATTGTACCCGGAGAAGGCATCCATGAAGGAGAGTAGCTTGTTCCCAGAAGTAGAGTCTACTAACTGATCTATCTGAGGAACCGGATACAAGTCTTTTGGGCAAGCTCGATTGAGGTCTGTGAAGTCAATGCACATACGCCATTTACCATTCTTCTTTTTTACCAAGACAGGATTGGCAGTCCACAAAGGGTACTGAGATTCTTTAATGTGCCCCATCTTTGTGAGTCTGTCAACCTCTTGTACAATGACATCAGCCTTTTCTTTTGAGAAAGCTCTCCTTTTTTGTACCACTGGTGCCACATCTCTCCGGACTGATAGGTGATGGGAAATCACCTCTGATGGAACTCCAGTAACATCAGCATTGCACCAAGCAAAAACATGCTGATGGTCTTTCAAGAATTTCAACATTCCTTCTTTCAACATCGGTGGCATTTTGGATCCTATCTTGACATTTTTTCCTTCTTCCAAGCAGTGTGTTTCAACCTCCTCAACTGGGATCAACACTCCGGGGGTCTCTCTGGGGTCATCAATTTCACCCTCACCCCCAGAAAGGCCCTCAAACTGCTATTGGTCATTTATACGGACTGCCCCCAGCGTTCGTGGAGCCAAGGCAGTGGCATAACATTCTCTTGCAACTTTTTGGCTGCTTCGGACAACCCCAACCTGCCCCTGAACAGCATATTTCAGACACTGATGGACTGTCGAAGCCACTGCATGCATCCTAGAGAGCCAAGACCTCCCTAGAATAGCATTATAACAAGTGGGACAATCCACCACAATGAAGAGTATTCTAACCATTTTCTTGAAAGGGCCCCTGCCCAACAACACTTCTTCTTCAAACTCCCCGATCACATCGGCTGAGCTGCCCGTGAAGCCTACAATTGATCTGTCCGACTTTTGTATCACAGCTGGATTTCTCATTTTCTTGTAAGTGTTTAGAAAAAGGATATTGGCAGAGCTTCCAGTATCCACCAAAATTCGCCTTATCTCATTGCCCCCTATGGATGCTCCTTTGACAACAGCATCCTCATGAGGGCCAGCAATATCTCTCAAATCATCCTCATCGAAAACTATGAATGGGAATGAGTTTGGAGATTGATAGGATGTCATGCCTCCTTCTAGCTGGGAGGCCAAATTATGGACATGTTTTTTTCTTGAAGAAGTAGTAGGAGCTGTCATAGTGTCCCCTCCGAAGATTGTCAGCGACTCGAAGAATTTAATGAGCCCGGAGACTGATCTAGAACGCTCCTCAATAGTACCCACTCTGTTTCTGGTTGGATCAGGATCCAAGTATTCAGACTCCACGTCAAACCTTTCAACTATTACCATAGCCCCCTCCGGGGCAGCGTTGCTTGGACCAACCCTATGAATGTTGTCAGGCCTGTTGCCTCCTCTCCTTTTAACGTATGCACCCAACTTCCCTCTTTCAATCAAGTTTTGTACCTCTTGTTTTAACGCTATGCAATCATCGGTGGTATGGCCAATATCATTATGGTATTGGCAAAAGGAATTATTTCGATGTTCTCTGGGAGACTGCAAGGCTGCCGGTCTCCGGTAGTGTACTTCATCTTTTATTTTATCGAAAATGGTTGCCACACTTTCTTTGAGCTCTGCAAACCACTCCGGTTGGACCCATGGCCCTATTTTATTTCTAGACTGTTGGCTTTGTGCAGGAGCAGCTGGTTGAGACTGAGCTTTTCCCCTTCCATGCCCCTGCCCGGTTTCTCTTGCTTTGTTTCCGGACTGGTTTGGATTTGGAGTTGGTGCCACCGGGGTGGATCTCACCTGTCTGTGCACCCTGGTCTTCTTTGTTTCATCAACATTTATTTGTTTGCCAACTTGGTTTAGCAATCCTCCCCAGGTCATGGCCTTCTTCCTGGTCACCGAATCGGCCAGGTTACCTGGGTTCAAACCTTGTCTCAGGGATGCTATTGCCACCTGTTCAAAGCAATCAGCCAACCCGTTTTTTGTGTTTACAAAGCGACTTATGTATTCTTTTAACGATTCGTTTGGTTCCTGGGCACAATGGATTATGGTATCTCCATTACCCTTTAACTCCTTACTCCCCACAAATTGCCTTCGAAAGGCCACCCAAAAAGTATCAAAGTCTCTGATACAACCCTGAGGCAGGCTGTTGTACCACTTCAGAGCACTCCCCGTGAAGGATTGGGAGAATGCCCTACAGAGTAGTTTATCATCATCATCAAAATTCATCATGAAGTTCTTGAATTGCTCCAGATGATTGTCTGGATCAGTACTGCCATCGTACTTCTCCATCTTGGTGCTATCAAACCTCTTGGGGAGGTTCCCAGACAGTATTTTAGAAGACAATGGCGATTGCCTCCAATTCCTCCCACGACTGAACGCAGTATCCTCATTAGGAGTTGTAAAGATACCTGGCTCATCATGGAAGGCAAAAGGATCCATCAGCATCCGGTCTACATGCCTCCGGTTGTAAGATGACCCTTTTCCAATGTGCCTCTTCATTCTTCCATGGTGATCTCTTTTTCTGGAATACTTTTTAACTTGCTTTTGTTTCTTTTTGGTTCGTCCCTCATCACTGCTAGAGGACAAGGACTTTTCATTTCCCTCACTGTCCGAAGAGCTATCCGAAGACTCTGAACTCGAGTCAGAACTCTCCACAGGCTTGGACCGGTGAGACTTTTTAGAGCTGGCATGCGTCTTCTTAGTGCTCTCATGAGTTTTGGAAACCCCATGCTCTCTTGGGTTATCGGTATGGTGAGCAGCTGATGCTTTGGATTTCTCTTTCACGCCCATCTTGGCTTTTTTAGCCCTCAGAGCTTCTATCTCAAGTTTTAACCTGTCGCGCTCTTGGACAGTATACTCATCATTCTCTTCCACCACTTCGAGCAAAGCTGGTGGAAGCTCTGGATTATCCGGATTCATTCGGACAGAATTTCTTTACTTGGTTTTGAATACTGAATTCAGGCACCGTCGTGCTCCCACTGTGGTCGCCAATTTGGTGAGGATAAAAGTAGCCTAAGGGTAGGCTGGTAATTTCAAGTGGAGTTTTAAGGCGGCGTGAGGGTGTTTCACGGTGGTGTGTGTGTGTGTTTAAGGGTGTTTCAAAGTGCTTTTAATGTGGAGAGAGAATTGAGCAGCTTGGCAGCAATAAATTTTTGTTACCCATAGTTAATGCGGGTGGTTGGGTATTTATAGTATGTAATTTGGGCCCTTATGGGCTTTCGGGTCAAGTTTAATGGACCCGGGTCATGTTTAAAGACCCATGAGTTTTAAGCAGATGGGCAGGTAGCTTAGTCAGATAGTGTTTAGGGTTTTTTTAGTACTTTAGTCATAGTTCGAACTGCTTTAGACTTGCAGTGTTCGAAGTCATCTGCCCGGTTCAAAAGTCCTGTCCGGATTAAGCTCTTGGAGTCTGTCCGGTTCACGGAGAGATTTACTTTGGGCTGCCCTTCCGGGGAGCACTTCGAATTCGGACTTATCACCTTCAACTTGGATAAGTTCGTCGAAATCCAAATATATACCCGAGTGGATTTTGGTTACACCTCATGGTTCTAGTCGGTTACAAATGCGAACCTCTCTTTCGCCCAGATGTTCGATTTTCTGACTCCCCGATTATTCTAAGTCTTGATGCAAATAACTTCTTTCGGAAGTTGTTCTTCGTATCGACGATGACAAATCATCTTCACTTCTCCGGACATGCTTTGATTTTCTCGAAGAAGACATTTATATAAACTTTGTGATGTTTTAGTGTTTAAATTTTTCTAAAATTCAAGAAGTAGAAGAGTAGTAGTAGTGCAAAGATAGTGTTGATATGAGTAGGCTATTTATATATATATATATATATTTGAAAACTAGTCGTTATTGTTAACCTCGTTGCTGAAGTCAGCAATTCATATATCTGAATTGAGTAACGGGATTCAAACTAGTTGATGATGTCATCAATTCGGATTTCTGAATTGAGTCAAAAAAAATTAATTTGTTTTTAGATCCTCCCCTATAAATAGAGGAGGATCACAATTCTGAAATCACAACTTCTCACTACCTCCCTAAATCTCTCTATTTTTTAACAACTTCTATAAAAGCATTCGTTTTCATTTATAGAAAGTTGAGTTCTACTTTTGAAATAGTTAGTATTTTTTCGATGTTAGTTTTTATTTGAAAAAAACAATAAAATAACATATTGGTAACATTATACTAGATGAATTAATAGCTTTGTATAATTTATCGACTTATTAAGTTGTTAGTTTCTCTTAGTGTTTTATTGCATATATTTTTTATAAAAAAATCAAACATTATTTTAAGTTTTTAAATGGCTTCAAAACGTAAAAATACTAATGTTCATCCACCCGTTAATATAAATCTCAATACGATGGATGACAGTTCTACAGATTCCCTTCACATTGAAATATTATCCTCCCAAGAAAGTGTTGGTGGTGGGTCATAGTCTCGTAAGAAAACATCATGTACTTGAGTGTGAATTCTGAAAATTCATCAGTTATTGTAAAATTTGAGAAAGAAGTTTTGTTTATAGAGGAGATAAATTCATCCCAATTTGAATTGCTATTTAACTATTTTTTTATAAAGCCGTACAATTTCCTGAAGATAGTCCAACACCTAAACCAGTTAACCCTACAAGGTATATTGCCGAAGTATATAATTTTATGTTTAATATGTATAATAGGTATGCTGAAAGATATAGAAAAAATTCAACTTCAAATGTAAGGAGTAATAACAATAGGGATAGAGGGAGATCTTCTACTAACTATGTATAAATGGCAATGTTAAGTAACGATCAAGTTACATAAACCCCTCAATCTGATAATGAGTTGTCTAGATATTTGAGGATTAGGTTTGATTTAACAAATTATATCAACCGAGATATTGATGATATCATAAGACGGTGGAGTACCAAAATTGATGATTATCATATTCTTTACAGGTTGGTTAAAGAGATTTATGCAATACTTATGTCTACAGTTGCAAGTGAGTGTGCTTTTAGCCAAGCGAGGTTGCAATATATGACTAAGAGAACACGATTGACGGGCAAAGCACTTGGAGTGCTTGTGGCGATCAAGGATTGGACTGCGAAAGATAAAAGAATGCAAGACAAAGAGTTTATCGGTGAAGTATATGTAGAAGACATCTTCGAAGATTATCCAGATGATTATGAAAATACACCTGAATAATAAATTTGGGAAGAAGATGAAGCTGAAGGTGAATCAAGTGAGTCTGAAGATTATGATTACGCAGAAGAAATTGAAGAAGATGAATGATGTTTGTAATAGCTTTCTTAGAACTTGCATTTTAATTTGCAAACATTTTTAAAACTCATGGCCCACAAGAGTATAAATTGTGAACGACTAAATAAAATAAAAAAACATATTTACCTTACATTCTAATGACAACAATTGTACTACTATATACTATCAAAATACAAAATACTTGTAATATTTATAACCAAATCATAATAATAATCATAATGTAATAATAAAATTATAATCATATAACTTAAAATATTATAAGATATGATTTTGGTTTATAAAATAATAAAAATATTTGTAGTACTTATAACCATCTAAGAATAATAAATATTAAAATGTAATAATAAAATTATAATCATATAATTTAAAATATTATAAAATTATAATATATAGTTTTAGTTTAGGTAAAAATAACACCATACTATTTATAATATTTATAATTAAAATATATGGTTTACATAAAATTAAGTTCATAAATAATATTTTCACTATCGATGCAAAATTGATTTGCGTACTAACCAATTGTTATTATTAACGTAACATGGCGTGTACCATACGTGTGCAGAACTCGCAAGTAATTTCTGCATATATCCATTTAAATTCTGATGTTTCTCCATTTATTCGTGACGGGACTAGTACCATCTACCATGATTAAATTGTTATAGAACTACTGAATACGGCTAAAAATATGATGGGATTTACTTTGACAATCGAGACCAAAAACAAAAACACTACAGAATTAACGAGTATTAAGTTTATAATATTACAAATGTTCCTCTTGCTTGATAAAGAAATTGTTATATAATTTGTTTATTATAATTTTAAAATGTCATAAAATTATTATAATTTTATTATTATATTTTGATTATTGCTATGATTTGATTATATGTGTTACGAGTATGGTTATATTTCGATCTTTATTTATTAAAGATAAAGTAATTTTTATAGTTTGACTATGGTATAATTTATCATTGTTTGATTATACTTCTAAAATTACGATAAAATATCATATTTCAAGATTGGAGGATAAAAAATGAATTTTATTGATTTCAACCTTTCACAATTTATACTATTGAGGAACAGGATTTGTATAAATGTTTACGAGTTGAATATATCAATCATTCAAATCGCCAATGATCCTTCACCGTCAAGCAAACTTGATTGAGTATATCAATTAATATTTTTAATCGAAGATTGTTTAAGTATAATATAGAGAATATCTTGGTTTAATAAATTATATTAGTAGTTATAGTAATTGGCTTTGAGAGCTTTTCGAAGAACAATATTGCTTGAGAGATGATATGAGAGATGCATGATAAATAAATTGGATATCTGATTTGCAACGGAGAAAAATCCTATAAATAGGATAGTTTTTGTTAATTATTCTCACATTAAATTCCGTACTTCTCACACGATCACTATACTTCAACTTTTTTTAATCCATATTTCTAATTTCTAAAAAAGAAAGTCTAAAAAGCGCGAACAAATGTCGCCAAAACATTATCAACGAGTAAAAGAAGAGCCAAGATGGATTCATGACTACATGAAGATGTGTTTGAGAGTATTGAAGAACGAATAAAATATTTAAAACATCTAAAGATATATAGTTGAAAAATATAATAAACAATTAGAAATATCTAATAAAATATTTAAAATATTTAAAATTTTAAAGATATTCATTATCTAAAGATTCCAACAACTTGAAAAATATATTTTAAAGATTTGTTTTAACAAATAAAATAATATTATTAATATATGATAAGACCCAATACTTGATTACAAAATTCTAAGAAGCAGATTGTAATCTACCATTTCAAGATTTGGTACCCGCCAAACAATTATACAAAAAAGAATATGACGCCATCATTAAAGATTGAATAACTTTTTCTATAAATCTCTAGAATTAATGGTAGCACTGCCACTGACTTCACCGTCGATAGCAAATGAGTCGTCAATATTTAGTTTGTGTATGTTTGTTGTATATTGAGTCCATTTGATGTAGTATGACTTATTGGGAATGTTTAGATGATTATAGCACCCACCTTTAATAGCAATGTTCTAGTCCTTTTCCCAATGAGTCTTTTTTAGAATGTTAGCTATGTCCAGTCTTTAAATGAGAGCTTTGATTAAAAAATTGGTTAATACGGTATTAGAAGACTGATTATGCTGCTTAGATTTGTTTTTGTTGGACCATAAATTCCAACAGATAATAACAGAGAGGATGCTATGAATATGAGTGTCCTTAGTTGTAGACCAAAACCATAACCTTGTGATGTGCTGAATAGTCATATAGTTGCATATATAAATATTGAAGAGGCTAATGAAATATGACAAAACTTGCCAAGAGATCATACATTGAACAAATAAGAAAGATAGAGTTTCATAATTTTCACAAAATTTTCATTTAGAATCTAAAGAGATCTTTATGTGTTGAAGGACCTTGTCAACTGAAATCCAGTTGTCCAATGCTCTCCAAAGAAGGAAAAAAAATACTTCTTTATAGTCATTAAATTCTAGATTTTGTTTTAAAGGTTGGATTTGGTTCCTTTAGTTCTAATTTTATTCCATGTAGCATTTGTATTGAATGTCCATTGATTATAAAGATTCTATTGATTAGATTATTCAACAAAATCTTTGATAGAAGGTTTGCTGATTTTGATAGTATCATATGGTAGAGCATTTATTGATAGCTTATCGTGATTCCAGTTGTTAACAGACCAGAAATTATTGATTTTATCTAAAGTATACCAGTCAATGGGAACAAGAGGATCAACATATTTCAGAGGTCTTTTAGAGCACTATGAGTCAAGACAGAAGTCCATTTCACCTTGACCAAGCTTCCAAAATATAGATTTTTCATCCTACTTTCTAATATCAAGCATTTTATTCCATTTCCTAGAGTTACAAGCGTTTTATTGAGAAAATATAGGATGTAGATTAGAATAACATTTAGAGTGCCTGAATCTAGACCGTAATTTTTTCTTCTCTCTGAATTTATACCACAGTTGAGAGAATAAGCATGAGAGATATCTTTAAGACTCCTGATGTTAAGCCATTTTTCATCATCGGCCTTACAAATGTTGTCCCAACTAGTCCATGAAATGTTGCTGTGATTATTATTTGACCCCTAAAGGAATTTGATAAACATGTTCTCAATCCCTTTTGTAACAGATTTTGGAAGGGTAGAGCTTTGAAGATGAAAGTTGGGAATAGCCTAGAGGACTTCCTGGATGAGGATGAGCCTACCACCAAAGGGTAAGAGTAAGTTGTCTTAATTCTGGACTTTGTCTCTAATTTTTGTGATGTCATTTTCAAATTAGGAAGTCACTGTCTTGTAATGAATGTTTGTACCAAGATGTTATTGGAAGAGAACCTTTTTTGAAACTAGTAACATTAAGAATATAATGAATCCATGTGTTGGGAATTTCGTTAGATGTGATTAGGGAGGATTTAGTTTTGTTGATAGTTTGGCCAGAAATGTCATGATAAGCTTGGAGAAAGTTTAGGATTTTTGTAAGGCTCTGCTTTGCTCCAATCAAATCCTCTGCAAAAGCAAGACAACGAATTATTATTGAACTTTTGGTATTATATTTAACTTTCATGCTAACTATTAGATTTGCTTAAGACCCCTAATTAAATATTCTTCAACTAAGATTAACATACTGGGAGAAATAGGGGTTCCCTGTCTAACCCCATTGGTAGATCTGAAGAATCCATGTGACATTCCATTTATGATGTTTGAAAACCTGTTAGAGCTAATTAGGTAGTTAATTCTATCTATGAAATTATTAGAATAACCAAAAGCATCTAGATTTTAAGAATTAAAGAAAAAGAAAGCTTATCAAAGGATTTTTCCAAGTCCAACTTGATAAACAGATTGCCACCTCTAGAAGTGTTTTTTAGATCTTTAAGCATCTCTTAAGTGAGATGAATGTTTTCATGAACACTTACTCCATTAATAAAACTAGATTGCTCCTCAGAGATCAATTTAGGCAGTAAGATGGATAGCCTATCATTAATTATTCTGAAAATTATCCGGTTGAAGACAATACATAGATTAATCAGTCTATAATTATTTTATGTCTTAAGGGAGTATTTTTTTTAGAAATCAGGAAAATAAATGTAGCATAAATGCCCCGCGGAACCTAAAAACCTGTGAAAAAAATCCTTTATAGAAATTCAAAGGTATTTTTTAATGATATGCCATCATTTTCTATAAAACATGATATTAAAACCATCAATACCAGCCATAAAACAAAGTTCAGAGATTTTATGGAGCAGTATATCTCATCATCAGAAGGATCATTTAGTAGGTTCATGTTATCTTCATCAGGGATGATCTTGGGAATGATTTGGGATAGCCTGAAGATCTCTTTACAAGTTATAGATGTGAGAAGACTTTTGAAATAAGAGATAACATAATTAGCTATCTCCTATTGATTCTAAATCCAGGTGGAGTCGTCATAGATTTTGTTTACTCTTGATTTCCTTATTTTCTTCTCGACATAAGTGTTAAATACTTGAGTATTTTATCTGAATTTCAAAGCCAATTATTGTTGTATTTTTTCTCTCAGTAGATTTCCTTTCTAGCTAGTAATTGGAGATGACTAACCTTAGCTTTATTAAGGTTGATCTTATTTGTAGTATTGTTTGATTCCTAAAAAAGATTTCTAAAGATTGGACATCAGTTTCAGAGTTAGCAGTAGCATTAAGAATGTTACCAAAGTCTGTTCTGTTCTAGTCTTTAAGTCTAGCTTTTAATCTTAGCAATTTGTTCCAGATATGTATATAGGGTTTCCATACATGTTTTTGTTCCAACACTCCTCTGTAATTTTGTTGAAATCAGGATGAGTTAGCCAAATATTCTAAAATCTAAAAGATTTTTTTATTTTTTTAGTGTAATGGAGATTGAGATACAAAAAGGGCTATGATCAGAGCATGTTCTTGCCATGTAAATACAAATGAGTTATTAAAGAGAGAGTTCCACGCTTTATTGGTAATAAATTTGTCTAATATTTTCCATTGTGAGAATTGGTCCATGTGTATTTGTTACCTATGTATCCTAGATTAGATAGATAAGAGTCCTGAATAGCTTTATTGAAATTATCCATACTACTGACAGACAATGTAAAATAATAGAGTTGCTAAGTAGGATTAGTGGAGGAGTTAAAATCACCCATCATAAGCCGCTCATTAACAGGAATAACCATCCCCCTAAGATTTTCCTAGAGCACCAATCTTTGATATCTTTACATTTAGCATAGAAAATAAATATAAAAATATATTTATTAAGAATAGATAAATAAACATTAAGATGAAGATATTAGTCCCAATTAGCTAGAGTACAGAGTAATATTGATATCAAAATACCCAAATTTTGTTGGAAATGTTGGCCAGACTATTTTGGAATCCAAGAATGCTGAAGAGTTTAGAGAGATCAGTGACATTTATCATGGGTTCTTGGATGGCAAGGAATATAATGTTTTCAGCTTTGATAATACTTTTCAACCTTCTTCTAGACAACTTGTTTCTAATCATCTGACATTCCAGCATAATAGCTTGATATTCATTTGAAAGATCCAAATATGGTCATGACATACCTTGTTTTTTGTAGCTTTTTGTAAGCTTTTCGTTTTAATTAAAGGTTTCATTTGATCGTCTTTAGGTTAGTGTCCATATTTTTTTTCTTGAGGTACAAGTTTGGGAGAGTTTGGGAAAGTTTGGGAGGCTGGATGTGGTGTTAGGAGAATGAGATGAAGGGGAGGTGTTTCCAAAAACAAGATTTTAATTTTCAGTGATCTTCGTCCCCATATCCAATACATCGAGAGCTTCCACAATCTTAGAAAAGGCTATTACATGTAAGGCATTAGGAAAGCTTTGAGATTGTATTTGTTTTTCTGCAATCTAGTTAAATTGAGTTGATGATTGAATATTAATTTCCATATATTTTTTAGTAAGATATGTTTCTACGGTGTTAGTAGCTTCTGTGAGGTTAAGAACGGGTTGAGTATCTTTAGATTTGAAATTATCGAGGCTAGATTCTTCTTTTTCTGATCTTTGAATAATAGGAGTTTCATCATCGAGGTATATATTTGATTGAGAAGTGTTTTTTGGGTATTTCGCTTTCCTGCAAACATTATTCTTGTGACCAATGTGGTTACATTCCAGGAAATAGTATCGTTTGGATCCGTAGACTATTTGCTGCCAGAAGCCATCATTTTGGCAGAATCCAACCAAAATTTTCTCAAACATAAGTTTTATTAGATGAATCTCGATTGAGTTTTTGCAACAATTGAACACTGTCTGGGTTTTAGGAGGAATTCATATAGCTAGAAGGTTCTAAGGGATTTGGCTATCAATTTAATATTGTCTTCATTGTACACGAAGATGGACATTTTTTGAAAGGTTATCCAAATAGAAGTTATTGGAGATTCCTTTTTGGTAGTAAACTCATGTGCCATTTTAAAATACGTTTGGTAAATTTCCCGATTTGCAAAACATTTCTTCTCCATATTATTTTCCGATCATCTTGGAGATCCAATTCAATCGTTAGATGACTTATATCCTAGTTTGTTATAATAAATAAACCTTTGAATCCAAGGTTTCTAAATAATTACTGCAGATCTTTTATTGATGGCTTACCATTCGTGAATTTACCTATCAAAGTAACCTTGGCTTTTTCTTCGAGATTTATTCTGTCTTTTTCTGAAATTCTATGTAGTCATATCTTAATTTGCGTTCAATTATTGCTTGAACATGTGTAGATGGTCTGTATAAATTTGGTGTGGTAGCTTGAAATACTTAGATTCTTGTTAGGGTTGTTTTATGTTGTTTGATCTGTTTCGAATGCATATTTTTTTCGCAAATTCTTGTATGGAGAGTTTGCAGGAGAGCGTAAAAGAGGAAATTGATTTTTCCCATGGACTAGATCTGCCATAATAGTTGCTGCATTCAAACAGATGAAGAAAAACCACCTAGAAGAGATAAGACTCAAATTACAATGGATGAGTCCTTAAGAGAATAGATAGGCGAGAGTAGAGCAGCTATAAGGCAAAAATTATAAAAGCATAATATCAAGAAAGTTATTCTTTAGAAAACCCATTATTCATCTTTTTGCTAGAAGTCGTGTATTTTAAAGATCTAATAAACTATTAGTTGATAAATTTAATCAACTATTTAAAATATATAAAAGTTTACAGATTTAAATATTCTAATAACCTTAAAAATATAATATAAAGAACTAATAAATTATTAACTAAAACATATAATAACATATTTAAAATATCTAATATTTGAAAAATATAGATACTAAAGATTTTAACAACTTTAAATATATAATTTAAATATCTAATATAGTTGGAAAATCCAATGAACTATATATAATTTCTAATAGTTGAACGATATACATATCTAAAGATTATAACAACTTTAAAGATATAGGTTAAAGATCAAATAAACAATTAATTGAAAAATCAAATAAACTATTTAAAATATTTAAATAAAACTACAAAAATATCAAATAAATATTTCAAAAGTTTCATTTATGACATACATCGTAACCGATAATGACGTGAATTTGTAAATGCGAAACTCTTTTGTTTTTTTCCCAATATTTCTTTAAAAAATATTTTACGATTGTTCTTATAATTTTTAGATCCGATTTTGAATATTTATGAAATGCTTAAAATATACATTTAATATTATATCATGAAATTAATATTCATCCATTTAAAAAAAATATGTTTTAACAAAATATTATTATTTTTTTGTATATTATTATTTTATTATTTTTATTTATGTTTTTTTATTAATTAATTTTATGAGTGAGTAAATGTGGATTTATAATATTGAAAAGGTAATATATTAGTAACTCCACGACATGAAACTTATTCATCAATAACCATAAAGTACAAATAATCTAGTGATAACTCGGTATTTAAAGATAACAATCTCATGGTTTGAAATATCTCTTAATTTTTTTTCTCCAGTTTTTTATAAAAAATATTATTTTTGAAATATTATTTTAGAATTGTTTTAGTTACGTAATTACGTGTAATTGTGTTATGAAATAAGCCTTCGAAAAAAATATTATGTTCAAGTTATAAAATTACGTGTAATTTGTTCTTAAAAAAACCGTGTTTTAGTTGGGGAATTACGTGTAATTTGGTTTCTAAAAAGCAATTGTGTTACGGTTATACAAATGTTGCGTGAATAATAAGAAAATAGTTGCGAAAATAGGACTTTTATTGCTAAATAAGTTTGATTGTTGAAAAAACAAAATACAACTTTGTTTTTATGAAAATAAGTGATAATCGGGTGTAAAACAACTACACATTTATAGTTTTAAAAACATGTATATTTTTATGTTGATTTTTATTAAAAACAATTGTGTTTTAATTACGGCAACACGTGTAATTTGGAGTCTAAAACAAATATGTTCTCGTTACGTAATTACGTGCAAATGAGTTGTGTAAATAATAAGAAAATAGTTGTGGATAAAAACATTTATATATGCCTCTTCCTAGACTTTCTGGAAATTTCATAAAGTGAGTCATATACTCACAATAATGAAAATATTTTGTCTGTTGGGATCTGGATCTAGATATTTTATTTTATTTTCCATCCATGTGATTATAATTTGAAACTCTCGTTTCATCATCCACAATTGTCGTTCTTCTTTCTTGCGTGGATAGAGGATCACGTTCAATCGCAACATGTCTTGACTTATTTCTAGATTTTCTTTTCACAAACTTCAAAAGTTCACCCTCATTTATCGTGTTATGAACTTTGTCTTTAAAGCCCAACAATCTCTTTTGTAGCACTTAATATTATTATGAAAATTTCAAAATTTGTTTTTATCTTTATGTTTCTTAGCATTATACTTCTATAGTCGTTGATACTTTATCACATATTTGGTTTTTTATAGACTATTCCCACGTTTTTCACTAACTCTATGTATGAACCTTTATTTGAGTGTTCAAGATTTTAGATGGTATTTTACTTGTAATTCTAGTTTCCTCTCGGTTCCCATATCAAACTCAAGCATTGTGTATATTTTTCGACCAAGCTGAGACTTCAATGTTATTGTGTCTCGAGATTTAAGCTTATTAATTTGACATGGAGTTAGCATTCACACTAATGCAGGTTCGTGAGTATTAACCAAATGATGGTGGTGGGGATATATGGCTTTGGAAGTTATAATAAATCAGACACACAACAAGAGATTTAATATGGTTTAAATCATAAATAAATTCCTACATCCATAAGGAACATACATAATACACACAAACACACATATATATATATATATATATATATATATATATATATATATATATATATATATATATATATATATATATATTTATGAGGTTACAAGAAGAATCTTCAAACATTAAACATTCAACCACCCGTCTCTTGTTATAAAGCACTTGTAACCTAGAAAATAAACCATGCATCTTAAAGTATCTCTTCAAATATGAATTTTATACTTCTAGTATATTCTCTAAAAAGCAAAATAAACCGAATACATTTCTCTCACTAGAATGTTTTCAAGTCTTTCTTATGTCAGCACCAAGCTTTAATATTCTCTTTAACTTTATATAGACACAAAGATGATGAAAATATCACATTCAACTCATAATAGCGCTTCAGTATGTACAGTATATGGAAACCAAATAAGGAAATGTCCATTTTCACACTGATACACCTACGATTGTTGGGTAGTAATACATTTCATGGCGCAAGCTATTAGCTAAAGATTGCTGGTACTTATCGTCTTCTTTTCAAATGCACGCTTCAGATTAATATTTCTTAATCAATGATAAATATCTTCCATTTATTAAAAATCTTTTCATCCTAGTGATCATGTTCCTTTCTTTAATATAGAAGCATATCTAGAAGTCTTCGTCCAAACTGGTTACTACATCTTCGATCCAACAAAAGTAACCTACACATTTGGCTCTAGCAATAGAAAATAATATATTTGTCTTCGACTATACACAACTCCTAGATTTCTATAGACTTATCTATACCTAAGTCTGGTTGAGTACCAACTACATTGAGAATCAACATTTCTAGCTCCTTAAGTTTCAACTTACTCACCTTCGAACTATAAGGTGCGCCTAAGTTCAACTAATCATGTTCTCCAGCTTCAACACTTAGTTGCAACCTTACTACCATAGTTCTAGCATTAGCACTTAGATCCAACTTCATCACTTACTTACAACTTCAAAACTTAGTTCTACTGTTTGGTGCTTAGTCTCAGCTTCCGTATACAACTTCAGCTCTAAGTTATAGTATAATGAACCAAGTTACAAATTTAGCGCTAATTTATAGCTTCAACACTAAGTTATACCTTCAAATAAAATTATACCATTCCACACCAAGTCAATCATTTAGTAGTGATCTTGTCGCAGTACTTTAAGTCTATACTATGTAATTCTCCACTGAGGCTCATATTGACTTTAACATCTATTACCGTGATGCTCAATTTACTCAGTGGATATAAAATATCCATTTGCATCTACATAATGATCAAGTCCCGCAAAGTTCGTGACCTTTATTAAGGCAATCATCCCCAAAATGTTAGCCTTCTAACCTCTTACTTCCAAGAAGTTAGTTGTAATATCCAACTGACCTTCCTAAATATCAAATTGATCGATTTTAATAGCCAACTTTCAAGATCTCCTTGTTGCTCAAAAGTTTAAACATTCAAAATCTTTGACACATCAAACTTCCGTCAAGACCCAAACCATGCAGTGGTTAAACTTCCTCTACAAAGGCTGAACATGAATGCAATATGAAAAATACTACGGAAAAAACATCCTTAACTCCACTCTTATGCTTAACCTTCATCTCAACTCCAGCTCCACATTCGTCAAGGAAACCAAAATCCTACAGGCACATATGGACGAGGATTCCAACTATCCCTACAATTATTTTACTAAATATTTTACTAAGTCCAACTTTCAGAAGTATGCCTCCTTTCTCTCTACATGGTCCGGATCAAATTTTTAGTTATTCCATGCTTCAGACTTCTTCTTAAGATTATGCGCCTAGACATACAAAGTTTTAAAAAATAACTAGTAGAAAAACGTGCCCTTACTTCCAAGCTCATATCATCGAAGTCTGAACTTCATTCCCTTTGAATAATGTTTTGCAACGTCCTGATATTTCGGAGAGGATAAACAAGTGGTCAGTGGAGTTATAAGGTTATGACATCTTGTTCACACCTCGAACTATAATTAAATCTCAAGCGTTGGCAGATTTACTTGTTGAATTTCATTCAAGCAGTTCAAATATATAAGAAAATAAAGATGTTGCACCAGCAAATTCGATGCGGGTTGTTCGAACATGTGGTGGGTCTAGTATTTCGGGATGCAGCACTGGAGTTCAGTTAATTACTCCATCTGGAGAGATGATGCTTTAGTCCATCAAATTCGGTTTTCACGCCTCGAACAACGAAGCTGAATACGAAGATGTTTTGGATGGTTTTTGGCTTGCGAAAATATGATGAGATAAATTCTCAATTAATACCAAATCAAGTATATGGAAATTCCGAGGTAAAAAAGGATCGCTTAACTTTATATCTTTGGGAGCTTTGAAACTTAATGTTACTATTTGATCATGTTTGTTATGGAATATATTAGTCGAGGAAGTAACATGGTGGCTGATTTGCTAGCAAATATTGCTTACAAGGAGGAGCATCCTTGAATTTTGTTACAAGAAAGTCCTTTGATTTTGACTTAGTCAGACCAATATGGTTATATAAGGGAATTTTTCATCACTCCAGATGTAGTCCGAGGCAATTGACGAACTAATATTTTAATTTTTTTATTCGAGGAACACTGCCAGATGGTGCAAAATTGGCCAAACAATTGCAAGGAAAAGCCTTTGGATACATAGTTTTTTATGTAATTTTGTATAAGAAGGCATTGATTAGGCCATTATTACGGTGCTTGGATATGCAAGAATCACAAGAGGTATTATCAGAGTTGTATGATGGAAAAGGATCAGCTCAATGCAGGTTTAAAGCGTTATCTCGTCGATTTTTGCTTGTAGGATTTTATTGGCCTTCATTCATGAAAGATGCCAAAATATTTGTTTAGAGTTGTGATACTTGTCAAAGGTTTGTTAATTCTATACATAAATCGGCAGTTCCACTTATGTCTATTGCTGAAGCCATACCATTTCATATATGGAATATTGATTTAGCGGGGCCTTTGCCGATGGCATCTGGAGGATGATAAATGGTAATTGTAGCGGTAGATTATTTTACAAAGTGGGCAAAAGCAGAACCACTATCTGGAACGAAAGTAAAATATTTAATAAAATTCATTGTAAACAGTATTTGCTGGCACTTTGGAGTACCTCGGAGAATTACTACGGATAATGGCCCTCAATTTAATAATAAAGAACAGACTTCATTATGCGCATCGAAGGGAATTCAACAATGTTTTTCAACACCTTTTCATCCCCAAGCCAATGGACAAGTCGAGGTGACGAACAAAATTGTCTTAGATGATTTGAAGAAAAATTTGACAATGGCAGCAGGGGAATGGCCAAATTATTTGCAAGAAGTACTTTGGGCTTATCGAACAACTCTTAGGGAAGCTACTAAAGAAACTCGTTTTGCTTTAGCATATGAAATGGATGTTGTATGCCTTATGGAATCTACGATGTCATCTTTTAGAATAACCCAATATTCTGAAACATCTAATGATGAAGCTAAAAGAGAAAAATTAGATTTGATTGATGAAAAAAGAGTTCGAGCTCATTTAAACGTGATCCATTATCAAAATTGTTATGAGGAACATATATAATTTGAGGGTAAAAATGCGGGAGTTTAAAGCTGGTGATAAAGTGTTGAGGAAAGTATGTTTACATAACAAGGAGAAGAGCCTCGGAAAAATGGCCCTGAATTGGGAAGCACCTTATGTGGTTGTTGAAAGGATAAATCTAGGGTCTTATCGCCTTTGCGATATTCAGGGGAAGATGCTTCAACAATCGTGGAATGTACAGCTTACGAAATTGTACTGGGAATAGTTATGTTGTATTTTGAATTTATTTCTTTTGGTTGAATAGCGCACTCTTCCCTACCCCGTTGGCTCATAAAGGTTTTAATGAGGCATTATGTACATATTCAACATTATCAATAAAATGCATTTTTGGCCAATGGTTGTTTAAAAGTGTTTATTTAAACTATTTTGATAACTTATCAAAGACTGATCATCTTTTAGGTTGATCAAGAGTCGAATGTTTCAAAGTTTTTATTACACTTTTCGAACAAACAACCACGTCTGAAGTGTTACGTTCAATAAACGCACTGTGTTGTTTTCGAAGTGCTACATTCAATAAATGCATTGTATTGTTTTCGAAGTGCTACATTTAATAAACGCACTATATTATTTTCGAAGTGCTACGTTTAATAAACGTACTGTGTTGTTTTCAAAGTGCTACATTCAATAAATGCACTATGTTATTTTCGAAGTGCTACATTCAATAAACGCACTATGATTTTCGATGTGCCACGTTGATTTAATGCACTATAATATTCGTGGGATTATATTTTGAAAGTATAACTTAAAGTATATTATTATGTTCCAACTTCGAATAATTAGTATAAATAATTGATCACTTAACTTGATGGCAAATATGAAATACAAGCAAAAAACCTTTGTCATTTAGAATAATTCGACGAGTACAGGGATTATGGTACTAATATGGAAAATACAAAAAGATAACGTAAGTTCAAGGGATAGTAAGATCATTCTGATGACTTATCTTCGGTTGATTCGTCTTCAGACGATGATATAGGGATATGATCGAAGGCTTTGGTGGGGTGTCATTCAGCAGAAATATCATTCCAGAAGCTTGAAAGGTCTATCTTGGGATATGTAGCATGAATTTCCCAAAGAAGTGTGATGTTCTTCTCCTCTTTACCATTATTGATGATTGCTAACATATCCTTCGAACATTCGTTTTCTGCAGTAGTGATAACAAGTTGTTTTTCCTTCTCAAAATCAACTTTCAGTGTAGCTATCTTATCAGTCAAATTTTTATTTTCTGCTTCATATGTGGTAAGAGAAGTCTGAATATTATCGAGCTTCTCTTTCTCAGCAGTTAAGTCTTTAAGGTGTTTATCCTTGGGCTGATTTATCTCTTTTTGATGCGAAGTGATCAATTTATCTTTGTCAACCTCGTGTTGTTTTCGTAATTTTTTTTTGACAAAAAGAAGTCCTCGGAGAAGCTCAGACCTTGCCATTTCGAAGCAGTGGAATTGAGCTGCTATATGATTTTGAATTTTTTCCCTTAAATGTTTTTCAGCTTCAACAATTCCTTTGTAGTGAACCATATCCTTGGCCAATCGTTTCAATTGACCACGAGAAGCCTCGATTTAGTAAGTAAGCGTTTTTGCAGCAGTATTGAGATCGGAAAATGGTTGAAGTGCAACAAGGACAGTTGGGTTTGGTAGAATGGGAGGAAAAACCAATGGACTAGGCCGAGGGATGAGGCCTAAAGACGTCGTAGGAGCAGAAGAAACAATGATATCAGGAGATGCCTCGGGGGTTCTTCAACCAAAATTATGTAGAAGAGTTTGAACTTCTTGAATTAGAGGATCCTCTTCTCCAATAAGCTCTTGTGATTCATTGAATTTGATGAAACTATCGGGATCGAAGTGATCATCATTTTGATTATCTTCAACAACAATTGTCGCATCTTCACCAGTTTCCTCCTTTTCATGTTGAGGAATTTGTTGATTCCCAACAAATATGACCTCATCATCATCATCATCATCATCAGATACTACATCTTCGATGGTTGCAATTGTTTTATTCTTCATTTTCGTTTGGGGACTGGTGGAATTTTTGTTTTTTCGAAGGTGTAGCAGTTTTCATCTTTTTCAAAGAAGGCCTTTCTTCTGTTTCTTCTTCGATGGTTGATAATGTACTTTTCTTTGTTTCTCTTTTTAATCGACTGGGCTTCGGATTTGTTGAAGGGCTAGCACCAGATATACTACCTGTATTTTTATCCTTTTTTGCTTTCTTCTTTTGAGGAAGATGACTGTCAGATATGTTGTGTATGGGTAAGAATACCTTGCAAAAGAGGTGGACCAATATTTTAACTGCTTATCGAGAGTAGGGCGGTTCCATCTGATTTTCAGAGGGAGAGGCTCCAAGTGTGATCGGAAACAAATCACTGTTGAGAAATTGATTGGTTCGAAGGTTGTATAAAATATATTATTCCATTCTGCTTTATCCTAGGCAGCAAGTGTAATAAATATTTATTTGGCTCTAGGTCGAGGAATGGCGTAGCGCCTCAGAATTTCTGATAAGAACATATAGATTGGCAATGTATAAGAATAACAATTGTTAGAAAATTCAATTCAAGAGGATCAGTATTATAATACTTGCGACCACTTTTCCAAACGAGATTTAGTCTCGAAGGATTGGCCTCAGATATATCTTTGTTATTTTCCCATACTCTTGAAGGTCATCAATAATTTTCAGGTCATCATCTAATGTAACGTAGTAAAATGGAAGTTTTGGTCCATTGGATAATTTTGTTAAATATATGAAATCTTTAATGATGATCAGAATCTTGGACAAGCGGAAGGCTATGAGTACAGAAAGAAGGGTGAACCATTGATTTGGGGTTACTTGAGTTGCGCACAAATTTAAGAGTTCGAAGTAGTCAACGATCATCGGATCTAACGGGAACCAAAGCCCCTAGTTGATGATTTACGGATAGACTACCAATTAATTTTTCCTACAATCTAAGGGTATTTTCCCTCTTTTGGGAAAACGAAGGGTGATGCTATCTCCCATCCCCCATTGTTTTTTCAAAGCTGATGCTCGATTCTCTTCGTAATATATGTACTTAACATTTTCTAAGGCAGCGATATAGTCTGCATCAAGAGACCTTAGATTCTCACTAATTGCTGCTCTTTCTTCATCGAATATAGTAATCAGAGATTTCTTCTTTCTTGGCTTGCGTATCCTTTTTAGGGACATCTTCAGATTCTTTCGACGTTTCCTCATCAGTATCAGCCTCATTATTTGATTGAGTAGCATTGAAATCAACCTCCACTTCTGACGCCTTATCTCTCAGTTGTGGAGGATTCTTCTAGGGATTTTGTTGAGTTAATGTGATTTTATCAAAAATTTCCCTCAGGGGAGGAGATTTGGTAGAAGGGTTTGGTGTAGCATCAGAATCGTCTCCCATTGCTATAAAACTTCTTTTTCTAGGAGCTCTTGAAAGATAAATAAAAGAAAGGGACACTTCAGATTGTTTTGAAGAAGATTGACTAGCTTTACAACTAATTCGAGGTGATGAATTTGTAGGATAAGTTGAAGTTCGAGGAGTAGTTCGAGGAGTTTTTGGTGTCCGAGTATTCGAATATTGACTTTCTTCTGTAATAGGCAAAGGTGAAAAAACAAGAACTTTAGATGGATCAAATTTACCATAATAAATGGTCTTTGTTGATGTTCCGAAGGGAGCGTTGCTTATCAATATAACAGCTCAATATTTATCTTCTCCTTTGCTTATGCAGAAGTAATCGTAAGCTCCGAAGACAAGATTGTTGTCAGGTTTTGGAGATTTGGGGTTTTTAGGAATTTTGGCTATAGATCTTCTAGATATTGGTTGCTTTCTCATAAATTGATTAGAGATTGATAAAAAAAATATGAGTTTTCCAGTGAAAGTAACCACAAAGTTTGAAAAGGTCGTTGAAGGTAGCAAAAGGTTGGGAGGTTCTTTGTTTATCTCTCAAGAATTTTGGATTGTGAAACAACAAGTGAGTTGCTAAAGAATTTATAAGAGGAAGTAAGACGTGTGTAGAAGTGGAAAATGTTTTGATGATTGGGCATAATTTGAAACGGTAATAACGTTACGTGTTTGACATATGTCATGCTAGCTGTAAGCCTACCAACTAGGAAATGATGATGTATTAAACAGTTAGATTCTATAAATTTGGCTTTGAATTTAACTCAGTGAATGATTGTTTGAGGGCATATGTTGATGTATCACTGCGTCTGACAAGATTCAAGGAGAAAGATATTATTGATTTTAAGTTTTTAGATTATGGAAGAGAAGTTATCATTGCTTTTGGCACGATTCGAAGATAATTAGTTCTCATTGATTTACTGACATAAGAACTAGGGGCTATTGATAAGGAAATATAAGTTGAGAGACTAAAATGTAAATAATAAAAGGTTAAGTAACATATGGTAAAGTTAGAGGAGCGATTTAGATTATGTATTTGTATTAGGGACTAAGTGAATTTATCATTTTATGTAATTACTTTCACTTGTAAGCTAAGTCTTTGCGCCTCTATATAAAAGCCAAAGTTGAACTAAGAAATGTGTTGGACTTCTGACTTTATTCACGTGTGTTCTCCCATTTTCTATCTCTAAAATCTCTCTCTCTCTTTCTCTAAAATACTCCTATTATTGTTTACTAAAGTGACTCCTACTAATCAAACTCACCAGCATGAATTGAACACTTCTCTGAAATTAAATTGTTACACATGGCCAAAACTTATTATGACCACACTTCTATTAGTATAAACATAACTCAAGATAAAATCAAGTTTAAGAATGATTCCAAGGTCCAGAATGTGTGGGATATAAATCATGAATCTTTAAGCATTATGGACAAAGTTGGAGGAAAGAGATAACTGGTTATCCTATGTATATATGTTGAAATAAAACAAATAGACTTAAAGAAGTTATTAAAGATTGGAACAAGAACAGTTTTGGTAATAGTTTTGATAAAGTATTGGAAGCAGAAGAAGCAGTCAAAAGTCTTGAAATCAAATACCAGGAAACCACTGTTGTGGACATGAAAAACCTTTCTAAAGCTAATGCTATGTACCTGCAATACTTAGCTAAAAATGAGGCTTATTGGAAGCAGATATATTACTCAAACATGATTAATGATGGAGAGTGGAACACAATCACTTACCATAACTTTGTAAAAATATATAAGAAAAAATAGAATTTTAAGCATCATAGAAGGCTATAAACGAATAATTGATCCTAATATCCTTGGAAACTCCGTTGAATCCTAATTCAAAGATATATTCATAGACATTCCTTATCAAAATGATGTTGAAGAGAGCAACAAGATTAATGTAATCATTTATAATACTATCCCAAAATTAATAACTCATGAAGACAATAGATTACTAATAAAATCACCCATTGAAGACGAGATTCATGCTATTACAAGTACCCTCAAGCCCTCATCCGCTGCTGATATTGATGGTTTTAACACTTGTTTCTTCCAAACTTGTTGGCACATCATGAAAAAAGAGTTTGTGCTTCTATGAAAGTTTTCCTTCTTGGCAAGCGTATACCTCATGGTATCTTAGATGTTCAGGGTGGTTTTGTCTATTATAGGGTTATTCTGGATAACATTCTTGTAGCTACAAAGTTAGTCCATGATCTAAATGGGAAGACTAAGGCTGGAAATATAATGGTTAAAGTGGATATGACCAAAGCCTTTGACATAATATCTCATAACTTAATTTTTAAATTTTTTCTTTTATTTGGATTTGAAACTGCATTTGCTAGCATATTTTAAAGCATGATTAAGTCAGGTCACATCTTTATACTTAAAAATGAAGATGTTAAATGATATTTCAAAGCTATGTGAGGAATCAAACAAGAGGATCCTATATTCTATAGTATATTCATCATATCTGAAGAGGTTTTAATTAAGGGTTTCAACAATTTATTTGATAACAATAAAATAATGTTATATAAATCCAGAAGCCATATCAAAATCTCATGTATGGCATTTGCAGATGATATATTAACTTTTACTAATAGACTATCATAAACCATAACTAATATTGGTTCCTTTTTTCATCAATATCATGACATATCAGGTCAATCCATTAATAAGGACATGACCAAGATATTAACCTCATCCAACCTATATATATATATATATATATAAGTTCATCATTAGAAACCCATATTGGATTCAATCAAATCCAACAGTCTTCCTACTACTTACTTAGGTATTTCCTTAAATACTAATAATAAGGTAAGTAATTATAACCTTTTTCTCAACAAAATAACAGGAAAACGTGAGTGGGAGAGTAAACATTTATCCAATGGTGGGAGACTGGCCTTAATTAACACTGTCCTCGTAGCCATTCCAACAAACTGGATGAAATGCTATCATACACCTAAGACCATTATTGACAAAGTAAAAAGAACTTTCGATAAATTTCAGTGGGGATCAACTCAAGAAGTTCACAAAATCCATTGGACTAATTGGTCTAACATATGTAGACTCTTTGATTAGGGTGGCCCGAATGTGAGGAAACTCATGGAACTTCACGATATTTTCTCATGTAAATTTTGGCATATGTTTAGAGAAAATAATTTATTGTGGGCTAAGTATTTGCACAATATATATTATAAAGATAAGCATCATTATAAGTCAGTTTTCATAAGTTTAACTCTCAGAGTTGGAAATACTAACTAACAAAAGAGACCTTGATGAATCTAAAATATTTTTGAAATTAGGTGAAAGTGAGGTGGATTTTTGGGATTGTATTGGGTGGATTTTTGGGAAAATAATTCATAACCCTTTCTAATAAGACCGATAATAGTTTTGGTCTATCCAAAAGTATGTCCATGCTAGAACCACAATCCTAGTAAGAGTCTCTTGGGTCATCTAGAATTCTAGGAACTAAGCTAAATTCAATGGGATTACTAAAATATAGATGGATCTTGCTTAGATAATTGTGAGATAAGTGGTGAGGTATTCTTAAAGACGGTAAATGAGATATTATTCGATGTTTGGGTTAGTTATATGGTGAAATTTCTCCTACTATAGCGGAGGCTAGAGTCCTTCTTGATAGTCTACTAACGTGTAAAAACATGGGAATAGAAAAAGTTGACATAGAAACTGAATCTTAGGCCCTAATTAAGCTCATCTCATCAGGCAAAACCTATTAAACCTTAGATGCTCTTCTAAAGTGTTACAGATGCCTAATATCAGAATACGGCTGTAATCTGGCTAGCTAAATTGATCATGAGATGCAAAATGATATTGGATTTTAACCAATTGCAAACACTAGCTTAACTTTGTGTTATCACATTGCTCGAAAGTTTGGGTCTTTGTCACATCAGACTGGAAACCTGATTTTTTTTAAATCTTCCATCATATTGTAGGAAATATAGTCTAGATTTAATCCAAGTTGCTGCAAACTAACAAATTTTCAAGTTAGCAAGTTCTAGAATTTATATGTTTTTACAAGCGAATAAAAGATTCAAGAGTAACACTCTATAGAAGATGAAGAAGGATTTAAAAATGAGTTTCAGCAAATTCAAAAATCATTTCATGCATAATTCAGAGCTAATGAAAAGCATTGTACCTGAACAGAGAGTTCAATTGCTTCCCATATTTTAAAAATTGCGACCATGACTAATTTCAAGAAGAAACGCTTCAATGAGGGAAGAAAACTATTGTTGGTATTTTGATTGATTACCGATGAAAACTAAGGAAGCTGATATATATTCTAAAGAACTAGAGGCAAAGACCAAGATGATATCTAGTAAAAAACTAATTTCTTCTCATCTTCAGCTATTCTTCTACCATCGAAAATCCCATGGCTTCCTATAAGCTATTATCAATTTCAAAATGGATTAATCGAATTCGAAGTAGCTTCTTTTGTCTAAAGGATCTAAAATAAATGGTGACTAAAAAAATTAAGTTTAGCGCTCATCGAGTGCTTCCAACACCTGATCCAATCTTACATTATTTCGGTTTGGTTGCGTAATTATGAACATTATTGTTGCATAATTAGATACTACATTAGATTGCATAATTATGTACATTTGTTTACGAAATAATCTATATATTTTGTTACGTAATTAATAGTGCATTTGGGTGCGAAATTACGTGTACTTGGGTTGTGTAATTACTATTTCTTCTTTTGGTGTTTAGGTGTGAAATTATGTTAGAATTGTGTGCAATCTTGTATATATATTTTTTTATTTTGTTTATTTTACATGTTTGCAATGTCTTGGGTAGTTTCTTTAACACAATTATTAGGTTTATATTCGTTTAATTAGTACTTTTAAAAGTTACAAAAGTATGGTTGATTTTATAATAAGCAAGTGAGATTAGGTGGTCAAGGGTTATTTTAGCTTCACTTATTCCTTTAGTGAATATAAGACTTTATATAAAAATGATTTTATATCATTTGTTGCATTGGTTGGTCGTAGTAAATGTGAAGATATTGTTATTAAGATTGGTGACATTGTTCAAACTAGAGATTTAGGTGTTGATGTTGTTGATTTGGATAATGTTGATATAGTATTATTACATAATATTTGTTAGATACTTAAAAATAATATACCAATTGATGAATCTAGTCCGGTTGTTTGAATTTTATACCATAAAAAAAAACTTTCTACTAGAAGTTGGGTTGATGGTATTTAAGATGTTGGGAAGGTATTTGAAAGTGGTCTTATATTCATGCATCTTGATTTATATTGATTTTCTATCAATGATTTTACTTATAAATTCATTTATAACCAGAGAGAAAAATTAATTGCTCATTGTTCGATGAAAGAGAGAAAATATTATATATGGAATATTTGTGCTTCAATTGATCCGTCAAATGGATATACGGTTATCAGAAAGTATCTTGGTGATCATAAGTGTTATAATAGGTTTTCAACAAAAGATAAAAAAACATTTGACGTACGGTTTGATATCAAACGAGATAAGTGATGGTATTAGATCAAGAAGTGATATCACTTTCAAACAATTTTGAAGCTATTGTTAAATTTGATTATAGTTTTGATATTTCTTATGCAAGTCATGAATGGACTTAGAGAAAGTTATAAGTGAAGTTTACAGAGATAACTATACTTGTTCCGACCTATTAAAAGGTTATTTAAAGACCTTAAAGACTTTGGATGTCATTAGTGAATTTTTATTGGATTATGATGGTCTCAATTGTTTTTAAATAATGTTCCCTAACTTATAGGGCTTGTCTCTAAAGGTTTCACTCTTGTCGTCTGATGCTCTTTTCGATTATAAATTTTTAGTGATATATATTGAGGGTTTTTACTCTTTGAATAACTAAAGATGATAATATTGGTAAGTTTTTTTAACAAAATTTATGTTAAAACACACAATTATTTTTTAGGTGTGTAATTACGTGTTAACTTGTTGCATAATTACGTATAAGTTGGTTGTGTAATTAGGTTTTCTTTGCGAAATTAGTTTGATGTTTTGAAAATACGGGATTATTTTAGGTTGCGTAATTACGTCTTATTAAGGTTCCTAATTGATTGAAAATTGGTTATGAAATTATATTTTAGTTGCAAAACTATCAATTATATATATATTTTTCCAATTATTTTATCTAGGTTATACTTATTACCCTTTTATCATTTGTAGTGTTTTTTTAGTACAATTGTTGTTGTTGGGTCTGAAGATGGTGATAATTAACAATGATTTTTGGAGATATTAAAGCCTCACTTACTTGGTAATCATATCACTTTGGTATATGATCATCAGCTAGGTATTGTTAATAATGTCTTAACTATTTTCCATGATTACTACAATTCATATATTCTTTATTATCTTATTAGGAATCTAAATCGTGCTCTGAGACGTTCACCGAAGGATTTAAGGAAGAAGATGGTCAATATTTTGTAACAATTTACTTATGTGCCCATTGAGAATTTATTCAATTTATAATTGCATAAATGTCTTAAAAGAGGTGGTCAGAAAGCACTTACCTTCATGGAAAACCTTCATTCAAAAAACTATGCATGTGAATTTATTTCTGGTAAAAATTATGATTTTATGGCTTCCAATCCATCTAAGTCTTTTAATAATCAAATAAAAAAAATCGTAGCCTGTCTATTTCGAATAATTGGATAAAATTAGGGTTATGCTTATGATTTAGATGACAAAGCGTTATTCTGATTGTCTATGTTGAAATATCGAGCTTTGTTTTGAAATTAAAAAATATTAAAAACAACATGGAAGAATATTATACGTGGATTATTTAGTCTTCTACTGAAGTATCGTTTGAGATTCAATCAAACCCGGTTATGATCGTTGGTATTTCTAACTATAAATGTACTTGTGGTAGTTGGAAAATCAAGTGTTTTTTTGTTATCATGCTTGTGTTGCTAGTTTTAGTACTTAAGGGAATCATTCACCATATGTTGAGTCATGCTATAACACAAGTTCTTATAAGAAAACTTACTCTCGAGAATACGAGTTTTATATACACTTACTATAGCTTATGGTTCAAATGCGTCTCCTACTGTTGTTACAAACACAACAATTATAAATTTATAGACATAATAAAGTAATTTATTTGCTAAAATCTGATTTAGTAGCTAATTTATGTTAAAACGTTATAGATTTCTCTGAAATTTGTTGTAAAAACCTTTAAATTTAGAGATTTTTGAATTTTGTTGTGAGAAAAAAATCACAAGATAAAAAGAAAGATAGAATTGTTTTTTTATCCGAAAAATATTTTTAATTAATTTTATATAATAAGTGATTATCAATAAACTTGAAAATTCATATAACTATTGATACTTTTAATTTTTTTTAAATTGTTATTCTATATATACACAAATATAATATTGCAATCCATAAATATAATCCTGAAAAGTATAAGCTCTATTAATATATACCAAGTTATGGATTTTGGTGGTAACTCATTTAAAAAGAAGGCTTTGGCTAAATCTTGTCCCAAAATTAAGTAGCTTCATCCAAATTTTAACCATCCTTAATTGTTTCTCCAAAATACCTCCATGTTTTTTACAAAGCCATAACCTTATTCTCTAACTATCCCCAAACCAATTCAGCCCTCATTTCTTATTCCTTATCCATTACCAAAACCCCCCAAATACAAAAACCCACAAAACCTATATTTCGGCAAAAAAAGGTTCTACATCAAGTTCAGACTACTCTAATCTACTTAGAAACAACAAATGCATGTTTAGGGTGTTAGAATTGGTAAATGGATATTTATTTAGTTTTTCATGGTTTTGTTAGATTTATGCTATTTAGGATGATAGAAAAAGGTAAATGCATGTTTATTTAGGTGTTGCTAGTTGTATTTAAGGTTGGATTCGAATTCTGGTTTTTGGTTTTCTAGAGTTTGTTCTAGATCCCTGTCGGGTGAGAACATGTCCACCGGGCGAGGTAGCCTATTTTTTATAGTTTGATTATGCACCCCGTCGAATGAGGCTGGGTAATCCCAACGGGGAGACTGGTTTTTATTTGCAAGTTTGATATGGTCCCCGTCGGGTTAACCCAACCTCACCCGGCGGGGACCTAGTCTATTTTACAGTTTAAGTTGAGTTTTAAATTTTGTTTTATTTTTGCAGGCACGAGGTACCTAGACCCGAGAAGGATAAGAAAAATAAACTAGAAAGGCCTGAATGGGAAGAACTTCGTCCGCCCAAAAAAATGATGGTAGTGGTAGTCGGCCGAAAAGAGATCAAGACAAACGTGGGACCGCATGGTGCATACAGAATGCTCCGTGAGGCATAGAAATGCAATGCCACAAGGGAGTGCATTTTAAAGCCATCACCTCCACGAGAGGTCCATAGCCAATATCGTGGGCTTATAGACTCCAATGAGGAGGAGGATGAGGCAGATGTCCCCAAGCCATCACCTCCACGAGAGGTCCATAGCCAAGGTCATCCAACTAATCCGAATGGATGAAGGGACCTTTTCTTAGCGCAGAACAGTATTATTGTGTTCTCCGACTATATGCAACATGAGACATACTTCACATTCATGGACGATGTAAGTTTTTTTTTATTTTGGACTTAATTAACTATTTTATTAATTGAATTTTTTTATGGTATCTATGTTTGTTTCTTTGTTTCAGTCCCGTTCCGGCATCACGGTCCAATCAAAATACGGGCTACTCTGACAATAGGACCTTAGAAAACAGCTAGGGTAAAGGTTACATTCGAAGGGACTCTATTCTGTCCACTTATGCGCCACCTGCAGAAATTCAACTCGCACCCACAGTTGTACGAGGTGTTCATTGAGAGGTGGCACCAGGAGACCAATACCTTCCAGTTCTCGTTCGGCGAGATGAGCATCATGCTGGATGACGTATATGTGATTACCGGCCTCCCAGTGGAGGGGAGAACTATTGACAACTTTAGGACTGAGTCGCTAGATCAGACATATGCACGATATGCCTCATTGTTGGGAGTTTCGACGGAAGCCATGCACGAGGATATGGAGGCGTATGACGGGAGTAGGTTCGGCCTTTGATGGATAAGGGAGAAGTTTTCCGGGGACACATATTTAAATTTCAATGTCAAGCTTACTACGGAGATGAAGAAACAAGTCGCTCGAGCATACATTATGTTTTTCCTCGGATGTACCATATTCACGAACACTAGCCAAAAGAACATCCAATGCGATTTTGTCCATCATCTCGAGCACTTGGAGAAACTTCATGATTACGTATGGGGTACTTGCGCATTAGTATGGTTGTACAAGAGCTTGAGAGGCATTTAAAATCACTTCTTGAAGAGCTTAGTTGGATTTTTGGCGTTGTTGGAGTGGTGGGTGTATTACCACTTTCCTATCTTCCGGGCTGCGGTGAATAACGGTTTCTTGAAGAGCTGAGCTAGATATTTTATTATTTAAACTAACCGTCAATGTAAATAAATACTTACATTCACGAAGTGGTTGCAGTTGACCCAACCCAATCCGATTTTCATGCGGTTTGGAATCTGAGGGGGTGCACTCTTAATATAAGAAAAGTGAACTGCACATCCATACTTTGGTATTGTCCTACGAAATGGAGTATGCAGTTAAACGTAGATGCAATTGCGACTCTCATCTCAGGCATGGACATCCAATGGTCTTTAGTACCCACATTACTAGAGCACTTCACACACTCTGCAATATAAATGAAATGCTCCATGCTTGTAAATATCTTAACATACACGGATGCGTAATCCATAAGCTCGTTGTAAAGGGAATCCCTAATCACCCTCCACCAATCTTGTTTCCCGTTCAAGGCAAACACTATCGAGCGATATCGCAATAGCCATCAGATATAACGTCTCTCATGGACGATACGAAAGGTCTAACATAAATGGGGAATGGGTTTAAGTATGCTTTGGGATCAACCAAACTTTTCTTAGCCAACATCGTAGAGCTTGACCTACAATTAGTCGTTCCACTTGAAAAAATTGTCCCACTTGCTTGTGTTAGAATAACACTACCTTTTTCGGAATGGGGCGTTTTTCTAACCACATTTTGGACCCGACATTTCTTTCCCTTTATTTGAAGTTGCATTCAGAGGTTTGAACGTTTTAGAAAAAGATAGTGAACTAGTTTTTTTTGGAATCTAAAACATGCTCGTGCATAAATTTATCGCGTTTAGTGGATGATTTGGATGCGGTAATAGACAATTTCGATTTGAAAGGTGGACGATCACACGCTTTTTGCTTCATCAATGGCTCCAATATGATTTTTTTTTTCGGGATGGACGACGATAAACCATTTCTTATAAACGTGATCTATGCATGCTTTATCACTGGATTCCATGACATCGCATACTAGTTTCTCGATTTTTGCTTTCAATTTCTCAATGGTCGTGAGATTGGTACAAACAAGTATGTCTAACATCTTCTAATATTTGTGGCCTTTGGCAACAAATTCATAGATTTCTTTCACGCAAGACATACCGTGCGTAGTTTATATGGCACAACCGCAAGACGTACTATTCGCGATTGTCATGTTGCGGGCACAATCTACTTCTTCAGAAAAAAGGTTCCAAAGCATAGTGGGAGATGTGGTTTTTAGCTTCGCGTACACAATATTCGCGAATTTATTTATGGCTAACAAGGTGCTCTTTTTATATGACCCTTTGATGTCCTCGTGTTGCAATTCTATGAAAGTATGCAACTTCAACCAAAAATAATTGAAGTTACCTTTGCTCATACCAATGAAATGCTTGAGGCTCGAATGAGCGCTCTCCACATGGTTTGTGGTTTGGTTACCAATACGAATCCACTTGTTAGTTCTCCACGGGACAAACTTATCACCGTACGGCCCTAACCAACTTTGGGTATACTCAATTTATTTCGGGTACTCTTTGAAGTCATGGTGCAATTCTGACAGATAATCGTTGAAGACTACTGCTGTTTCTGCCAACATCATTTGATTCAATACTTTCAAGAAGGCATTGGACAATTTCTTCTCTTTTATGATTTTGTTTTCGTTTTTCCTAGGACGTTCATGTTGATGTGCCATCGATACAACATGTATGTTACATTGGGGAACACTTCCCTTACCGCATTCACAAGTGCTAAGTATTTATCCGTCAAAACGATGAAGGGTGGTGCGATGGAGTGAGTTACCATCAACGAATGTAAGCACTCTAACACCCATTTGTAGCTTTCGAATTTTTCTCCCGACATAAACGCGAATCCAATGTAAATAAATTTCCGAGTACAAGTGGCTTTGACGTCCTCATACAACATCATCTCGTATTTGATTACCTTGTACATGTTATCAATTTCAATAAAGTTTGGAAATGTCTATAACAAATCCAAACTAATCGGGTGCGCAAAGAAAAGCTCACCTATGATATTGCTTCCGTCTTCAAAATTTCTATGGAATTCGTAATTGTTTAACCTATTTAATTCACCCAAAAAGTATTAGAATTGCGATCGACCATTTTTTCGATCTTGCAATGTTATAGTTGAGCGTTGTACATGGTGCACATTGAAGTTGAATTCTTAGAGTCCAATTTCTTCACTCCACCGAGAATTTCACGAAGACAGGATCCCATTTTTGTAGAACTAATTACGAAATCCAACTATTCTTTGTTCAATCATCTCAAGTACGAATGACCTTCTTTATAGGATGTAGTATCGTGATTGTGAACGCCGCATACAACCTTTAATCCCCATAAATCACCATCCACCATTGTTCTTTTAAGGGTGAATAAACATTCATATATTTTCGTGCCGGTAGACTTCCTCTTAAGATCATTCAGATCTACCAATTTTGTGTAATTTCCGAATCTTTCGCACATAAAAATTATTCTCGAAGTTTTTCGAGCAAATCTATCGCGGCGACGTAATATAACCACAAACCCGTAGTCTATCGTGGTTTGCTTAACCTAATAAATCAACTCTTGTTGGGTGTAGTGAGATTTCGTGTTGAACAAGTGACTTTAATCAACGAAACAAGGCTCTTACATTATCTCCTCTTTTACTATGCACGAATCATATAAGTCATCATTTAACTCTTCCTCGTCCGCCTACATTCAACGAGCATAAATTATGTCACTCAAATAAAAAAAATCAAACGTTCCTACTACCAAAAGGATTTCAGCTCCCCTCGTCGGGGAACATGGCCTTAACCGACGGGGAGCAAAGGTCATCTTTCTAAAATGAAAGAACTACAAAAAAAAAGTTTTTTTTGTACAAATTGGTTAGAGAGATTACCTTGTTTGGAGTTTCATGGTCCTCACCAACTTTCTCTTGGCCTAAATCCATCCTCCAATCAATTAGGTTTTTTTGAGATTTTGGGTGTTTTAGAGTTTGTGAGAGGTTTTAGTGTTTTTAGAGTTTTTTTGAGTTTTTTGAAATTTTGTTAAATTATGAGTAATGAGAAGGATATTGGATGAAATAATTTTGTGTTTTTAAGTTTTGGTTAAATATATCCAAAACCTACTAAATATCTAAAAACAATTCGTGGTCAAAAGACAAATGGATAAAACACTACCAATTAAAAAAAATCCCAAAGAATTGGAACCGTTTAACAAAATTTGGACCCGAATTTCACCAAATTCAAAAAAAATGTAAACAAAATAAAGAAAAGATGTCGTTACTTTCCTGATATCTTAATTGGCATACCAACAATTATTGATGGGGGAATCATCTTTACGTGTCGTTTCCCAAAAACTTTGTCAATTATCTATATATGATCATATTCGGAACTAAATTCTAATGCCCAGTTGCAAAGGAACGAGCTCAGTTACGTACGTAGTCAATAATAATTGTTTGATATGTCGATTTCGATTGACAACTTTGGCTGGAGAAATACTGATTATGGCTATGTCATGTGCGAAGAACATACTCTAGGCATGTTTTGTCTGATTCAGGAACAAGATTGGACATAGTGGTGCCACAATTCTTCTTCTGTTTTATATTCATCTGCTTAGAATTTTTATCTGCTTAGAATTTAAAGTGTCTAGGAATCTGCATTCTACATATTTTGTGTTAGTGTGATTATGATTTTGAAACTCATTATTCCACTATTTTATAAATTCGTAAACTTCAGTTTTGATTGTAGAAATTGATGCTCTTACAATCTGAAATGCGTCGATTGGATGGATGCGAGAATAACGGTCGTCCGATAATTTTAATTTTGGATACGATAAAATTCTATTAGGCTGGATATTTTAAACAAATCGTCTAAACAATCACATTTTCGTGATAATAATAAAATGTCAGGTGTTGGACCGTAGAAAAGTATAAAAAACTATGGAAATAAATTTATATATCAGTCTGTTGATATATTAGGAGATTAAAAAATAGTTAAAATAAAATGTAAAATTATTAAATAAATTTTTAAATTTAAATTTAAAATTTTACCTTTTTGAAATGATTTAGTTACTAAAGATTTTATTTACTTACAGACACGATTAGATTATGGTATCTAAAAGTTACATACGACACTTCATAGTTTTTAGAAGGACGTCTAAAACCGAAAATGTGGAAAACTAGGATGAAAAATTAGTTAAAAAAAAGTCGACTGTTTGTTTTTGTTTTCGAAAAAATTTAGTCGGATTGAAGAATGAGTCATCCGAAAATTTATCCAACACATTCAATATTTATAATTCATGACAAAAACATCATACTCTAGAAATGTGCAATAAGATGCACATGCATTTTTGGAGGGGTAAATTATAGAAAACAATTATGTTGTTTGGCACCCGACAAAAATAGAGGGGTTTGAAGTAATCAAACATATATTTTTTATGTACATCCAACATTCATTGTCATTAAAAAAAGATAGTACCATATGTTTTGATTATGGATAATACATAAACAATAACAAGGTATAGAATGTCAATGTTTGAAATTGTTAGGGTTACATCAACAATTGTAATATATTGTGTCACTTTTAAATTTTTATGGGTGTGGAACAATTAGGCAACTATATATGTGTGTGTGTGTATTTTTTTTGCAAAACGAAACAATTTATTAATTTGGACAAAATTTGGAGGTATACAAAGTACTTGACTTAAACTTGAAATTATAACAAAATATAGATCCCAACATTTTTCAAAATTTTGGAGACGCGCCAAGTTTTCCCACCTCTAAAATTTTCCCCAGAGCTTTACACTTCGTCTTCCTCTTTCTCCTTTAGCTTCAGCTCAAGAAAATCCATTCTCTGATGAATCCATAGTAGACAAGTACAAACTCAAATTTAATGAAATATTGAGACATTCACTTGCTTCAGGAATTATTACTTTAGAGTTTTGTTCTTCCTATGCGAAGAAGGCCAAGATTTATGAGGTCAAGTTACTTCTAGACTCCATTCTTTCTCTTTCGTTATTCCTTGCTATTCTTTAGCTCTTGCTCCATGATTACTACAAAATAAAGATTCAATCAAGTACAAAAACAGAGGTAGCCTATTCTCCAGTTCAGAGTTAAGTCATTTTCTATTAGATATAGCCTATTTGTGAATTCTCTAAGAGCACTATTGTTTTCACTTCTTTTGATGGCTTAAAATCTTTGTAGTCGATTTTCATTTTACATTTTAGGGTCTAGCGAGCTAATCAATCTGTAGCTCTGTTCTGTTTCCTAAAAATGAAACGAAATTACATATTTCTAGTAATTAAGCATTGAATGGTTTTGATTATTGAATCTAGATAGATTGAAACTTTTGCAGAAGCTATAAGAGAGATAAGAATTTGAGAATTGGATTCAATGTCTACTTCTCTTAAACCAATAATTCTGAAAACCTGAAGACCATCATGCAGTGCACGC